>CM069907.1:36133740-36202686 GCA_036172215.1 Camellia granthamiana
AGTTTTAATAAAAGTTGACTTTGTTCAAATTAATCTTTTCACAACTAAGACCATTTTTGGACCAAAGCGGAAAATTTTCAGTACCACAACCTTCAATCTCATTGATTTCAAAACAGAGTTCTCTTGCTCTTGCATACAATTGAAGTTGCTTTTTATTACACTCATAATGAAAACTTGAAAGTACTAAGAAAGCAATAAATCTGGGGCATAGTCAGGTCAGATGTCCCTGCGCCCCCTCCCGGAGCTAGTCGAAGCCTCCGATGCCGACCTAGGCCCAATCTGTGCCTCCTCATTGAGCCAATCCAGCACTCATCAGACAAAGTGCAACTGAAAATAGGGGCGGGGGGCAGGAGCTCTCTAGTCCTCCAAGCCGTAGTATGTCGGGCGAGGTGTGCACCTCGGATCGGGAAAGCGACCGGATACTCTATCCCCCTCCGGAGGGCAAGTCTGATCATGGCCGAACTGGCGCAGAATGCGGAATGGGAAATAGAATACACAATGGGTCAGGCCAATCAACCGGATCCCAGTATCCAGGAACATGCTATAGCTCATCGCCGGAAGGTTAAGCCAAGGACAGCGCCAAGCAATGCGTTCAGCTGACAAGTTGCACATCCATTCAACCCACCATCCCTCATCAAGGGCGTCAACCAGGCGTTGTCGAAAGAAGTAGCCGCGGGCTGAGTAAGCAGGGCAAGAGTCCACAACTTGCAATTTATCCATCAACCATATCTGGGGAGGGATGAAAAATGAGAGAATAAAGAATAGAGAGATGTGCGATGAGAGAAAAGTAAGATGAGGGTTTTGTGAGAAAAACCGAGCCTGAGGGCCGAGCGATGTGAGCAACTACATATGTGAGCTTGGGTGGGAAACATTACCTGCAACAGTAGTGGGTTCCCCGCAAACCTGGTTGTCTCCTGGCGGTGGAAGGCATCCAAACCCAGCAGTGTCTCAGCCAATGTCATGGCGGTACAGCTCTTTCCTTCCCTCAAGCCTTAAGCAACTTCAATCAAACGGATGTTAGCTCCCCCGGAGCCCGAGACAAACAGAAAATGAGATAGCATGCACAAGCAGAGGGCATGTTGTCGAAAACCTTGCCGATAATGGTCACCGCGGTCACCGACATCGGAGAATCGGTAAATCAGGCTCGGGATATCCAACCTCCCGTTACAAATCAGGGATCGAGCATCATGCGCGTTGAGACCGCACATCCGCCCTAAAGCTTGGGCGTGGCCGAAACGAGACTGAGGCAAGATCTCTTCTGAATGTTCAGACTCCATCAAAACTTGAAAATCTTCAAAAGTGGGACATACCTCTTGCCCTCCAAAGCTGAAAACGTGCGTCACCGGGTTCCAAAACTTCGCCGTGGCGTGGAGGAAAGGAAAGTGCAGTGGGGTGCAGCTCAGCGGGAATAGTGCATTTAAGCCGAAACCTCGGAAGTTCAACTTTTCCGAGCCATCTAGAGAAGAGATCCAAGATGTGAGATTTTCTGAGAGAAATGCCTCCATTTTTGTGCAAAGCAGTGATGAAATGAATGAATCTCGAAGTTGGAGCTTTTATAGAGGAGAAAACACTATTCAGGGGACAAGTGTCAAAATTCTGGAGGCTGCAGAGAAAAGTGGCCAGCCGGCCACCTATTCTAGCAGGCCGGCCACCTATGGCTCTCCAAAAGCAAAGTGGGGCCCACCATGCTCATTGGTCCTGTTTACCCTCCAGAAGGAAATTTGAGGCATCTCGATGCATCGGGAATGTCAAAGGCCTCCATTTCTCTCAGTTTCGGATGCGTTCCGTCACCCAGATCATCTGAATGTACGCTTTGTTTTGCCCATCGAGTTGTTGTTTTGCTTATCAAGTTGTCGTTTTGTTTATCGAGTTGTAAGTTTTGTCGAGCTGTCACATTTGGTGTTTTGAGTTGTTACTTTTTTGTTTACGCAATTTTGTTAAGTCTTGTTTATCGAGTCGTTAATATTGTTGTATTTTGCTTATCGAGTTGTAGACTTGTTAAGATCTTGTCTTTTCTTAACGAGTTGAGTTGTTTGTTTTGTTGTGTCGACTCATTACCTGACTCGGTGAATACACAGTGCGCACATTTCATTCGATTTTATTTTTGTGCAAAATGACGCGATGCGATGCTAAGACTTTCAAATACAAACATCCTTTTCAAAAGCTGTTTCATTCCATCATGTTTTACAACAAATAAAGGTACGAGTTTTACAGGAAATAAAACTGCCTGATAATCTGCAAAGTGCTACAAACTACTAGCAAAAAGTAAAATAAAGCAGGAAACAGCATCAATGCCCTCAGGAGCGGGAATGAGGAGGCCCCCTCATCCTCTTCTGCGGGACAACCTCGGCACCATCATCGCCATCCGGGTCGGAGCTGTCATCCTCAGGATCCCCCTCAGCCTCGCCTCCACTTCCGGAACCAAGGCCGGAATCCTCTTCCTCAGCGGATGTATCCGACTGACGGTCTGCGACCTCCTCCTCCTCATCCTCATCGGGCTTTGGCTCTATAACATGAGCCCTACGTCTGTGAGACGACCCCGCTCCTCAAGCCCCTCGAGAAGGCCTAGATGGCCCAGCTCCTCGGGACGGCCCAGATGGTCCAGCACCTCGAAAAGATCCAGACGGTCTACCTCCCTGAGAAGGCCCAGGCGGTCTAGCCTGTGGCGGAGTATATACAGGAGGCATCTGAAAATGAACAGTTCAATACATCAGTTCAAATATGAAAACCAGATGAAAGTACAGTATGTGAGTGGGGTGTGTGTCAGATGTGCTCTACACAAACAGCTTATCAATGCAGTAGAATGTTCAAGATCAGCATATCATCAGGAGTATGGTAAATACCAGAAAACTAAAAGGGTACCTGGAAGCCCATGATGGACAACTGCGCCTCTCTACGCAGGACCATCCCCTCAAGTGAGGCCAGCATCCCAAGCATCTCATCCATGTACTCAACTGGAGGCTACAGACACAAATGCAAAGCTATCAGTAAAGGAATGGATGTCCAAATGTCCGACTGATAAATCAAAGCTGTAAAACATACCGGTGGTTAATCAGGGTCTTTGACATATCTGTGACCAGCATCGGAGGCTCTATAGGGATCGGAATCGGAGAAGTAGTCCCATACTGCCACCCCATCAACTCGGTCGGCATGTCTGGCCACCCGGGATGATGAAGAGTCGGAGGGATCGGGGGAATGAATCCCCCCCAGCTCGAGACGTACCAGCCCTGCTGGAGGAGGGGATATCTGTAGCACGAGCCCGACTCGAAGATGGTACACCAGAGGGCCTCAGTGGCGGAGCGCGCACTCCTGTCAAGGGAGGCATCAGATATGTGTGACGATAAGTGGCGTAGTCTCCCTCTGTAAGATGTAGCAAAGCATCGGTACCCTGCATAGCGCTAATGACCTCCTGGGTAGAAAGTCTATCAGCAGTCCGCATAGTGGCTGGAGGTGCTGCAGGAGGATCCTGAGAAAGGTATCCCCACACCTGACGCAGGAAGCGTTCCCCCAGGAACCATGCTCTACCAACCGGTCCCTCGAGCAGGATCCTGTACTGGGAGGTGCCTGATCCTCCGACATACTAAAATCGGAGACCATCGCCCAAGACTGCCCAGGGCTGCCACGTGATCTGCGGATAACCAGTGCATGAATCAATCAGAAATCGGGAATATACAAGGCAAATCAAAGATGAAAACGGCAGAAAACTGAGAGTTCTGAAATACCTCTGTCGTTCGCACGGTGTCAAAGTACTGTCGCAGATAGAGGAGAGTCTCTCGAGGTCTCGGTCGGTGCTCGCCCTTGAATACCAAGGAATACGGGGTCATGAGGGGCCCTGCCACCACCATCTCCGGGGCTAATGTCGGAAAGTATACATAGACCCATAGCTGTGGAAAACAGTGCAGAATGTGAATACAAAATGCTGAGTGCAAAATACAGGATGTAAAGTGCGCCGTGTGTGCAATGAACAAGTAATAAGGTGCAGAAATGTAAATCAAGAGGACAGAACGTACGTCCCAAGCTCTCCAATAGCCGCCAAGTAAGTCTCCCTGCCCGCGGGAAGTGGCGCTCATGTAGCAATAGAGGGTAGCCAGGCTGGCGCCGCCCCAGTCGTACCGACTGACCTGTGATAGGTCCACCAGGGCACTCAAAAGATACAACCCGACAGTGTTCCCCCTATCTGCAAACAGAGTGGTGCCAAAGAGGAACATAAGGAAACCACGGGCGTACTGCTCAGCCTCCGCAGGAGACTCAGGCTCCATCTCTGGCCTCCGAAAATGGGAAGAGAACCAGGTGTACCGGACTCTCCCGGAAGCTCTGTCCATAGGCGGGCGAGCCCCCAGCAAATACATCCAAGCGGCCTCCCACTCGCCCATATCCTCGTCGTAAGGAATGGGCCAACCTCCTATGTCTAGGCCGGTGAGTACAGCAAAATCTAGCGGGGGTCATAGTCAGATCCCCGCGGTGGCAGAAAAATGGAAGGAATTGGTGGTGTCCCACCACCTCTCCACCAAAGCTCCCAACAGAGTCCTACTGGCAGGACAACGTGATAATCCAACGCAGAAGGCCCCAAACCCTGCTAGATCAACTAAGTCCCGGACAGCCTCCGGAAGCTCAACATACCAATCCCCTGGCTGCAGTGGAGCCATACCCCCGTACCGTGCGAGAGCCAACCTGCATTCAGAATGAATAAACGTTTCAGCAAATGAAATGAGTGAGCTGTGTGCAAATGAAATGAATGAGCTATGTGCAAATGAAATGAATGAGCTGTGTGCAAATCAAATGAATGAGCTGTGTGCAAATGAAATGAATGAGCTGTGTGCAAATGAAAAGAGTTAGCTGTGTGCAAATGAAATGAATGAGCTGTGTGCAAATCAAATGAATGAGCTGTGTGCAAATGAAATGAATGAGTTGTGTTCAGTGGGCTGCGTGTTCAGAAAATCTGAGTTAGGGCTGCGTGTTCTACTCTCTATCTATGTGGGCTGCGTGTTCACCTGTAATTTGGGCTGCGTGTTCAGTAAATTGGTATTTGGGCTGCGTGTTCAAATTTCAAAATCAGTGGGCTGCGTGTTCACCTGTAATCTGGGCTGCGTGTTCAGTAAATTGGTATTTGGGCTGCGTGTTCAAATTTCAAAATCAGTGGGCTGCGTGTTCACCTGTATCTAAGCTGCGTGTTCAGAAATTCGTTATTTGGGCTGCGTGTTCAAATTTCAAAGTCGGTGGACTGCGTGTTCACTTCAATCTGGGCTGCGTGTTCAGAAATTCGTTATTTGGGCTGCGTGTTCAAATTTCAAAGTCAGTGGGCTGCGTGTTCACTTCAATCTGGGCTGCGTGTTCAGAAATTCGTTATTTGGGCTGCGTGTTCAAATTTCAAAGTCAGTGGGCTGCGTGTTCACTCCAATCTGGGCTGCGTGTTCAGAAATTCATTATTTGGGCTACGTGTTCAAATTTCAAAGTCAGTGGGCTGCGTGTTCAGAAATTCGTTATTTGGGCTGCGTGTTCAAATTTCAAAGTCAGTGGGCTGCGTGTTCACTCCAATCTGGGCTGCGTGTTCAGAAATTCGTTATTTAGGCTGCGTGTTCAAATTTCAAAGTCAGTGGGCTGCGTGTTCACTCCAATCTGGGCTGCGTGTTCAGAAATTCATTATTTGGGCTGCGTGTTCAAATTTCAAAGTCAGTGGGCTGCCTGTTCACTTCAATCTGGGCTGCATGTTCAGAAATTCGTTATTTGGGCTGCGTGTTCAAATTTCAAAGTCAGTGGGCTGCGTGTTCAGAAATTCGTTATTTGGGTTGCGTGTTCAAATTTCAAAGTCAGTGGGCTGCGTGTTCACTCCAATCTGGGCTGCGTGTTCAGAAATTCGTTATTTGGGCTGCGTGTTCAAATTTCAAAGTCAGTGGGCTGCGTGTTCACTTCAATCTGGGCTGCGTGTTCAGAAAATTTGAGTTAGGACTGCGTGTTCTACTCTTAATCAGTGTGGGCTGCGTGTTCACCATCAACTTGGACTGCGTGTTCAGAAAATTAGAGTTTAGGGCTGCGTGTTCTACTCTTAATCAGTGTGGGCTGTGTGTTCACCATCAACTTGGACTGCGTGTTCAGAAAATCAGAGTTTAGGGCTGCGTGTTCTACTCTTAATCAGTGTGGGCTGTGCGTCCACCTTTAATTTGAGCTGTGTGTTCAGAAAATCAGAGTTTAGGGCTGTGTGTTCTACTCTCAATCAGTGTGGGCTGTGTGTTCACCATCAACTTGGACTGTGTGTTCAGAAAATCAGAGTTTGGGACTGTGTGTTCTACTCTTAGTCAGTGTGTGCTGTGTGTTCACCTTCAAATTCGGGCTGTGTGTTCAACAAATCAGTGTTTGAGCCGTGTGTTCAATTCTTAACTAATGTGTACTGTGCATTCACAAATCAATCGATGAGCCTAGTGTTCAGAAATTCAAGTGTTCAAGTCACATATTCAGGATGCAAGCAAAGCACTATGTCATAAGCTAAAAACTGTGTGTTCAAGCATGGCAAAGCTACAAAATGCACGAAAAATACAGAAAATGGAGTAAAATACCTCTCGTGCGTCGTGAGAAAGATGATGCTCCGGCTTCCGCAGAAGTAGATCCCCGGGTACCCGATCATTGAAGTCGGTGAAATGACGAAAAATAGCCCGCGGAAGAATGTGTACCGATAGGGCATACCTCCCGGGAATAAAAGGCCGGACCCTCGGGGGCAACGTCATAACATCAAAGTCATCCCCGGCACCTGGAGGACCTCCGCCATGAGGGTAATCACCCGCCATTTCAGAAAATCTGCAAAAGGAGCAAAAATGAGCAAAAATGAGCCAAAATTGGAAAAAGTCAACAAAAGTCAACTCTCGGGAAATGGAAAAGTCAACAAAAGTCAACTCCCGAGAAAATCTTCCAAATATTAAGACAAACTTACCTCAAGTGGTGAAATGAGAAAAGAAGCCCCCAAATCGAAATTTAATCGGTCCAAAGTGCTTAAAACTGAAAGATTTCGCGAAAACAACTTGCATGGGAGGCTGAAAAACGCGTATAAAGTGCAGATCTGAAGGAGGAAATGGTTTGGGAGACAAGAGAGGAAGATTTCGCAGCTGTGGGTGTGATCTCGGAGGCATTGGATGAGGGAATATAAAGAAAATGAGGCGAAAAGACAAAATTGCCCCTACTTTTGGACAGGTGGCCGGCCGGCCACCTTTTCTAGCTGGCCGGCCTTCCTCTTTTTGGTTCCTGGCCGGTGACCTCCCCTAGGGCAACCACCTGGCCGGTGGTGTTCCCCACACCCCCACCTAGCTCTCTGCAAATTTTGAGGAAGATCGGAGTTCCCGGGACCTGAAAAAGTTCAAGAAAAGTGCACTCTCTGGTGCGAAACTGCTCCGCCGGAACTTCAGCTGCAATTTCTGACATGTGTCTCATCATTACTCATCAAAATCAAGGTGTATCCTTTTTGAACATGTTGTAACCTCTCCGGGAGGTGAATCAGAGGCCGCGATCAAGTTGCCTTCACCGAAATGCGCGTTTTCTTACACGTTGTTTCGCAACAAATGAGCACCCTGATTCGTGCTCATTTTACATTGTTTTGCACATAACTTGCATTCTCATCAACATTTTGCATTGTCATGCATGATTTCTTGGTGTACCATACCTCTGTGCTTGAGCGTGCGTTGTCACGCGTGTTCCTTTCTCTCATTGCGATGCATTCACTCGCCGACACTGCGTGTGTCAAACTTTCGGAACCACAGGAATCACATTGAATATATGTTGTTAGCATATTGTTCTTGTTGAAGTTCTCTCTTTTGCAGGCACGATATTGTATGTACGGTTCATTTGAGGCTGGTGCGACCAGACGAATCGCGCAGGTATCGTATCTTCTCCGTGTGAGACGCGACGAGAATTGAATGATTCTCCGCATTCCTAACTGCATGAAATGTAGTTGTTGCTTTGCATTCTTGCTTAAAACTGTTGCATCTATTTGCGAATACTTGCCTCATTACAGCTTGCTGCATTTGCATGATCATTTGGCTCTGTGCATGTCGCTTTGCATTTTGCCCCCCCTGCCTGCGGGCACGCCTACGGGCACATTTTTCTGTTCATTTTGTATGATTGTCTAAGTCTTCGGCCTTGTCAAAAATGGGTCGTCTCTAGGCTTTGACATTCACTCCCGTTACTTCTTGACTTCCACGTTCTGTCAAAGAGGGGCAACTGTAGACACCCCATTTTTGACCGACCTTAAGACTCAGACGTCACCGATTGAGCGCTCGGTGATGTTGCATATTGCGCTCGTTCAGAAGTCTCAGAGTCGCGGCCGTGCACCCTGCCTCCGGACTTCCAAACCCTCTTTTGTGCCTTGCCTCGGTTTGCGAACCAGACTCGATTTTCTCTGTTTTCTTTCCTGAGGGGAGGGAGAGGTCCCGTAGACTATCTCTCAGTGGCCGTGGGCTACATTTCGTGCCCGTAGGGCATTTTGCCCATTTCGGAGCCCGGTTCCCGGTTTTCGAAGCCGTCAGGCCGTGTGCCTCGGTTCGGGACCATCTAACCATCTCCGATTCCTCCGGTTTTTGGCATACATCTTATTTACTCCCTTTCAAGGGACACTGGGGTCTTAGATACCCACTTCGTGGCCAAACACCATTTTCGGTGCTTAACGGCCGATTTTCGGTGCGTTCGGGGACGTCTACACTCTCTCTCTCTCCCTCAAGAGTTAGAATCCTTGCCTCAAGCTTACAAACACATATCCATCTCCATTTCTTTGATTCTTCTCAAGTTTGGTGCCATTTCTTCATCATCATCAAGCACCACCACCACCACTCCATTTCCAGCAGCAATGAGAGGTTCTCAGAGGCTTAGAAGCAACATTCCTCAAGCCAAGGGGTAGAAAGGAAGAGGTCTTCAAGGGTAAGTCTCCATTTCCCTCTTTTGTAGCATTTTCTTGCTTCATTTCTTAAGCCTACTTGCTCACTGTTTTAGGCTCTAACCCTAACTGAAAAGGTCACTCTTTTGAGCTTATATTCATGTTTGTTCAAGGGCTCAACCCTGTTTGAGCCCTTCATTTAGTACTTGCTTCAATATCATCTTGTATGCCCTTATTTTGCATGAAAGTTCTAGCCTATGAGTGGTCTGTTTTTGAGCATAATGTAAACTGTAAATGGGCCTATTTTGAGCCCCTCTTCAACATTGAAGAAGGGCTCAATCCTGTTTGGGTCCTCTATCTTGCACTTACTTCATAATCTCTCCTATTTACCGTAAATTTGCATGATTTGTTTGGCCTATATGTAAATTGTTTTGGAGTATGTCATGAACTGTGAGTAAGCTTATTTTGTGTCCCTCTACAACATTGTAGAAGGGATCAACCTTGTTGGGGGCCTCCATATTATACTTGTCATTATACCCCTCTTTGGCCCCCATTTTTGCATGCTTTTTTAGGCCTATCTAGCTTCTGTTTTCGGCCATGAGCAGTACTGAAAATATCCATATTTTGGCCTTCTTGTCATGTTTTGTTAAGGGTCCAAGGCTGTTTGATGAATGTAAGGCATACCTCATGTTATAACCTTTGTTGGCTTCAATCTTGCATGGCATTTCCAGCATGTTTGCATACTGTTTTTGGGGTTGTCATCTACTGTTAATGTGCATATTTTTGGCCCCTCTTCAGTGTTATAGAAGGGCATTTTTCTTTTTGGGCTTTGCATTTACCATCTACTTCAATACCCCTCTCTTGGCCCCCATTTTTGCATGCCATTGTTGTCCTATCTATGCTTACTATTTCTCCATGTTTTGTACTGTAAAAAATGCTATTTTGGGGCTGCCTTGCTACTGTTTTGCATGTCATGTACCAATCATGCATGTTTAGTATAGCTGTAGGCCATTTCGGGTGCTTAATATCGCATTTCGGGACCATTCCGTGCATTTGGTGTCATTTCCCCACCTTTCGGGACTGTTTTGCATCATTTGTGAGTGCTGAAATTCATTTGCACGTTTGCATATCACTTCCATGCCATTTCATGCCTTAGGGCCATTGCCTCGGTTTGCGTGCCCGTGTGCACGCATTTCGAGGCACTTCATTTTTATCCATCGGCCTCTTATGTGAGTGTGGCTGAGGCTCACTCATGTTAGTGTAAGTCCATTTTGCATTCTTTATGTCATTTTAGCATCATTGCATTCCGTATGCCATTGCCTCGGTTTGCGTGCCCGTGTGCACGCATTTCGAGGCACTTCACTTTTATCCGACGGCCTCTTATGTGAGTGTGGCTGAGGTCCACTCGTGTTAGTGTAAGTCCAATTTGCATTGCGTATGCCATTTCATGCCTTAGGATCATCGCCTCGGTTTGCGTGCCCGCGTGCACGCATTTCGAGGCATCTCATTTTCATAGCATTGTGTATGTTAGGATTGTATCTTAGTTGCATTTCATGCACATCATGCATATTACATCGTGCTCGGGATAGGAGTTAGCCTGGGCACGGGAAACGAGGCACGTTTCGCACCCCGAGTGACGGAACGGGTCTCAATTCCCAAGTCACCGACACTCCGGATTACCCATGATGGAGTTAGGTTTTGTTGTAGCATTCATACGCATTCATCCTATATTGAGTTGTGCAATTCGGCTCCTCGGCCATCATGCATCGAGATGCGTGATTGGTGGCACGAGGGTCGAGGCATGCATATATTTGTGAAATACATTGCTATGCCCCTTTCCTGCTCTCTGTTGCAGCATATCCAGAACCAGCGGTCTTCCGAAGCTTGGCGCGCTTTTCGAGAAACATTGCAAAACAGAGGCTAATTGGGGCATCCCAGTGGATTTCCGCGCAAGGCAGCTCCAACGTACATCATTCATCAGAATCAAGGCAGCCCCTGGCTTGCATGCCAGTTTTACTTTTTTCTTATTTAATTTGTTAATTAATTAGGAATTTGTATATTATTTGGGACTGTAATATTTTGGACTGTATTATTCTTTCATTCGGGACTGTATATTTATTTGGACCCTCTGCGCGAGGGCATAACTGTAATAAGTGTGGGTGTGTGTGGTGTATGTCTTCCAACCCCACGTCTTTCTTCCCTTTTATTTATCTGCTTATGATGGTTAGATATAGGACATATTTCAATTAGCATACAGTATGACAGCATGTTTGCATCATTCATCTGTTTTGCACGCACCGGGCTCGGCGCATCATACAAACTGCATTTGTATTTCAATTCCAAATTGAATACTTGATAGCTGTAGCATTCCATATACCATGTTTAGAATAGCCGAGCCTGCTATAGTTTGCATTTTTGCATGTGTTGCATTAGGCATTTCAGCATACTTAGGATCATGCATGATTTCTAATCAGCTTTTGTTTTGGCTTGGAGTACTCGGTAAGTTTTATGCTTTAGCATCCTTGCATGCGTGTGAGTGTTGCCATGAATAGCATGCTTACCATGAGGCTAATTGCTTATGTGATATAACTGCCTGAATGCCTGTGGGTGAAGGTTGGGTTATCTGAATTGGAATAATGCATTGATTGTTTGTTTTAAGCCCACTAGATTGTGGCAACACCATGTTTTCTAAGCCCACCCGAGGGTGGCAAAATCTGCATCTTAAGCCTACCTACGGGTAGCAAACCATCTTTCAAAAACAAACATGAAATGTTTTGTTCCAATTCAAGCGACTCAGTCTATACTTGTATGCTGTGCGCATCACATAGTAACCTAGGCTAATAACCGGAATAAGAACATACAATGTTTTCAAAATAAGATATCATGGTTAGTAGAGGCCGGTCTTTGACCGGGCGAGCGGGGGTGCTCACGAAGTGACCTTCCCCAATCGTACCCAAGTTCCCGAGCCGAGGCAACTTTGGTGATGACGGACACATGGCCTTTGGCACCGAGTCAGGGTTTCCTAAATTTCCCATTAAAAAAACATTTAGGTGGCGACTCTGTATCTGGTAAAGCAGTCCATGTTTGGCACTTCTTTCAAAAAAATCTGATTTCAAAACGATTTGCCGGATTTGGACTCTTTGGTTCAAGATTTGGAATCGTGACATTTGAGTCCTTCGAACTGTAGTGACCCAATATCGAACCAGAACGGGGGAGGACTCGCACTCCTTTCCCGGGATGCGTTCGGGGGACATCTACAGTAAGCATACTGTCATGGCAAACACTCACACTCGTGCAAGATGCTAAAGCATAAATACTTACATCGTACTCCGTGCCAAAACAGTGAACATGTTAGTAATCATGCATGATCCAAGTCCATGTCAAGATGGCTAATGCAACACAGGCAAAATGCAGCTAGAATAGGCTCGGCTAATCTAAGATGGCATATGAGATGCTCCAAATAACATGTATTCGACTTGGAATTGAAATACAATGCAGTTAGTATGATGCGCCAAGCCCGGTGCATGCAATACTGATGAATGATGCACGCATGCATAGCATAAGGATGCTAAATTAAACATGTCCTAATACTAACCATCAAAAACAGGTAAGTAAGAGAGAGAAAGAAGTGGGGGTTGGAAGACATGCACACACGCACCCACACTTATTACAAATTTGCCCTCGCTTGGAGGGACCGAAAGAATAATACAATTAATTAACCTACAAGCTAATTAGAATATTATAGACAATTAGCTAGTTAAGCAAATTAACTAAGCTAATTAAACAGTAAAACAGCCTCGGGAAGAGGGTCCAATGCAATGCGTGTTTGACTCTGCTCGGAAAGCCACTGCCATGCACAAGTTGCCTCTGCTTTGACTATTATCCTCCTTTCAAGACTGCACAAGTCCCAGGGTTGCTTCTCTGAGTGCTGTGGAACACCACTGGCTGAGAGGAATGGCCACCGGCCAAGGGGAATGGTCACCAGCCACTGATTAAGCTATCGGCCATTGATGGATGGCTGATCGGCACTGTAGATGGCCGGCCGGCCAAAACTTCCTGCAGAATCTGTTTTTGACAGCAGCAGAGGGCAAAACATAGCATGGCAATGTGTTTCAAGCAATGTATGCACCAACCACACTCCTTATCATATTCATGACTCAAAGGAGAATGGGTCTCGATTCTCAGACCACCAATCGCACATTTCAATGCGTGATGGCCCAAGAAACCAAGTATGCATTTTGATATAGAATGCAATGCGCATAACCAATCAAAGGGGGCTCAACCTCTATCATACTCAACTCAAGAGATGAAGTATACATGTAAATGGAATGCGACCTAGACATGGAGGCTAAGTATGCAAAATGAGCATGCAAGGCATGTGACAACTATGCTAGTGGCAAATATGCAACAACATGTAAAGTGGACTAAGCATAGGAACAATGCAAAGCCACTTAACCAATGAAATACATGCCAAATGCATCATGATTTCAAGCAAGCAATAACATGTAATAGGCCAAGTATGCAACAATGCACAAGGCAAGCATGCTATAACACATGAAGGATGGACTTAAACTAATTTAGGCAGCCCTCAAACAAGCCTAAAACAGTGGCCATAAACTATGGAAATGGGGCCAAGTGCACATACAAGCATGCAAGCATACATGATCCAATTCCTAAGCATCAAAAGGCAACTTTTAAGCACACTTAAAAGAGATGATCATGGACATATGGCAAGCATACCAAACTCTGAAATTGCATAAAATAGAGGTGCCAAACCAACTAATCAAAGCAAGTAAAGCATGCAATAATGGTCCAAGTACTTAAGGCAAGCCAAGGAGGCTTAAACCAAGGCCAAGTCAACTAAGCCTCACAACACTAAGGGGACTTAAAACAGGTCCAATACAGACCTAAACAAAGCTAAGGGTGTACCTAGATGGCATCTAGGTGGTCTAAATATGCAAGCATACAAAGAGGCACATTCATGGAGCATAAGGCAACAACCTTTCAACACATTGAAGAAGCATCAAATGCAAGCATATGGGCATGTTATAAGGACTGAGATAACATGGTAAATGGTTCCAAACTATTGAAATAATGCAAGGATGGCATGCTAGAGAGGTCAATGCTCAAGGCATACAAGAGAGTTTGCATGGTAGCTATACAAAGCAAAGCATGGATGACTCAAATGACCAAAGACAGTCCCTTAGCATACTAAAACAAGCGTAAAAGCTTCACAAAGTTTGGCCAAAATCATGCTAGAACAAGGGTCAAAACCTAAAACATGTTAAGGCCTAAACATGGCATTACAAAACATGTATGCAAGCTAAGCATGGTGTGTCCAAACCAGCATAAAATAGTGCTAATACATGGCAATATAAGCACAAAGAAATAGCTAAGGCATGGCCAACATACACTTAAACAAGATGCTCACTCATGAGGCAAAAATGGCCCTTTTCAAGGACAACAAGGAGAGGGGGTGGCCCTCTCCTTCTTAGGACCTTAAGGCACATCCTCACCACTAAAATCCCTCAAGATTTCAATGGTGAGGAGGCCCAAACACAATGGTCCCGGAGCTCACCCAAAAATGCACAAAAATGGAGCCTAACAAGGCTTAAGAGGGGTTAAACAACCCCAAATGCCAAAACACTCTTAAACAACTATTCTAAGCAAGCAAAAACAGAACTTTTATATGTTATACACTAAGCCCAAAAATAGTTGTAAGATAGGTGAAAAAGCTATGCAAAAATGGGGTAAAAAGGAGTAAGATTGTTACCCTTGTAGACCCTCTTCAACAATGGAAGACCAGCAGCTTCTTTAGCTCAAACCAGCTCCAAAACTTCAAGAACAACCTCCAAGGACCTCAGCTCCAAGAGAAGGTGTAATGGTGGCTGTTTGTTTGCAAAACTAAGACTAAACACACACAAATATATAAAGAGAGATATAGAGATAGGATATATGTAAACCCTAACTCTAGAACTCGAAGCTCTGAAAAAAATGTCTGCCCTAAAAGAGGGAGAAGAGGCCTCCTCTTATAGACAATCCAATCTTGTAAAGCTTCCAAGGCAAGCTAACAAGAGGGAGATCCCTCCATACACGTGTATGGAGGGGAGCAAAGTGTATGCCAGCTAGCACAGCTGGCATAAAAATATCTGCAAAAGAAGATGAACAGTGGTCGGCCAGCCAAAAATGCAATTTGACCAAAAAGATGGCCGGTCGACCATCTATAGTGCCGGCCGGCCAAACATTTGGCCGATGGCAACAAAACACAGCCGGTGGCCTCAAGCCATGGCCGGTGATGTATAGGGATGGCCCACAAGCCATTCCCTGCCCCTCAAAGGCACAACACAAGTGTTTGGTGCAAAACCAAACACAAAACAGTCGAGTTGAGAGATCCTGAGGCAAGGCGCGTAGCCGAGACCTCCGGGAACTCAAAACGAACACAAACATGGATGATCACCGAGTATTCAAGCGGTGACGTCCGAGTCTTGAGGACGGTCAAAAATGGGTTGTCTACAACATGCTTATTGTTTCTAAAGTTATGTGTATGATCTTATTTCCATGTTAATTGCTAGAAACATTCACATGTGTATTACATGGTTATTGTTTGTTTAAATTCATATGTAACTCTTGTATATTAATTTAATTTATTTACATGTTTATTGTGATTTAAATTCTATGTAACTCTAGCCTATTAATTTTGTAGTTTAAGGTTTTGAAGTTATCAAATTTTTGTAACTAGTCTAGATTTATTTGCATAATTATTGTGTAATAATTTGATAAATATCACTCATGGCTATTAACTTTTAAATTAATTGTGAAGTTATATATTTTTTTAATTTAGTTGTGTAACTCATCTAGAATTTTAATTCATTAATTAATTTTGTTATTAATTAGTTTGCCAGAAGGTTTCAATTAATTTATTATATTTACTTTTTGCCTAGATTATTTGGTTTGTATTTTTTTTTTTTTTTTTCCTGCTAACTTTCTCTACAGGAATACATATGCGAAAGGGATTGGAAAATAAATATAAAACCAAATGAACCTTTGTGTTAAACAGGAATACCTAAGCGTGGAATTTTGGACTATGTAATTGAAGCATTGGTTTTGCTTGAGATTTTGTTATGGTTTTCACCAATATGTAAAAGCATTTTATGTACTTGTTTTGTTTTAGCAATTGTTTACATTGCTTGTAATTTCGGTTAGCAATTTTTAAATTGCTTACAAGTGTTGGACCTTGGTTTGTTTTACCTAGTTCATCCATTAGAAAACTTAATTCTAAAAATTGTTTCTTACGGACTAAGAGTCAACATGCTCTTGAAAGTTTTGCTAAAAGGTTAACTGGGTTTTAAGTGGGACCGATGTGACCCCTCCAGTCTTCCTGGGAACATTCTTGACCATGTTCGATTCTAGGTTTAGTGGTAAGACTAGTTTTGAATTTACTTTCCAATTGTGAGATTTTCTAGTGTTAAGTTTGATTTCTGGAAACACAGAAAGTGATATTCTGTTGTATTTTTCAAAAATGGCAACTGTCACTGATGCTACTGCTACTGCTAATGTTAGTAGGGATCTGAACCCCAGGGCAACTGGCTTACCAACCCCTACTGCTATGACCTCTATGGTCAACTCGATTACTGTGACCTCTGTGGTCAATCCTGTTGTTGTTCCTACTATTCTGGAAGGCCCAGTCAGCCATCACGAGCGCCTAGAGAAGTTCACGAGAGTGAATTTCAAGAGGTGGTAGCAGAAAATACTGTTCTACTTGACTACTCCAAGCCTTGCGTGGTTTTTGAGTGAAGATCCACCAACCATGGAAGAGAATGAGCAAGACAAGCAGAAGCTCATGGCTCTAGATATTTGGAAGCAGTCAGGCTTCTTTTGCCGGAACTATGCACTGAATGGCTTGGCAGATTCACTGTTCAATGTGTTTTATGCCAAGAAGTTGGCAAAGGAGCTGTGGGATGCTTTGAAGAATGAGGATGCTGGGGCAAAGAAATTTGTCGTTGGCCGGTTTCTGAACTTCAAGAGAGTGGACTCAAAAACTGTCATCAGTCAGGTCCAAGAGTTCTAAGTAATTCTGCATGAGATTCATGCAAAGGGAATGTTCTTAAGTGAATCATTCCAGGCAGTTACACTGATTAAGAAGTTGCCTAACAACTGGAAAGACTTCAAGAACTACTTAAAGCACAAATGAAAGGAAATGATAGTCGAAGAGCTCATTGTCAGGCTCCGTATTGAGAAAGACAGCAGAAAGCAAGAAGGAAGTATATCCACTGTGAAAGCAAATGTGGTTGAGCATGGCCAGTCATCGGGGGTGAAGAAAAAACCACCAACAAGCAAAAGCTCGAAGTTGGGGGCAAGAGGCGGTGTCTCCAAGAGGCCAGTCTACAAGTCGCAAGAACTACTTTTAGGTTCAATGTGAAGTGCTTCAGCTGTGGAAGCGATGAGCATCGGGCGGTTGACTGTCGCAAGAAGAAGAAGCCCTACAAGAAGTACTCTCCACAGAACAAGAGTCGTGCTCACATGGCAGAAATGGAGGATCTATCACAAGATGTGGACGACCTGCATCTGGTAGTTGTCGTCTCTGAAATGAACACGGTGGGGTCTAACCCGAAGGAATAGTGGGTGGACACTAGTGTCACTCGCCACATCTGTGTTGAGAAGAAGATGTTCACAACATTCGAACCAAATTCAAACGGTGAGAAGTTGTTCATGGGCAATTCTGCAACCTCAACTGTTGAGGGAAAATGGCAAGGTGGTCCTGAAGATGGCTTCAGGAAAATAGCTGACTCTGAATGATGTCCTATTTGTACCGGACATTCGTAAGAACCTCGTCTCAAGGTCACTCTTGAGTAAGCATGGCTTCTGCATGGTATTTGAGGCTGATAAGGTCGTGTTGACCAAGAGCGGGCTTTATGTGGGGAAAGGGTATATGTTGGGCGGCATGTTTAAGCTCAATGTAATGACTCTTGTCACCAAAATTAATGAGAAAGCTTCTTCTTCTACTTATATGATTGAGTCTCCTAATTTATGGCATGGTAGACTGGGTCATGTAAATTTTGACTCTTTGCGTAGATTAATCAAATTAGATCACATACCATCTTTCAAGATTAATCCAAATCACAAGTGCGAAACTTGTGTAGAAGCAAAATTGACAAGGGCTTCGTTTCATTCTATTGAAAGAAGTACTCAGCCTTTGGATTTAGTGCACAGTGATGTGTGTGACTTGAAAGTCGTACAATCACGTGGTGGCAACAAGTACTTTATCACTTTTGTTGATGATTGCACTAAATATTGTTATGTGTGTTTGCTTAAAAGCAAAGATGAGACGATTGATAAATTTATTCTCTTCAAGAATGAAGTTGAGAATCAATTAAGCCATAAGATCAAGGCTTTAAGAAGTGGTCGTAGTGGTGAGTATGAATCCCCGTTTGCTGAGACTTGTGCTCAATTTGGGATTATTCACCAAACCATAGTGCCCTACTCCCCTCAGTTAAATGGTGTTGTTGAATGGAAAAATAGGATGTTAAAGGAAATGATGAATGCAATGTTCATAAGTTCTGGGTTGCCACAAAACTTGTGAGGGAAAACAATTCAATAGAATACCTCGAAAAAATGTAGACAAGGCTCCATATGAACATTGGTCTGGACTTCTTGACTTATATGTTAGAGGGAGAACCTCGAACTTTCTATGAAGCTGTGACTTCACCTGAAAGTCCTTTTTGGAAAGAAGCAATTAAGAGTGAGATTAACTCCATCTTACAGAACCATACTTGGGAGTTGGTTGATCTATGCCCAGGCAGTAAGGCCTTGGGGAGTAAGTGGATCTTTAGAAGAAAGATTAAAACTAATGGGTTAATTAATAAATATAAAGCTAGACTAGTTATCAAAGGATACAGGCAGGGAAAAGGCCTGGATTACTTTGATACGTATTCACCTGTGACAAGGATTACATCCATTCGTATGGTGATTGCGATTACAGCTTTATGTGGTCTGGACATACATCAAATGGATGTAAAGACAGCTTTCTTAACTAGAGATTTAGATGAAGAAATCTACATGGAGCAACCCGAGGGGTTCTTAGCTCCAAGACAAAATAAGAAAGTCTGTAAGCTTGTCAAATCATTGTATGGTTTGAAGCAAGCTCCCAAACAATGATATGAGAAATTTGACAACGCTATGTTGTCAAATGGGTTCAAAATCAATGAGTGTAACAAATGCATATATGTCAAAGACACTAACAGTGGCTATGTCATTTCGTGTCTATACGTTGATGACATACTCATTGTTGGTAGTAATGATGAAATGATTCGAACTACCAAGAAATTGTTAAACTCTAAGTTTGACATGGAAGTTATGGGCCTTGCAGATATAATTCTGGGTGTTAAGATTACCAGAACATCTAATGGTATTGTACTTTCTCAATCTCACTATGTTGAGAAGATACTTGAGAAATTTAGAAAATCAGATACAAGTTTGTCTAGGACACCGGTAGACGTGATTCTACATTTGACCAAGAATAATTGTAAGAGTGTCTCTGAGCTAGAATATTATCAAGTCATTGGAAGTTCAATATATCTAATGAGTTGTAAAAGGCTGGATATAGCCTACTCTGTTAGCAGGCTTAGTAGATACATGAGTAATCCGAATGCTACTCATTGAAGGGGCATTATGTGGGTGTTAAGTTATCTACGCTACACCTAGTGTGGGGTTATGTGCTGCATTATACGAGATACCAGCAGTACTAGAAGGGTATAGTGATGCTAATTGGATATCTGATATAAAAAACTTCAAATCCACTAGTTGTTATGTGTTTATCCTCAGAGGGGTAGCCGTGTCTTGGAAATCTTCCAAGCAAACGTGTATATCAAGATCAACGATGGAATCTGAGTTTATTAGTTTGGATAAAGAAACTGAAGAAGCTGAATGGCTTCGCCAGTTTGTTGAGGATATTCCATGTTGGTCGAAACCTGTGCCAGCCATCTGTATTCATTGTGATAGCCAATCGGCTACTGGACGAGCACAGAGTAATATGTATAATGGCAACTCTAGACATAGTCGTCGTAGACATAATTCCATATGACGACTACTCTTGAACGGAGTTGTCACTTTAGACTATGTAAAGTCTAAGGAAAACATTGCGGATCTGCTAACCAACGGATTAAATAGAGTGTTAGTAGAGAAGTCATCAGAAAGAAGAGGGTTAAGGCCTTTAGTGTAAGGTGTTATCGAAATGGAAACCCAACCTAGTTGATTGAAGATCCCAAGATCTAGCTTCAATGGGACAACCTAATTGCGTGTAACGGTGGTATGTCACTAAGGAGGTTAAACCTCCAACCATTCCTATTATCACTGATACCTGCAAGTGTAAACATTAAGTTGAGCTTTTAATGACTCTAGTGTGTTGAGCTGAGTATAGCAAGATACTCAAGTAGAGTCACCTATGTGAGTGTGAAGTGGGGCCGCTACTATAAGAATTGACAGGGCCTAATTCTTTAAACCACTCACTAAACCAGGCTAGTGTTCCAGGGCTAAACCAGACACAACAGTGAGAACAAAACGGCAGTTTGAGTAATTCCTGTGTGAGGTATGTTGTCTTGGTTTACATAAACAACAGAACAGTTTAAGACTTCGTGTTCACTGGACAGCCAGTAAATCTGATAGACTTCACTAGAAGGGGTTCAAAGCCAAAAGCTACCTTTTTCGATACCAGGGTTATTCCGTTGCACTCTCTCCGAGTCTTTGTTGTTAAGCGTTGTCCGTTTGTTATTATTCGGTCAATTTTTATTCATGTGGGGGATTGTTGGTAAGAATAATGGTTTTCTGGTAACTTTAATGCAATATTAAAGTGGGTGTCAATCCTCAATTGAGGTGGAGTAACGTGGGTTTAGATTCTTTGTAGTGAGATCTTTACACCACAAAAAGAATGACCAAAAACCATTAAGATTTGAATAAGAAATTAACTCATTAAGTTGGCCTTATGAAAGAGGTGTTGGGAAAGGTGTAAAGCCTTGTGTCCTACATTGATTTTAGAGGAGAGTATTGATGGGTATTTAAATCCCAATTTTTGCCTTAGAGTGTGAGCCCTTTAGGGCATCCAAATTTTTCGAAGGAAGGGAGTTACGGATGCTTCAAAGATGGACTTAGGCCAAGACTATGGTCCAAGTTGGTAATGCAAAAATTGCCACACACGCACCGCCCGCCCTCCGAGACCAGGCTAGGTCCGAGTCCGTGGTCTGTGGTTCGTGATCCGTGGATCGTGGGTCATGGGTCGTGGATCTTGGACCTTGGGCTTAAGGCTTGGATTGAGTATGGGGGTTGGGCTTGGCCCACCCATCTTAATCTTTTTGGGCCTAGCCAGATTTGTGGGTTGCAGATATATATACACAAAGCCTAGGTGTATAATAGAGCTGGTAACTCCTCTATTCATGATGAATTTAATCCATCAGTTTTGCAGATTAATACAGAATTGATTTCTACATTAGTGATGGGCCTTGATGGCTAGAACCTCTTCCTTGCTCCCTTTTTGTATATAAAAGGAGAACCTTCTCCTTCATTCTGGTTACCCAAGAAATTGCTCATCTTTTGTCTTCCAAAGTTTTCTCCAGTTTTTATATTCTTCTTGTAAGAGAGTGCTGTAAAGTTCTGTTCGCCGAAGTTACTCAGTTGGTGTATTGCTGTAGCTAGTCCAACCATCGTATCTTGGGAGACAGACGTCGAACAACCTCTAGCACCCAACTGGTGAGGCGACAAATCTGTTTTAAGGACACTGTTTAGTGCAAGCTTCGGTTTGCTTTTTTTTTTTTTTTTTGCTATATTATTTATGTATTTTAATTTTCAGCATGGTTTACTTGTTCTGAAATTTCAATTGACGAGTACGAATCTATTTATTTTATGTTATCACACAATTTGTACAACAGATAATATATATATATATATTTTATGTTGTTTATTTTTGTGTTTTCATAACATCTCTATTAGTTTCGATCTATTTAACCATATTAAAAAAAAATTTAATATAATCATATAACAACTGAAAGCCTTATTATATTTTTTAAAAATTTTAAGAGATGTCAGTGTTAATTGCCCTAAATTTTTTTGTATATAAATCTAATTCGGGTATAAATTTTAGTTGCAGAAGGAATTTTAGGGTGGTGATAGTGGTGGACTTGATAGTTGGAGTTTTGGGAGTTATGCTAATGTAGCCAAAACATAAAAGAAATAAAAATTCTAATTTTTTTTAATATATATATATTTCTTAGCAAAATTTATCTATAAATCTCATCTTTGAAAATGATAATCCGTTTAGTTTCAAGAATTTTTTTTATAAACTAATTAATCCCATTGATTTTGAAAATGTATATTTAATGTATTATTTAAAATTAGATTTATAATTATACCCTTATTTCTATTATGTTTCTTTCTCTTTTTTTTCTTCTGTACTAGAAAGGTAAGGTACACAATGTATGGGAATCAAATTTGAAATGAATTTTTATATGAGAATCTTTTTATTTGGAAAACATTTCGAAAGAAATACAAAAATGACTTGAAATATGTCATGCCCCACTTTTTATTACTCGAAATCATTACCAAATTCATTACTTTAATTCAAGTTCAGAGATCACATGCGGAAATAAACTCAAATGTTCGACTAGTAGAAATGAATAACCATTCTCTCATTCGTATGCAAATTAAATATAACATGAGCATACGAAATAAATTGCCCTTGGGCTTACATCATTAAAGAGTCAAGAAGAAGGGTATAACCCTTTTTCATAAATGGCATTCCGCCAACACAAAAGAGGCCCCGTGGCCAACAAATATGAAGATTCAAAATCTTGTAGCACATCCTGATTATCACCTGAAAAAGATTCAACAACGTGGGATGAACATATAGTCCAGTAGGGATCTCAACATGGTCCTCAACAATAACAACTTACAGATAGTTATGATCATGAATGCTCAATCTCATACTAGAGTAGTAAGGTGGTAGTTTATACAAAATATACATATGTATGAACTTTTCTCAAAATCAGCCGTTTCATTCAACACTGAAACCGATTCACCTTTCTTTTCTTTTCATTACCCCTCTTTCCCAAACTTTCATTTCAATAACAATTCTAGAAAACAGTTTCACCAAGCCCATTACTTTCCCCCATTTTCTGTTCTTACAACCAATTTCCCTTTTTCAAAACATATTCAGAAATATTCAATTCCTTCCCACTTTCCAAAATAACATAAAATATTATTTATGTCGGTTCCCAACACATTCACATCTATACATGCATGCCTTTAGTAAAAAGGGAAATAACAAATCATCAACATGTGTATAATCAACAAATAAGGCAACTTGGCCTTTCAAAACCATAACCATCGTAACTCATGACATACTCAGATACACTGAGACAATGATGATAAAAGCTCTACTCTACCTGCCATAAGCACGGTAAGTTAAGAATATACCTTACGCTCAAATGACAAGCCATATTCTCCAGACACAAGCTGGAAGGTAATGGTACCTAGTCCAAGTTCTCCAGGCGCTAGCTGGAAGGCACTGGTACCCCTCATTCTAAGCGCGGTATGTAACACCAACCATCTCAATATAACAAAGCACAACCAATAAGTGTAATACATACACAACGATTCAACACAACAATGTCATCCTCCACCGATGACCAAGGACAAAACCTCTAGATGCATGTATTCAGTACACCTATTAAAAGAGACTCAACTCTCAAGCGATCTTAAACCCAACAACAACACTGGTACAATAGTTAGAGATAAAACCCCCAAATGTGTGTATTCAACACTCATGATACAATAGTTCAATACTCATATTTATTTTCCAAGACTCTCATAGAGTTAACATTTCATCTTCCATTTTCAATATCAACTTTCATAATTTTCCAAGTCAACGTGTTCCACCACTTATTCCAAAAACACTTTTCCCATTTCACAAAACCAAATCCATTCTTTTCATTTTACAAAACCAATTCCATGGATAATAAAGCCATGACTCATCTCATTCCAATACACTCATTTCAAAATAACCCCAATGACATAGTTAATCCCTAAGCCATTAACACTTTTATACAACCCACTTTAACAATAGTAATTTACAAACATTGTCCAACCATGTTCCATTTTAATTTATCAAATCAAAATATAATTTATGGTTTTCTCTTCTTTCAACAATAATCATACTAGATTACTTCTCAATTAGCCCACACAACAACCAATGTTAACAAACTCATATTTAAACAACCAACCCTAGGTTTCCCCTTCATGATTTTCAAAGAAATCCCACATGGATATGATTTTCATGCAATACAAAACTACCACATATCTATCTATGAACGAGGCATTGAAAAAGAGCAAGGAAATCCCTACCTCAAATAGAGAACCCAAGGAGAAGAAGAGAGAAACTCGAAAGTGCTCCAAACCCAACCTTTCTCGGATCAAAACGAAGGCCACGCCAAACTCCACCTTTCTTACAAAGGAACTAGGCTAGAAACACACTAGAGCTAGATGGATTTTTAGAGAGAAGAATATATATAGAGAGAGAGAGAGAAGCTCTCAAGTTATTCATTCAATGAACTCCATTAAATAGATTAGTGTATCTCATACATTCATGATACATAATGCATCTTCTATATTAATGAATTCATTAGATAGATTAATGTATCTTACATATTCATAATAAATACATAATGCATCTCTAAGATTCATTCATAATGAATCCATCACATTCAATGTATTAGCATTAGTCTTCTATACGTTGTATATATAGGTGCATTCATCAATAACTAGTCACCTTCTAATTGATGTACATGTATCTTACTTAATGAGATGAATCTAGTATAATCATGCATAAGCTTTGAAAAGTTAGAGAGAGAGATTGGCCCAAAAAAGTGATCCAAAAGCTATTTTTCAGACTGATATACAAACAGGTCTGCTCGAGCATCAAAAGCCCTGCTCGAGCGTGAAGCCCAAAATCTGGACATCAACCCTTGGTTTCCAAACACAACCAACCTATTTCAAACCTGTCCAACACGACCCAAGACTCATATACAAAGAGTAAAGGATGGAAACGAGAATAAGACAACAACACATCCACGGAACCGAGTTCGGAATACAATTAAACAATGAACAGAAAACCGGGATCGCTATAAAATATTGGATTCTTCAAACATTTCAAAAGAATGTGGGATTTTTTAAATATTTCAAAATGATTACAAAAACTCCTTAGTAAGTTTTGAACAAATGTATAATTTCAAAATGTAACATTCGAATGTAACACTCAAACATAACACTCAAAAAAAATAAAAATAAAAAAATCTTAGTGTACTTTTCTCAAATGTACCATTCCAACATAACACTCTAAAAAACTCCTTAGTGTAACACTCTAATATAACACACAAAAAAATTTCTTAGTGTACTTTTTTCAAATATAACACTTCAATATAACACTCAAAAAAATTCTTAATGTAACACTCTAATGTAACACAAAAATATGTGGGATTGTTCAAACTATTCCAAAAGGATGTGAGATTTTTCAAATCATTCCAAGAGGAGTACAAAAATTCCTTAATAAGTATTGGGCAAAAATGTAACACTCCAAAAAAAAAAGATGTGAGATTCTTTAAACCATTCTAAGAGTACAAAATATTCTTAGTAAGTTTTGGACAAATATATAATTTCAAATTATGAACGTTACATTTGAAAAAATATATATATTAAGGAGTTTTTTTTAGTATTTTTGTGTGTATTACATTAGAATGTTTCGTTTGGGATTACATTGATTGGAGTGTTACATTTGGAAAAAGTAAACTAAGAAATCTTTTTGTGTTACATTAGAGTGTTACGTTTAGGAAAAGTACACTAAAGAGTTTTTTTTTTTAGCATTACATTGTTACGTTTGGGAAAAGTACACCAAAGATGTTTTTAGTGTGTTGTATTAGAGTGTTACATTATTGGAGTGTTACATTAGAGTGTTACGTTTTTGTTCGTAATGTGAGATTTGTTCTAAAATGAGGAAAAATCCAAAACTTCTATAATGAGGATGGCCCAAATGTGTAATTTTACATTTGGAGAAATTCAATTTTATCCCTAAAAAATTAAATCCAAATATTTAAATGACTATCCATTTATGTAATTTTCACTTTAATGGGATCTTTGAATTCATAAGAAAAAATGAAGGATTAAACAGCTCATAAGATCACATTTTAAGATTTATTGATATTTCACCCTATTTCTTATTGATTTGTATTTTAAAATTTTAGTTAAAAAATTTATATATTTATTATTAAAATATGACTAATATCTTTACATCAAAAAAATTATTCAAGATCACATGGAGCTAACCCATGATTTATGTTTTTAGCTTAGAGCTTAGTTTAGAGGAGTGACCTGTTAATTTATAAAAATATTTGTTAATTATTAATTTAAATTTTTTATTTAGAAATTTACAATTTTTTAAAAATATTTATTTCAATAGCATTAAGACAAGTGTACTTGAATTTATAACCATTTGATCAATTACGATTTATATCTAAAAGTTTCATTTAGATTTTTCATTAAATATTTTCAAATTACATAAGATTAAAATTACATTTAGATTTTCATTTTCAATGTAAAATTAGATGTAATTTAGATATGGTTAAATTCATTTTCTTTTCACAACTAATTAGATTTAACTAATTTTAAAATTAGATATAACTAATTAGATTAATATTTTATTTGATGTATTATATGGTCAAATTTTAAAATTTTAAGACGTGTGTATTTTTTTAGTCGCACAAAAAAAATTATATAAATAATTAATATTTTGAAGTAAATATTTTAAAATTGTGGCTATTTTCAACTAAATTTTTTATTAATATTAATCAAAATTTTGAAATAAATATTTAATCATGACCTGTCTTTGTTGTATAATACATAGTATAAGACATTAATGGCAATATAAAATATATACATATTTAATGTAACTCAGTTAAAAACAAGGGGGATAATAAAATATCAAATAAAAAATGAGTGTGAGAAAGGTTTATGATGTGAAATTTGTTACAAATTGATAGTTATATATATGAAAAATATTATGTAAAGTAAGTTTGTGTTATATATATGAAAAATGTTATGCAAATTAGTATTATATATTATGCAAATGCTTAATAATTGTTTAAGAATATTCTTCAATTAATTGGTAAATTGAAACCGCTCAAATCGCAGTTTGGTTATCTGTCAATCCATCATTTATGAGTTGATTTATAATTTTACTTTCAAACCCCTCTGTATATACTTTACTCATGGTTATGAATCCGTTTCAATTATTTGAATCGTTCATTTTGTTGGAAATTTCATATATTTCATCCAAAAAAAAATTAAGTCAATCTAATAATCGTAATCTATTCAATTTATTATGTTTGTCACTAAAAAAATGGATGACAATTATGTTTTTAAAAATGAACATCTATTTTTATTTTTCTTTTTATTTTTTTGTGTCAAATACAATAAATTAAATAGATTTCAATTATAGGATAAACCTTTTTTTGGTGTGTGTGCGTGGATGAAATATATAAAGTGTCCGATAAAATAAATTTAAATTATTGAAATGAGACATGTGGTAAACTACACAGATTCAAACAAAGCCTTTCAATTCGAATTATAGATGGTAGGAAACCTGCCTTGTAAAAATATCCGAAATTTACTTGATCTTCTCATTGATAGAGCACAGAATATTTGCATAAAGTGGCTAGTAAGAACATAAAGATTTAGATTAATAAGCGCTTGAGAAAATTTCTATGGCAATAATTTCGGTAGGAATGTGAACCCCTTTTGCGTGATTAGTGGGTTTTTTTACTTACGAAACATCATTGAAAAGTTTATGTCAAGAAAAAAATTCCACATGACAATGTTTGAACACCCTCTTATGAGTATAAGGATTTAAGTTATATATAAAGATATATTCACATAACATATATGTTATACATACTTTCAAGTTAATTGTTTATGAATTTATTTTATAGAAAATTGACTAATAATCAATATTGAAATATAATCTTGATAAGTTATCGTTAAGATAACAAAATAAAATAAAATAAAATAAAAAGATTAATCATGGAGCAATGTGGCAACTTAATGGAATGACACTTTTTCCTTCTTCTTAAGTTGTGAAAAATTAACACTAAAATAGAGAGTATCTCAATATTTAACCGGGCTCATTTATATCTAAAAGTTTCTTTAGATTTTTCATTAAATATTTTCAAATTACATATGATTAAAATTACATTTATTTTTATTTTAAATGTAAAATTAGATATAATTTAGATATGTTTAAATTCATTTTCTTTTCACATTTTATTAATACATTTTTAAAATTAGATATAACTAATTAGATTGATGTTTTATTCTATGTATTATATGGTTAAATTTTAAAATTTTAAGAAACATGTATTTTTTTAGTTGTACCAAAAAACAATATAAATAATTAATATTTTGAAGTAAATATTTTAAAATTGTGGCTATTTTTAAGTACATTTTTTTATTAATATTAATCAAAATTTTGAAATAAATATTTAATTATGACATGTCTTTGTTATATAATACATAGAATAAAACATGAATGGCAACATAAAAATAAAAATAAAAAAAACATTTTAATGTAACTCAGTTAAAAACAAGGAAGAGGATGTTGTTTTCTTGCGGTGGAGCTTATCACGGGTCCGTTGTAGTGATTTGAAGCGTTTATTTTGTCGGACGTTTCGTGTATTTCATCCAAAAAAAAGTTTAAGTCGATATGATAATCGTAATCTATTCAATTTATTGTGTTTGTCACTAAATAAATGGATGACAATTGTATCTTTAAAAATAAATCATCTATTTTTATTTTTATTTTTTGTGACAAACACGATAAATTAAATAAATTACGATTACTGCATCAACAATTTTAAATTATTGATATACGGAGTGATTGATAAAATAAATTTAAATTATTGAAACAAGACATGTGGTAAGCTACACAGATTCAAACAATGCCTTCCAATTCGAATTATAGATGGTAGGAAACCTTGCCATGTAAAAATATCTGAAATTTACTTGATCTTCTCATTGATAGAGCACATAATATTTGCGTAAAGTGGCTAGTAAGAACAGAAAGATTTAGATTAATAAGTGCTTGAGAAAATTTCTATGGCAATAATTTCGGTAGGAATGTGAACCCCTTTTGGGTGATTAGTGGATTTTTGACTTTACGAAACTTCATTGAAAGGCTTTTATGTCAAGAAAAAAAATTTCAAATGACAATGTTGGAACACCCTTTTATGAGGATAAGGATTTAAGTCATCGATATAGATATATTCACATAACATATATGTTATACATACTTTCAAGTTAATTGTTTATGAATTTATTTTATAGAAAATCGACTAATAATCAATCTTGAAATATAATCTTGATAAGTTATTGTGGGGACATAATTTTTGAATGACAATACGTGGCCGAGGTGTTACCGAAGTGCTAGCCGACGTGCCACGTGTCCTGGTCATGATGCCGAGATCATCTCGGCTAGGCCGAGGTTATCTGCGAAGATACCGGAATCCGGGATAAGCGGATAAAGGACAAAAGTCCTAGAATGAAAGAGGACTTCAGTTTGGGTAAAGATAAGACTCTTAGAAAATTTACCCCAATCCTACTGGGAGTCCAAGATTAGCAGTAATTCTAAATCCATTGAAGTTACGCTTCTATTAGGATTAGGTAAGTGTTGGCTATAAAAGAGAGGCACCCCCATGAGTCTAAGGTATACTTTTTATGATGAGTTAAGCACTTTTGCTATTTTTGAGAGATAACTGACTTGATCGTCGAAGTGCCTCTGGTTGGACGAACCACCGCCGGAATCTTTTCTTTTCATTGATAGGTCGTTCGGGCTTAATCTATTCTGCTAGTGTTCTCCAGCTGAGTACCTGTTTGGCAGTGTGGTCGGAAATTGACATACACAATTTGGCGCCGTCTGTGTGAACGAAAGGAAAATAGATGGCCAACGACGGACAAAAAGAGAAGGTTGGGGACGGCACCCCTACTGAGAGTGGGAAACACATTGACCTTGACGTCGAAAAAGACAACTACAACGAAGAGACTCGTGATAAGAATCACGGAGAAAAGGACATCGGCCAGGAGGCCGGCGTACCGAACAAATCATACCGGAGCAGGTATTATAACGAGGGCGACCTCTAGGTATGGAAAGATAGATGCTTGCGGAGGGACGACGAGATGGAAGAAATGGCGGACAAATTGGCGGGCCTGCAAACGGTCATCAATTTCATGATGCAGAACAACGTCATGCAGTTACCGTTCCCTTTACAAGATACGTCGATTCCAGCGGCCAAGAAAGATGCCCAGAAAGGGAGGCAGAACATAGTTCTTGCAGTCCCTCAGCACGACAGGGCAAAAGGGCATTCTCACCGGCCTTCGCGGGAGGTCGGGCATGGAGAATGATGCTTGAGAGTTGGAATTTTCAAGCCAAGATCGGTTTAACACTTGTTGAAATTTTAAAAATTTACAAGTTGAAATTAAACCGAGGTCATGTTTAACACTTGTTGAAATTTAAGAAAAATTTACAAGTTGAAGTTAAACCGAGATCATGTTTGACGCTTGTTGAAATTTAAATTTACAAGTTGAAGTTAAACCGATGTCATGTTTAACGCTTGTTGAAATTTTAAATTTACAAGTTGAAATTAAACCGAGATTATGTTTAACGCTTGTTGAAATTTAAATTTACACGTTGAAGTTAAACTGAGGTCATGTTTAACACTTGTTGAAATTTTAAATTTACAAGTTGAAGTTAAATCGAGATTATAATAAAAAAAGATTGGTTTAAACACTTGTTGAAATTTTTTAGAAAAATTTACAAGTTAAGCCAAGGTTATATTGAAAGAAGTATCTACATACTTGCTGAGATTACCATGTTGCCAAGACTTGGAAGATATTTGAAGATAGAAGTCTTGCTAAGTAAAGAGTAAAAGAAGGTGAGCTCAGCCGACGTGCTAAATGGAAGAAACGATATAGGTTCCATCACCTCAAGATGTCGAGGTAATAGAACCTAGGAGGCAGTTGTGGGGACATAATTTTTGAATAACAACACGTGGCCGAGGTGTCACCAAAGTGCCAGCCGAGGTGCCACGTGTCCTGGTCATGACGCCGAGATCATCTCGGCTAGGCCGAGGTTATCTGCGAAGATACCGGAATTCAGGATAAGCGGATAAGGGACAAGAGTCCTAGAATGAGAGAGAACTTCAGTTTGGGTAAAGATAAGACTCTTAGAGAGTTTATCCTAATCCTACTGAGAGTCCAAGGTTAGCAGTAATCCTAAGTTCATTGAAACTACGCTTCTATTAGGATTAGGTAAGTGTTGGCTATAAAAGAGAGGCACCCCCATGTGTCTAAGGTATACTTTTTATGATGAGTTAAGCACTTTTGCTATCTTTGAGAGATAACTGACTTGATCGTCGGAATGCCCCCGGGTGGACGAACCACCGCCGAAATCTCTTCTTTTTGTTGATAGGTCGTTCGGACTTAATCTATTCTGCTAATGTTCTCTAACTGAGTACCTGTTTGGCAGTGTGATCGGAAATTGACACACACAGTTATCATTAAGATAATAAAATAAAATAAGATTAATCATGGAGCAATGTGGCAACCTAATGGTATGACACTTTTTCCTTCTTAAGGTTGTGATAAATTAACACTATAAAATGGAGAGATTTCTATTTCATTTATGGAAGTAGAGAGTACCTCAATATTTAACCGGGCTCGTAATAGGTAGAACAAAATCCTTGAGAGCTAGCCCTGGTTTGAGTATTTATCTATATATGAAAAAAGAAAAAAAAAAAAAAAAGTAAGAAGAAGGATTAATTCAACATAAAACTGAAGCTCTTTACCCAATTTTGAAATTAAACATGCTAGAACAATATTACTCAAGTAATACCGCGGTGCAACTATGTTAATTTCTTTTGATAACTTTAAATTTTTGTTTTTAATATATATATATTGTCATGTAAACAATTAAAATATAAAGCAAACACAAAAGCAAAAAGGAGCGGTGAAGATTCATTTCATACAACAACTTACCATCGAAAATGGGTAAATGGGCCATGGCATTGGACCAAACTCGGACTAACTCATTGTTTTTGTTCACATTCGTATACGTGTTTGATAAGTTTGTTTTATTTGAATTTGTGGAAATTATAAAAAATAAAAAATAAAAAAATAAGTTATTTACATTAGAGGCCCCCTAAACCATTAAAAAGTAAGGAAATTGACCAGTAAATCCCGTTTTGTAGACTTGTAATCCATAAGGTCCTAAATATTTTTTTAGTGACCGAGTGGCTCCTTAAATTATTTGTTGACTGTTTTGCCATTGTTAGTATAGTTGGGGGACAGGTGGCATAGTTATGTACGGGGAAAGTGGTGGGGTGTTTGTGTATCACGTTGTTCGAAAAGCGCATTAGTAACTTTTTAAAGTTTGGTTGTTTTTAACACACGCAGTGTGAGACGTGAATTCCTTAATAATCGTTTTTTGGTGCGTGATGTGAAGACACGCAATAATTCAATCAAATTGAGTCCGCCACGTTGAAGTGTCACATGTCACTTTTAGGAAAAGTACACTACGGAGTTTTTAATTTTTTTAGAGTGTCACAATATACCTACCACATTGTCACGTTTGAAAAAAGTATACTCGGGAGTTTTTATTTTTTTTAGAGTGTCACTCATATCTACTACGTTATCACATTTGGAAAAAAGTATACTAAGGATGAGTAAAAATTTTGGAGTGCCATATCATACCTGACATGTTGTCACATTTTGGAAAAGTATACTAAGGAGTTGTTAATTTTTTTGGAGTATCACATTAATACTTGCTACATTGGAGTATTACACCATACTTGTCACATATTCCAAAAAAAAAAAAAAAATTCCCAAATTAACTAAAGAGGGTATACTTGTCTAACCAATTCTCATCCACATTTGAAAAAAAGACTTGTTGGTCACACACTACATTTAATAAGGACTCATCAATTAACCATTTACAACATGAGACCAAATGGTACAAAAGTTCTCAAAATAGGACTTTCCAATAATTTTTCCTAAAAGGTATTACATGACCCCCTAAATTAAAAAAAACATACAAATATACCACACAAACTATTGAGAAGTTTCGCTTTACCCCTTAAAATATAAAAATTGTACAAATAGACTTCCTAAATTCTTGACGTGTTTCACTTTGACGGTTTCCGTTAGGGGGTCCAATTTGTACATTTTTATAGTTAAGGGGTCCATTTGTACGTTTTTATAATTTAGGAGATGAAGTGATACTTCTCAATAGTTTAGGAAATCCATTTGTATATTTTTATAGTGTAGGGATCAAAGTGATATTTCTCAATAGTTTGGGAGGTCTTCGTGTAAATAACCAAAAAAAAAAAAAAGAAGGAAATTTCAATCCAAAAATAGTAAATTTTATCATATAAATTTTGGGATGGAACTGTGAAATTTCATCCAATTGATATTTTTACAAAAAAATCAAGAAGCTGAAAATTTTCTCTATGATTTTAGAAGCATGGAAATTTTATACAAACTTAGGAAATTTGATAAATGAAAATGAAAAATTCCTACCAAAAATTGTAAATTTCATCCTAATAATGGCCGAGCAATTTCATCTCGAAAAGGAAAATTTGGAATGAAATTGTGAAACTTCATTCAAATTTCTGAATTTTAGAAAACTAAAAATTTCTCAGTTAAATTTTATAATTTTCACTTCTAAGAAATTAAGAAAATTTTCAATTTAGATTTTTTTTAGTTTGCAATAGTCAATTGAAAATTAAAACAAATAAAATATCTCACGTATAATTTTGAAAAGTTTCACAATTTTGAATTGGAAGTCCCTCAATTTATAAACTTTTCAATTTCCAGAAAATATTTTCTAATTATTCATATAAAAATCAATTGAAAAACTTTTAAGAATGAAATGTTCTCTCCTACAAACATACATAGAATTGTTTTACAAAAACTAAAAAGTTCCATTATTTTGAAATTGAGAAATTTCTCTGTTTCACCAAATAGAGAATTTCTCACTTTCTAATTATTCATGTAACAATTAGTTTAAAACTAAATGAAATGAAAGAAATTCATCTAAGCGACTTTTGAAATTAAAAATAAAAAGAAATATTTCTTTCAATAGAAAAGTTCAAGGTTGGTGTACATAAAACTTCTTGATGAGTGTATATATAAGTATATGTACATCGATTCACAATGGAATGGTTAGTTCTTCAAAAACAAATAATATATATATATATATATTATAACAAAATAAAATGGGAAGTATCTATATTAACAAGGGAAATTGGAAATCGATAATGCATATGAATAATTTCCATGTTAGCACACTAACAGGTTTGTACAATTACGTCATAAAAAAATTCATACTTTTTAATTATTACGTAATTTATATTCGATAAATATCTCAATAAGTAGGTTTGAAATATATAAATTTTATATAAAAAAAATAAGAAAAAGAAATGTGCAATGAAAGTTATGATATTATCAAATTTCAAAAAATAATAAAAATAAAAGAAATACTAATCATGTTTGATAGATCATATGATAAATAGGTTTTAAAATTATAAATTTTACAAATGTGTAAAATAGTAATTATTCAGTCTGGTTAGTTTGGTTTCAAAATTTTATTTTTAATTTTTTTTAATAATATAAATCAGTTTGATGAAAATAGATATTAAAAATATTTTTACCCTAAAAAAGAGAAAATTATATGAAAGTGAGTTTTTTTTATTTTACATTTCATTTTTCCCCACCAAACTAGCTTTTAATTTTAATTTATACATTTTTTTATAAATAAATTTGAAAAATGAAACTAAACTGTGCAATTACCGTTGAAAATAATGGTTTTTATAGGCTTATTTTATGCAAATTTTGAGCCCAAATTTGAATGGGATCCACACGTCTTTTGAGGTGCGTCCAAAGATGTGACGTGTTCCTTACCGCATGGCAAGTCACACGGTGAAAACGGTTCGTCAAAACCATTTATGAGTGAATAAGAAGTTGACGTCATTTTCGGGTTCGTGGAATGAACAATTAAAAAAGTAAATGTGGGTTTTCTTGAAATGGATTGTCCCACATTGAAACTTGAAGAGAACTTATGTGAACATATAATCTCTAGGTAGACAAAGTGCCTGTTTGGTGCAGCTTAAAAGCTGCTTATTTCAGCTTTCAGCTTAATTTAAGCTATTTTGATGTGTTTGGTTTAGCTTATAGCTTATAGTTTTTTGAAAGTCAGAAATCAGCTTATTCTTTGAGTGGAGTAGGAGATGCTTAATTTATAAGTCAGAAATCAGCTTATGTTCATAGTTATAAGTTATAAGCTGTTTAGGTATAAGCCATAAGCACTTTCCTACAGCTCTATCAAACAAGGCCAAACTTAGGTTGGGCCCCAAGGGGCACCCCAAGTTTGTAGAAGGGAGAAGTTATGAACAAAGTGAACCTTGACTCAAACCACCATGCGCATGCGTCATTCGACCTGGTTCAAGTGTGGGTTGTCGGTCAATTCTAATATTAATTTTTTGGACAAATTTATTTGAAGCTTTTTCAAAAAATTCTTGCAGGAAATTCTTTTTTTTTTTCTGAACAAAATTATTCAAATTTTGCGCCAAAATTTGAATTCAATTTTCTATCCAAAATAGTTCCTTCTCTGGTTCAATTTCTAGCGGTCCAGCAGGTTCAAACAGGTTAACAGTTGCACAAAATAGATTTGTTTTTTCCAGAAAGATTCAAAACTGGGTTCAAACAGTTTGCACCTGTTCTAGTTTGAATTCATATCTGTTCGGTTTGAATTTCATACATGTTCGACTCTATAAAAATAGACCCTCTTCCAGCATATTTCTCATTCTGAAATTCACTTGTTTCCTTCCAATTTTTGCTCGCTTGCATAGATTTATTCTTCATATTATTTTAGAGAAAATTCTGAGAGTATAGAACACATGTTCTAATTTGCTGTACAGATTATTTGGAGTGTTACTACAATCTGTGTTAATCATTGTACCCTAAGAGATAGACGCCACTTATTTGTAAACACCGAAATGGGACGAATCTGTCTTAAGGACAGAGTGTCATACACTTGACTTGATCAATTTTTATATTTATACATTTCGGTAAATAAATTATGTACGTAATTTACTTTTATTTATTTGATTTGGTTTCAAGTTATTTATTTTATACAGAAGATTGTTCCAACAATTACATTTTAAAATTTAAAACATAAAAAATAGAAAATTACCATGTACTGCTCTAAACTAACCGTGTAGTAGAAAATTTTCTGAATAAAAAATGTTACCAAACACTTCTTCGGTAATTGAGTGATAAAGAATGGGCTTCAAAGAGTACTACTACGAATTTTCAAAAGGGGAATTTTTTATAAGATTTTTTATATTCAAATTTTATAAGGTAAAGTACATACAATATTTTTATAGTAGTTGGGCCCCTCAACATTTTTACAAAAAAAATTGACTCAAAGAAATTTGTGCTCAACTTAGAAAAATTTCGGCCCTAACACACAGAAATTTTGATTTCACAGGGAAATTTCTCTGATTTCATTGAAAAATTATGAAATTTCTCTGATATGATCATAAAGAAAGGGACCTTAACTAAGAAAAAAAAAAAAACATTTTAGACCTCTCTTACTACACAAAGTTGGAGAGGAATGTTGCATTAATTTTTTCTTCTCAAAAATTGCCCAGAATCTTTATTTTATGATTTAGATTTATTCTACACATGAATCCTATACTACACAAATTAATTTTCACCATACAATCATCCACTCAAAATTTTCTAAGTTGATTAATCTGATCTCTAGCATATTTGCTTTTCAAAATATTCATCAACAGCTAATTACTTAGTAATCCTTATGTTCACGAAGTTTCGTTAGTAAAGACACCCACTACTCCCTCATAATTATTGGACGATTAGTCTAAATATAAAAATGATACATTATCTGATTAAATCTTTAAAAAATTGTGGCCCTTCACACTAAATTTTTATTTTTATTTTTATTTTTATTTTTATTTTTATTTTTTTGACAATTTATTTTATCTTCCCATGTATGATTTGATAACCCTTTATCCTCATGCCTTTTAAAAATAACCATATGCATCCCATATAGTTTTAGACTAAAATGCAATCCTTAACACCGTTAACTATAGATGTGAAATGACTATAATACCTTCAAATTCTATATTTTTGTTATTTTCTTTCTCTCTCATCTCTCATACATATAATTTATAATGTCTAGTATTAATTAAATTAACTCACAATTAATTATAAATTCATAATTATTTATTGTAATTCTTAAATTTTTATTCTAATTTTAATTTAATTATATTTTAGATCACAATAAATCCTAAATATTCAACTATTTGATGTAGTTAATAACTTTTTAATCTAATTTTAATATAATCATATTTTAGATCACAATTGATCCTAAATTCTTAATTATTTATTATAATTTCTAACATGTTAATCTAATTTTAATTTAATTACATTTTAGATCAATTCTTAATATTGTTTATTTTATTATATTTTAAATCAATTCTTAATTATAATTTAATTTATTTTAATTAACATATTAATCTAATTTTAGGTTTAGAGAAAATGGGAGTAAAATTTTCCTTCTCTTGTATTAATTTCATTCTAATTTTTCAGAAAACAAAATCCACTATCAAAATTAGTGTGTAATACATTTTTCATTAATTTAAATGGAAAAACTAACAGTAACACTTCAATCTAAAATCACGTAGAGACTTTTTGGCTATATTTGAATGATAAAAACTCGTTTGGGAAGAAAAAGCCCTAGGCTTTTTGGTTAAAATAGTTACAAAAGAATAAAATAGGCTTTTTAGCTTAATAAGACAAAATATCATATCAAACCATAATCATTACATTTTTTATCTCACAAAAATAAAAATAAAAAAACCAAAAAGTCCATCCCAAACTAGACTTTTCAGGTACAAGCTAAAATACCTAAAAAATCAAAAAGCCAACTCACATCCCAAATAAATCATAAGTAGGTAAAATGTTTCGACTCCAAATAATAAGGAATAAAATAAATTTAACTTTTTTTTTAAATTATTTTTTTATAAACTTTAGACAGTAGTCTAATTAACCTAATAGTTAAGCCATCTCAGCTCTCATACTCTCATCTACATTATTGTCCATTAAAATGTTTTCGACCACAATTTTTTCATTACAAACCTTCTTTTCAAGAAATTGCCGGCTACTTTTTAGCTAGAAAGTATAACGTAATACCCACCACTCCTTCCTCGCCATGGTTCTCAGTGGGGGTAATGGTGACATAACTTTTTGTCCAGAAAATGTCAATCTTAAATACTTGAAAGTTCACACCTAAATTATTGTCTTTTCCAATGTTTTCAATCACATACAAGAAGTTACTTGGGCTGGGTAGGAAATTCGTATAATCCGTAATTTGATTCGATTCAGTTCAATTTGATAAATTAGGATTAGTTTTTTGAATTTATAGTTTGGTTTCGGATTGAAAATTTAAGAATCCATAGGCCACGAATCGGTTTCAGATTGAACCCCATAGTTCTAGATCGAAACTATAGCGATCCCGGATTTTACCCCTTTATGTACAGTGTTCTGGACTTATGTTCCGTTGTATTGGCTGTCGTTATATCTTGTTGTTATCCTTTAATTCCTTATTTTTGAGTTACAGGATGTATTGGGCAGGTTTGTTACAGGTTGGGAGTGATTGGGAGCAAATGGTTGCTGACCAGAATTTTGATCCTTTGCTCGAGCGAGCATTTTGTCGCTCGAGCGAGCTTTTTGTTTTGGATCCTTCGCTCGAGCCAGGGTTCGGTCGCTCGAGCGAGAGTTAATTCTTGTGTCTGGTGGCTTGAGCGAGAAGTTCTTCGCTCGAGCTTGCGTCTGCGTCTGGCTCTGGACCTGAAGGTTGCAATTCTACGCTCGAGTGAGCTTTTCTTCGCTCGAGCGAGCGAGGTGTATGTTTTGAGTTTCTTCGCTCGAGCGAGCATTCTGTCGCTCGAGCGTGCTTCTGGGTTGCAGACTTGAAGCTTCGAGTTGTTGGCTCGAGCGAGACTTTCTTCGCTCGAGCGAGGATTCTTTGTGTCTGGTCGCTCGAGTGACCAATCCTTCGCTCGAGCGAGCCTGTTATATATCAGATCGCAGCAGCGGATTAAACATCACTTTTTCATCTCTGTTTTTCTATTAAACCCTAGAACCGACTCTCCCTCTCTCTCTACATATCTTCTCTTTAGGGTTTTATCTCCTTCTTGTGTATTTCTACCCTAAGTCCTTTATAAGAAAGATAGAGGGTGTTGAGGGCTTCGTTTTAATTTGAAAATTTGTGAATTTGGAGCACGTTGGGTTTTGGTCTTCATCTCCATTTGAGCTCTAACTTCGAGGTAGGGATACCCTACTCCATCTTATGAGTTTTGTCTTTAAATTTTGGCATTTTGATATGTTGGGGTTGTTGGGTAATATTGGGAAAGTTTGGGGCCTTTGTGTAATTTACAAAAGAAGGGGGGTTTTATATATTAAAACCCATATGTATGAGAAATATTGAGAAAAATGGAATTTAAGTTGTATTATTGACGAAATCAAACCTTAGGGTTAATATTGAGAATTTGGGAAATTGCCCTAATTATTGAAATAAATTAATTGGTATAATTAATTTGAGTAAATATGGAAATGAGGTGAAATCCATGAAATTGGGAGATTATGGGATTGAATGGTGTAGTTGGATTAATTTTATCACTCACCTATGGAAATGTGGAGATTATACCTGTTTATGCATTTATTTTCTGTTTAGAAATAACTGCTTTAGGCTATCGGTGGAGGATAGTCTTAATTGTTGTAGACACAGCATGTTGATTAGGGAAACTAAAACTAATCACATTGTATATGACGGTTTGGAATAATACATCAAGTTGTGTATTGATTGAACATGTATATGATAATGTTTATATGCATTGTGTTATATGGGAGGAGATAGGGGACGTACTCCACGGTTTAGGGGAAGATAGGGGATGGACCTCTAAATCGGATTTTGTTTGATATTGATACAACACTAAAATGTGTATCATTTCTGAAGTATAGAAGTGATTTTGGCTGAGGTTGATACAGCACCAAAATGTGTATCTATTATGAAGTAAGAAATGTTTAACATGAGTTGGTATCCCAATTGAATTGGAAATGTTGCTAATTTGAGATGTAATCTCTTTTAATTGATCTGGCCAGGTTCTGAGCCACGTTTATGGAATGAATTGATAAGTAAAGGAAAGTGAAATGTAACATGGGCATGATTGTCATGGAATAGTAATGTGATGTAAAATGTTTTAAGTGTTAACCATCTATCACATGCTATTATTTTAGGCATTGCTTATATTTGGTTTAATATATCTCTACTGGGATTTGGCTCACCCTATATGAGACATCATTTTCAGGTCCAGGTGATATGCCACCTCCAAGGACGTAGCTTGGGAGGCTAGAGGCTGAAAGACTTTTTGTTGTATTCTGTCATCTTTTGATGTATTACATGTAAATTTAGGCCAAGGGCTTAATATGTAATTGAGTTAGTACTCTTTTCTTTGTGACCAAGTGTTGGCTTGGAAAGTTGTAAGCCCATAGGGCATTTACTTTTGTTGTCAACATGTAATACTCTTGTACGAACTACTCTGATGAATAGAAAGATGTTTACTTCTTTATACCAATGCATGATAAGAATTGTTGGGTTTGATGTATTTTTTTTGAGGGCGTAACAGGAACCGATCCGAACTGTATACAAATAGTGTATATTTATACTATAGACTCTTCCACATAATATCATTTCTTATTCCATATAAAAACTAAACCCTTATTTCATGTTGCTGCTATGCTTTTGTTTCTTTGTTGTTTATGTTCATGGAGTTTTGTTGCTTTTGTTTGTCTAAAACTAGCTTTCTTATTACTTTTATTTGATTTTATTTTTAGTTTTAATACATAGGAGAACTTTGCTTTGTGTAACGTGTATCTAGTTTTATTACTTTTGTTTATTGCTTTTGTTTGATACTATTCTTATGTTTTTATGAAATTAAAATGTTCTATATTTTTTTTGTTATTTAATTATGTAAATCTGTGGTTCTAAACCGATTCAATCCGTATTTAAACAGATTGGTTCAGATTGATTCTACGATTTAAAAAGATTAAATTGATTCCAATTTTTCAAATATCGTAAATAATAGATTGGTCTTGATTGCCAATCCAAACTAATCCCAACCATCACCACCCCTAGAAGGCACTTTCTATCTGGAAAATGTGTCCCTTGATTTGAAAAAATTATAAAAAATTGTTACAATATTCATATAGGTGTAGATTCTATATGTTCTATATATTTTGTGTCTCACATTTGATGTGACCATTATGAAAAATATTCGATAATTTTTTTGACCTCTCTAAATATTTTTTTTTTTTTTTTTTGTTAAAGGCCTTCTTTTCGGTAAGTAGGTGTTTGGAATTGACTTTTTTTAATGAATATTTTTATTTTCTTTTTCATTTTTAGTGCATTTTTTTAAAAAAAAATTCAAAAAACTTTAAATTTTTAGAATCTATTCGATTAGAGGAATAAGAAAAAGTTAAAAAAAAATATTATTTTTCTGAATTTTTCATTCATATTTTTGTATTTTTAATAATTTTTTTAAAATAATTTATTTATTTTTTTACTTTTTAAATCCACTTAATCTTCATATACTTAAAAAGTATAAAATCTGTATAAAAATATTTTTAAAAAATCATTAAATACAACAAAATATAAAAATATACTCTTTTTTTTTTTTCTTTTTCTTTTTCTTTTTTTTTTTGTATTTGGTGAATTATTTAAAGTTTTTCATAAATGTTATACTTTGTAACTATATCTAGATTAAATGTATTTAAGAAATAAAAAAAATAGTAAAATATTTTTAAAATTCACTAAAAATAAAATAAAAATATGAAAAACAAAAAAACTCTATTTCTTATCTTTTATGAACCTTTTTGTTAGATTTTTAATATTATTATTTTTTATTTTTTATTTTTTTAGATTCGTCTACACTAGATAACCAAAAACACAAAAAAATTTACACAAATTTGAAAGAAAAAATTACTAAAGACAAGAAAATTGAAAGAAAAAAAAAACGACCTTCTTAACTGGAGTCATAAATCTCTTTCATAATAACTCCAACTGGCTTTCTATAAGGCATTTTGCCTAGCCAAATCATAATTAATGTTCCAAAAGGCTTGGCAATAATACAATTGAAAAGTCAAAAGAGAGTAGGTAAACGATTTCTCCCACTAAGTACCTATGTGGCTAACTAATTGTAAAAAAATTGGTTAAACATATATATATTGACTAAAATAATTAAATAAAATAAAGAATATATTTGTTTATGTACTTCGAAAAATGTCTCCTAGTGCTAAAGTTGTTATCAAAACTTGGTACCAACATGTACTTTTGAAAATTGTCTCCTAATGCTAAAGTTGTTGTCAAAACTTGATACCAACCACTCCTTCCTCACCTTAATTATTGTCATTTGAAAATTTTTAACTCAAAAGCTAAATCATTGCCCTCTTAAAGCCAATTTTTAGCTGGAGACTGAGCCCCTATTTTTGTCACAAACTTTCTTCCTAGGAAGTTTCTTTCGTAAAGATACCCTCCACCACTCCCCTCTCACCTAAATTATTGGTTATTGTACGGGAAAGAAATAAACCTTCTCGTATAATCCTGTTGATCAAGTCTGCGCTCATCCGTACGACGTCGTTCTACTACCTGAAAATACAAGCGTGAGCTAGCCGGCGGGTGTGCGCCGAAAACCTCTCCGATGCCTAAGTCAGCAAACTAGACAAATAGACAAAAGTTCTGTATATTCGGGAATCAAAGTTGAGTTACCTCTCCATAGGTGAAGTTTGTGAGTTTTTATAGGTTCCATGTGGCACAATCCAAGTAGGACTCTTATTCCTCCATGTAGAGTCCTCCAAGGATTCATACTCTTGAAAGATAATGTTTATCCTTCAACACCCCCCTCACTGCTTAAACCAAGTGAGATGGTTTTACCATGGTCGGACTCCAATGTGGCCGAAGTAAGCATGGCCATGCTGAGCCACGGGGGTAAACCGAACTATGCTTAGTTCGGTTCTCCATTCCACTACTCTTACCTCGGCTCTACCTGCCCAAACCATGCTATCCATAGTATTGCTTCGACCGAGCTAACAACTAGCTTGGTTCGACCGAGCTAGTCGCGCTATGCCGCGACCGGACTAACTCTGAAGGTGGAGATCTGGCGACCGAACTATCCGTTGTACTCTTCTGGACCGAGATAACATTAGGCACTTCTGGGACCGGACTAATTTTGAGGCCTTCCTACTCTGCCTTTTGTACTTCGGCCCATACCGGCCTTACTCAGCTCGGCCCAATTTTACATATAAAAATTACCCCCTCAATTGCCCCTTAATTCCATCTGCAAAGCATGATAGGGATTACCTGTTTACCAGCCGAGCTAAAGTTTTTTAAGCCTCTCCAGCCGAACTAAACCCCTTTAGTCTTTCCAGCCGAGCTAAAACTCTTAAGCCTTTCCAGCCGAGCCAATTTTCACACCGGGCTCTGCTCGTTCGGTCAAAACGTCTCTTTAATCACAGCAACTGAACCGTTTCCCATTCCAATGACACGTGGCAGCCTCTGATTGGCCCAATGTAGCTGTCACGCCATCTTCGTATTTCGCGAGATTTGAACAGTCCCGCCTTTTTTGCCCCTTTACACAAAACAAACCTCACTTTGAATCCACCACTGCATTTTTCCTTTCCTCCATTCTCTCTCCCTGTGACTTTATTTCTTCAACTCCAGATCTTGCTGAGTTGGTGTTTTTGGTGCTTCGATCTTCGATTTTTCTGCTACCATCTGGTAAGTAACTCAATCTTCTAACTCTTTTTGGTTGATTTCGTACCTTTTTTGCAATACATTACATGTTTTTTCGAAACACATTCTGTCTGCTTCCATACTTAGCTTCGTGTTTTCTGTACAAACTTAGTAATAGAACCACTTGAATTCAAGGAAGAACATGAGAAACACTAGTTTTGATCTAAAATAACCACGCAACCGAACTAAGAAGTTGTTTGCCTTGGTTGTAAGCCTAGGCACACCTCACAACCGAACTAACACTTGCACCATACTCGAAGCCTCCGTAGGTCAAACCACCCTTTGAATCACTTAGCCGAACTATCGAACCGTACGAGGTCTTTGCGACATCAGACTTGTAAGCTTTAACCATGGCCGAGCTACGACTAGGAACTAAACCAGCTTTCTTAGCTCAGGCCGAACTAAGAACGCTACACCTAGCGGCTAAATCGGGATAACAAAACCTTTGCACAAACCGAACTAGTAAGCCCCATTTTCGAATCGAGATACAGTCCATTCTTTAATCCGAGATAACACCTGTAGTAATTGACATAGCCGAAGTAGGACTTCTTTTTTCTTGCTTTTAACTTGTAGCACGGTCCAATGATCTGTGCTTAACACCTTTGTTTTCCACTTTGCAGACTTAGGTTGCCCAGGCACCCCTGTGAGCGCTCAACCGAGCTACACAGCCCACTTCAGCGACCGAGCTAGAACCAGTATAATTTATTTATAACTTAAGAAAGAATGGGTAAATATAGGTTTTTAGTAGAAACACCTGGTGGCATGGCCGAATTCCGAAGGGAGTACAACATCCCTGACGATGTACACCTTACCTTAGCCAAAAAAGATGTCACTCCATGGGGGAACGAAGGTTTTCTACCCTTTACCCTTCTATCAATAATAGAAACCGGACTAAGATTTCCAGTTCAACCATTACTTTGTGAATTCCTTAGGCAGACTAGAATATGCCCAACCCAGCTTTCCACCAACTCATATCGCATAATAATGGGTATAGCCGAGCTAAACCGCCGAGCTGGGCTTAACCTCAGTTTAGCCGAAATATTCCACCAATACTCCATAGGTTCAAAAGAAGACGGATGGGTTTACTATTTAAGAATACGCCGCCACCGAGAGAAAATAATAAAAGATACACCGGATAAAGACTTGAACGATGATGATTTTTTCTGGGTATCTGGCAATTTTGAAGATCACCAAGCCCAGATCCCTGGCCGAAGTATAAACTGGAATAAAGGCATCCTCGGTATAATTACTTCGGCTTTGTTGTATGCTTCTCTTTATTTCGGTTTCCTCCTCCTGAACCGAACTAACAGTTGTCTTCTTTTGTAGATATAGCCCATCTTAAGTCACTGTACAGTTATCCCAACCTAGACGCACTTCGCACCGCACTACGATTTGAAGAGAGAAGTTGGGCCAAGCTACTGAACGTTGAGCCGACCTACAGATACAGTAGCCGACGTAAAGCCAGAGTAACTGACTTTTTGTTGGAAAACGCTCTTGAGCCGTACCCGACCTTGCCACAAATCAACTTAATCCCACTGACTGCTGAAGAAGAAATGGCCAAAAGAAACTGAGTAAGGGCCCTGTTGACCGAAACGAACAGAGCCGAGGTACCACCACCGAGCCAGACGCAAGAAACCGTGGTGGCTCTCCCATCTCAACAGCTTTCGTCATCTCGAGCGAACAAGCGTGCCCGGACTAGCCAAACTGAGCAACGCCTCGTCGACGAAGATGAGACCATTCTTCCGCCACTCCACCGAGCCCTCAGCCGGAGCAATCTGACTGATCTAGCTCCTCCAAGTGGGCTCCCAAGCTCACTTTTCAGAACCGAGATATTTGTGCTACCAACTCAGTGGTGGCAGACAAAGACCATATGCTAGCCTTCAATCTGGCTAAGAGCGTATGTCTGCCCCCTGACATGGAGCATCACAAGAACTTGACCGAGCTTAAGGCCATCCGGTCGGCGACGAAATCAATGATCCTGGTAAGTTGCTCTTCTTGTCTCCCAAAATATTTCCAACTTTCTGTTCGGTTTTGTCATTAGTTTCTTTTACTTCTTTTCAGGCCATGCAAAAGAGCCAAATTGCGCATAAAAAGGTGCTGGAGCTCAGGAAAACAGCTAGGCAGGCCATGGCAGAGGTCGAAGAAAAAACAACCGAGCTGAAGGAATCACAACAAAAAACGATCGAGCTAGAGGCTTAGGTAGCTCGTCTAACCGGGCTAGTTACCTCGGCTGAAGCTGACAAACAGAAGGCGTTGACCGTGATGAAAGACAAGTACCTTCATGAGCTAGTCAAGCTCGAAGGGAAAAAAGACACAGAGATCGCCGAACTGAAGAAAAAAGTGAATGATGCCAACGCTGAAGGTTTCAAGGAGGCGGAGGCCCTCTACATTCCACAATGTGAGGCCGCCAAGGAGTTGTTCTTTAAATGCGGCTAGAGAGGTGCTGTGGAGCAGCTCGGTTGTGGGCTCGAAACCGAGGTCTACAACCCTCCTCAGTATTCCATTCCGGCCTCACTGGCGGAGTATGCCGCATCCGTTCAGCAACAGTTCCTCGAGGGTTCTGACGATGATGAAGAAGAGCCAAATGATACCCCGGTCGTCAAGGATCCGGTTAATCAATCAGTTCGGTTGGAGCCAACGGTTGAAGACTTGATTGAAACTGTGCTTCCAACAGACACCGTGCTCCAAACCGAGACCGATCTGCCGTCTGGAACCGGTCTTCGTGTTAATATTGACGCCAATCTTGAAGATCTTTTTAACTGATTTTGTAATTTTTCTTTTTTCTTTTGCTTTGTAACCGGGCTGCATCCCCTCCTTTGTACTTGTTCTGAATTTGATCAATGAAAAGCATTATTTCTGCTCACCACTTATTTCGGTTTGATCTGTATGCTTGTAATGACTTTTCTGTGATCTTTTTGCTCCAACTGTTGTCTCGGTTCTGAATTCCTGCTTGAGCTTACTTTCTAACTGCAGTTTGGCCGAGGTACTTTTATTCCGGTCCTAGGTGATCAATCTGACTAGGCCTACTCGCCAACCACTCTTTAGTCGATATACTTATTCCGGCTGAAGAGTATCAAGAGTTGGTTTAATCCAGCCAACCACTCTTCAGCCGATATACTTACTTCGGCTGAAGAGTAATAAGAGTTGGTTTAATCCAGCCAACCACTCTTCAGCCTATGTACTTACTTCGGCTGAAGAGTAATAAGAATTGGTTTAATCTAGCCAACCACTCTTCAGCCTATGTACTTACTTCGGCTGAAAAGTAATAAGAGTTGGTTTAATCCAGCCAACCACTCTTCAGCCTATGCCCTTACTTCGGCTGAAGAGTTCAAAGAGTTGGTTTAATCCAGCCAACCACTCTTCAGCCTATGCCCTTACTTCGGCTGAAGAGTAACAAGAGTTGGTTTAATCTAGCCAATCTCTAAGTTAGTTTTTCCAGCCAACTTAGAATAAAATGTTTGGTTGTTCCGACCAAACGTCCTACAGCCTGGATCCTTATCTTGGGCTTAGGAGGGGTGTTCGTTTAATCCAGCCAACCTCTAAGTTAGTTTTTTCCAGCCAACTTAGAATAAAGTGTTTGGTTATTCCGACCAAAGGTCCTGCAGCCTGGATCCTTATCCTGGGCTTAGGAAGGGTGTTGGTTTAATCCAACCAACCTCTAAGTTAGTTTTTTCCAGCCAACTCAGAATAAAGTGTTTGGTTATTCCGACCAAACGTCCTGCAGCCTGGATCCTTATCCTGGGCTTAGGAAGGGTGTTGGTTTAATCCAGCCAACCTCTAAGTTAGTTTTTTTCCAGCCAACTTAGAATAAAGTGTTTGGTTATTCCGACCAAACATCCTGCAGCCTGGATCCTTATCCTGGGCTTAGGAAGGGTGTGAGTTTAATTCAGCCAACCTGTGAGTTAGTTTTTTCCAGCCAACTTAGAATAAAGTGTTTGGTTATTCTGGCCAAACGTTCTGCAGCCTGGATCCTTATCCTGGGCTTAGGAAGGGTGTTGGTTTAATCCAGCCAATCTCTAAGTTAGTTTTTTCCAGCCAACTTAGAATAAAGTGTTTGGTTATTCCGACCAAACGTCCTGCAGCCTGGATCCTTATCCTGGGCTTAGGAAGGGTGTTGGTTTAATCCAGCCAACCTCTAAGTTAGTTTTTTCCAGCCAACTTAGAATAAAGTGTTTGGTTATTCCGACCAAACGTCCCGCAGCCTGGATCCTTATCCTGGGCTTAGGAAGGGTGTTGGTTTAATCCAGCCAACCTCTAAGTTAGTTTTTTCCAGCCAACTTAGAATAAAATGTTTGCAATGCTCCTAACTCTCTAAAACTATCTTTTACAGAAAATAATTATGCTGAAAAGAATTGACTTGTTTTATTGAGAAAAGAAAAAATTACATATGCTTGAAAGAAAAAAAAAGCTAAAAATAAAATAACTTGAGATTGGCAGTGTTCCATGGCTTGGGAATTGCTTTGCCGTCCTCATCTTCTAAGTGGTATGCCCATTTTCCTGCTAATCCGATCACTTTGTAAGGTCCTTCCCAATTAGGCCCTAGCTTGCCATCTCCCGGAATCAAGGTGTTCCCCATCACTTTGCGCAGCACCCAATCTCCGATCTTGAATTGCCTTGGATGTATAGTTTTGTTATACTTTCTGGGTAGTTCTTGTTGGTAGGAGGCGATGTGGACCAATGCTCTGTCTCTTCTTTCTTCCGCAAGGTCAAGCTCCAATGCTATGGCTTCGCCATTTAAGTCTGGGTCAAAGTTTTCGCTTCGAATTGTGGGGAGGCCAACTTCCAGTGGGATTACTGCCTCCATGCCGTAAGCTAAGGAGAATGGTGTTTCTCCTGTCGATCACCGAGGTGTGGTGCAGTAAGCCCATAAAACATGAGGGAGTTCTTCTGCCCACTTGCCTTTTGCTTTCTCTAACCTTTTCTTCAATCCATCTCAGACGACCTTGTTTGATGCTTCTGCCTGACCATTTGCTTGGGGATATGCCGGTGTAGAATTGTAGAACTCTATTTTTTACTCTTCACAAAAGCCTCTGAAAATTCTGCCGTCGAACTGAGTGCCGTTGTCTGAGATCAGTGCTTTTGGTATGCCAAATCGAGTGATGATGTTCTGCCAAACAAATTTCTTCACGTCTTTTTCCTTGATTGATGCCAAGGCTTCTGCTTCCACCCATTTAGTGAAGTAGTTGGTTGCTGCAAGGAAGAACTTCCTGTTGCCTGGTGCTGTTGGAAGTGGCCCTACTATGTCTAAGCCCCACATTGCGAAGGGCCATGGGCTAGTGAGAGGTAAAATTTCTCTAGCAGGTTGGTGTATTTGGTGCGCAAACCTCTGACACTTCTCGCATTTTTTGACATATTTCTCTGAATCTGCCTGCATGTATGGCCACCAATATCCTTGCGAGATTGCTTTGTATGCCAGTGATCTTCCTCCTTGATGGCTTCCGCATACGCCCTTATGAATTTCGAACAAGAATGCCTCCACTTTGCTAGGGTGGACGCACTTTAGGTAGGGTCCTGAGAATGATTTTTTGTACAATGCCAAAGATGGGGAGAGCCAAAATTGCTGCGACTTTGCTCTTATTCTATTGGCCTCTTTCTTTTCTTCTGGTAAGATGCCTTCTTTCAAGAATAATATGATAGGATCCATCCAAGAAGGGCCTAGATCGGCACAATATACCTCTTCTGCTTCTGGGTCTTCAATGCTTGGTCTAGGCAGGTAGTCAATCAGTAGTGGATGAGAGATGGAGGTATCTGCCATTGAGGCGAAGCCTGCTAGTTCGTCTGCTCTGTTATTTTCCTCCCTGCCGATCTGTTCTATCCTCACCACTTCAAACTTCTTGATCTCTGTTCTGACCAGCTCTTGGTACTTGGCCATTCTGTTATCTTTTGCTTCATAGTTGCCTGAAATTTGGTTCACCACCAGCTGTGAGTCGCTGTAAACCATTAGTTCAGTGGCCTTCATGTAGAATGCTGATTTGAGACCTGCAAGAAGCGCTTCATACTCCGCTTCGTTGTTTGATGCTGTGAAGCCAAGGTTGATTGCCTGCTCCACTACTAGGCCATCTGGAGAGATGAGGACTATGCCAAGTCCTGCTCCATGCCGGTTGGATGCTCCATCGACGAAGAGCTTCCACATTTCCTCGACGAACAACTTCCAGCAAGTGGAGGGATCAGATGACACCTTGGCGTCTTCCATGTTGCTGGTGTCTTCTTCTTCATGGTTCATGCCTGCTGTCTGCCCCTTGCCATCTGGTTGTACCAGGTCTTGTTTTGTTGGTGAGTCTTGACTCGGTGTAGCATGGTTTGCTTCTTCCTTCCTTACTTTACTCTGGTCTGCCTTGGGACCTGACTGAGTAAATAGTACCAGGGGTTGCATTATTCCGGCGTCAACTTCCATCCCTAGTTCGGTTGTTTTAGTCAGGTCGACTGGGCAGATATGATGACTTCCTGGGGTGAATTCTGCGACAAAGTCTGCCAAGGCTTGTGCTTTTATTGCGGTTCTGGGTTGGAACTTGATGTCGTATTGCCCCAGCTCAACTGCCCACTTCAAGATTCGCCTAGAGAAGTTAGCCCTCTCAAACAGAGCTTTTAATGGGAAGGCTGTGAGGACGACTATAGTGTGGACGTGAAAGTAGTGCGACAATTTTCTTGAGGCCATCATCAAGGCCAATGCCAGTTTTTCCAGTGGTAAATACCTTGTTTCGGCGCCCAGCAATGTCTTGCTGACATAATAGATGGGTAGATGTTGGATTCCTTCTGCACGAACCAATACTGCGCTAATTGCGTGCTGTGAGACTGCCAGGTACAAGAAGAGTTCTTCTCCAGGAATTGGGGTTACAAGTAGTGGTGGAGAAGACATGTATTCCTTCAAGCTTTCCAGAGCTCGGTCGCATTCTTCGTCCACTCAAACTTGGTTTTTAGAGCGTGGAAAAATGGTCGTAGTCTGTCTGACGACCGACTTATGAACCGATTGAGCGCAGCTGCCATGCCGGTGAGATGTTGCACTTCTTTGACCGAGTTAGGCCTTTCCAGATCTTGAATTGCCTTGATCTAAGATGGGTCTGCCTCAATACCCCGGTTGGTCACCAGGAAGCCTAGGAATTTGCCAGATCCTACTCCAAATGCACACTTTGACGCGTTGAGGCGTAACTTGTGCTTCTTCAGGATCTCAAACATCTCACCTAGGTCCTTGAGATGGTCGTTCTCATCTTTGCTCTTGACCACCATATCGTCGATGTAAGCCTCCATTGTTCTGCCTAACAACGGTTCAAACATCTTTGTGACCATTTTCTGGAATGTTGCCCCTACGTTTTTTAGGCCAAAGGGCATGACCTTGTAGCAGTATAGACCTCTTGGAGTTGTGAAGGATGTCACTTCCTGATCTGGTTCGTGCATGGCAATTTGATGGTAGCCTCTGTATGCATCCAGGAAGCTAAGTCGGTTGTGCCCCGCCGTTAGGTCTACCAGTTGATCTATCCGTGGCAGAGTAAAGCTGTCTTTTGGGCATGCCTTGTTGACTGTTTTGTAGTCGGCGCAGACATGCCACTTGACATTCTTCTTTGGTACCACCACTGTATTGGAGATCCATCTTGGGTAGTGCACCTCTCTAATTGCTCCTGCCTCCAGCAGGTTTCCTACTTCTTCTGCCACTATCTCGGCGTGGTGGAGTGCCGATCTGCGTATGCGCTGAATGATTGGTCTAGCAGATGGGTGGACATTGAGTTGGTGACAGATGAAGTTGGGATCAATGCCTGGCATGTCGTATGGTGTCCAGGCAAACACTTCGATATTAGAGGTCAAAAATTCCAAGACCTCTAATCTCTCAGTGCTGGATAACGACGAACCAAACAAAAAGAACTTATCCGAGTTCTTTTCATCTATTCTTACCTCTACCAAGTCTTCCACCACTTTTTGATTAGCTGCTTTGCCGACATCTGCGAACAGTTCATTACTCTCAGGTTCCTCCACCGAATGAACATATCCCTTCGCAGCGCGGCTGCCATTCACCGTGACAAAGCATTGCTTGGACATGATCTGGTCTCCATAGACCTCTTCAATCACTCCGGTTTCATTGGGGAACCGCATTACTTGGTAGTAGGATGACGCCACCGATCGCATGGCATGCAGCCATGTTCTGCCCAAGATGATGTTATAAGTGGAGGGGACTTTTAATACCCAGAACTCCACTTGTTTCGTCACGCTTCCTGCCTTGACTGGGAGGATTATTTTGCCGACGGGCCATTCTGGCATGGAGTTGAATCCAATCAGGGGAGATACGGCAGGTGCCAAGTCTTTGTCTTGTAACTTCAACTATTTGAATGTTTCGTAGTACATTATTTCACATGAACTACCCTGGTCGATCAAAATTCGCTTGACGTCAAAATCCTTGACTCGAAGAGTGATAACCAGGGCATCATTGTGAGGGCAATATATCCTCGCCAAGTCTTTATCTGAAAAAGACATGACATTCGTGGTCTCTGTCTTCCCCTTCTTGATGGCAGGTTGGGCACTTAGTACCTCTCTTAAATGCTCAGCCTTTTTGATTGATCCTCTGAGCTCGCATACACGCTCAGGTTCAAAGACCCCATGTATCACATTGATCACGCCTTGAGGTGGGGCGTCGATTGGCATTCCGTTGGGGTTATTATGGTCCTGGGGGGCTGGTTGCGCCCCTCCTTCAATGTATTTATCCAAGTGACCCGCTGCCACCAACTCCTCCAGGTGTTGTCTCAATGGCGTGCAATTTTTAGTGCGGTACCCCTTTTCTTTGTGGAAGGTGCACCGTGATCTTTCGTCATAGTCCTTCTGAGCTTCACCAAGCTTGGCTGGCCATCTGACGAAAGGCTCATCCCGTATTTCACTTAGAATTCGGTAGATCGGTTTCTTGAAGACCGTGGTTATGGCAGTGCGGACTCTCAACCATCTTTTATCTTGGTCCTCTCCGTTGTCTCGCCTGCCTCGTCCGTTTTTGTTTGGACGGTCTACCGCGTTGACCTTTGCTGAGGCCTTCTTCTCTGGTACTGTGGTCGTGCTAGATTTTGTTTTGGCACGTGCGCCATCCTCTTCCACCCTGATTTGCTGATGCACTCTTTCCATCAAGGCTTCCATGGTGAGGGGCGGTGTCATGGTGATTGAGTCCCTTAGTCTGTTGCCGACTGGAAGGCCTCTTTTGTACTGTGCAATGGCGAGATTGGTGGGGCAGTCCCCAATCTGGTTAAAGGTCTCCCAGTAGCGACTATTGTAGGATCTTAAGGTCTCCTTGTCGCCCATGTCGATGGAGAGTAGTTGGTCGATCTCCACCGGGGTTTTAGTGTTTGTTCTGAACCTGGTTACAAACGCTTCCGCCAATTGCGCCTAGGAGGCTATGCTGCCTTCCAGAAGTTTTTCGAACCAAGTCAAGCCTAGGTCGCCGAGGCTAGATGGGAAGAGGATGCACATCAAAGCCTCGTTTCGCCGGTACACAGCCATGACTTGGCGAAAGTGGCTCAAGTGTGAGTAGGGATCCGTCTTCCCCTCATATGTAGTGAATTTGGGTTGAAGGAAGCCTGAAGGTAAGGGCGCGTTCTCAATTGCTGGAACAAACGGCGAAGTCTGCAGCCTTGCTAATGCTTTGTCTGTCGGTTCGTAGGCAGGGCGCGGTATTGGCATTCCAACCTCGACGCTTCCATGCGTTCGAGGAGCCAACCACTGTAAGGCAGACACTCTGTGTGGATCGCGTGCCCTGGCGTCCTCCTTCCATCGTGACTTCTCTTCGAGCACGGTGCATAAGTCAAATGATCTGAGCAACTCCGTCTGCCTGGATCTTGTTTGGTGCGTATGTGAAGGCCAATAAGTGCTCCCTTCCGTGTATGACCTCTCAGATCTTGTCCCCTCAGACCTAGAGTGACGAGTTCTGGAGGACCTGGACTGAGTATCGCCTGTCCTGAGGCTTTTACTCTCTGCTTGCGAGGGTGTAGTATTCCTACCACGACCTTCCGAGTGGCGAGGGGGCGTCTTGCTTATGCGCCCCTCTCCTGTCGCCACTTGTTTTCCCTTCATCTGGCGCTTTAGAGATTCCATGTCCGCCGCCATTCGTCGTATTAACTCGTCTTATTCCTTGACGCGATCTTCCAAGGCTTGAGGGTCAATCCTTCGCCTTTGTCTCTCTGGACTCCGTGAACGAGAGTGACGAGGGCTGTTAGTCCGCCTTCGTCCCCTTATATCCCTCCTGGGATTCTGTCGTTGTGGCTCCAAATCCGCCATAGGTGGGATAAGAGGTAGACCTTCGCGCCTCGCACCCCCTTCTGGTGTTTGTCCGTCGATGGCGGACTGTGGTAAATCTTCGTTGTGCGCCATTGATCCTTAAGAGGAAAAGCTTGATCAAGAGGTTTTGTTCTTGTCTGAATTCCCACAGACGGCGCCAATTGTACGGGAAAGAAATAAACCTTCTTGTATAATCCTGTTGATCAAGTCTGCGCTCCTCCGTACGACGTCGTTCTACTACCTGAAAATACAAACGTGAGCTAGCCGGCGGATGTGTGCCGGAAACCTCTCCGATGCCTAAGTCAGCAAACTAGACAAATAGACAAAAGCTCTGTATATTCGAGAATCAAAGTTGCTTTACCTCTCCATAGGTGAAGTTTGTGAGTTTTTATAGGTTCCATGTGGCACAATCCAAGTAGGACTCTTATTCCTCCATGTAGAGTCCTCCAAGGATTCATACTCCTGAAAGATAATGTTTATCCTTCAACACCCCCCTCACTGCTTAAACCAAGTGAGATGGTTTTACCATGGTCGGACTCCAATGTGGCCGAAGTAAGCATGGCCATGCTGAGCCACGGGGGTAGACCGAACTATGCTTAGTTCGGTTCTCCATTCCACTGCCCTTACCTCAGCTCTACCTGCCCAAACCATGTTATCCATAGTGTTGCTTCGACCGAGCTAACAACTACCTTGGTCCGACCGAGCTAGTCGCGCTATGCCGCGACCGGACTAACTCTGAAGGTCGAGATCTGGCGACCGAACTATCCGTTGTACTCTTCTGGACCGAGATAACATTAGGCACTTCTGGGATCGGACTAATTTTGAGGCCTTCCTACTCTGCCTTTTGTACTTCGGCCCATACCGGCCTTACTCAGCTCGGCCCAATTTTACATATAAAAATTACCCTCTCAGTTATCGAAATATTTTCAATCACATTTATTTAAATCATTATCATCTTAACTGTTTTAATAGTTTGATATCATTATTGTAAATTTGATTTTAATTAATTATTGAACTATCAAAGCAGCTAAGATGATAATGATTTAAATGAATATGGTTCAAAATATTTCAATAGTCAATAATTTAGGTGAGAGGAGAGTGGTGGGGGTACCAAGTCTTTACGAAAGAAACTTCCTAGAAAGTAAGTTTTTGAAAAAAATAGGGGCTCATTTTCCAAGTAAAAACCACTCCACTCTCACTTAAATTATTGACTATTGAAATATTTTGAACCACATTCATTTAAATTATTATCGTCTTAGCTGCTTTGATAGTTCGATATCATTATTATAAATTTGATTTTAATTAATTATGATCAATTAAATTAATGAATATGAACAGAAAGCTAACATTCATTAATTTAACTTTCAGCTCACAATTATTAATTTAATTAATCGTAATTGATTAAAATCAAATTTATAATAATGATATTGAACTATCAAAGCAGCTAAGGGGACAATGATTTAAATGAATGTGGTCAATAGTCTATAATTTAGGTGAGAGGTACCAAAGTTACTAAAGAAACTTCTTAGAAAGAAAGTTTTTGACAAAAATAGGGGTTCATTTTCCAACTAAAAATTGGATAAGAGGGCAATGATTTAACTTTTGAATTAAAACTTTTCAAATGACAGTAATCAAGGTGAGGAAGGAATGGTTGGTATCAAGTTTTCATAACTACTTTGTCACTGGGAGACATTTTCCAAAAGTACATAAACAAATATATTTTTTATTTTATCTAAATATTTTAGTCAATATATATATTTGACAAAAAATTTTACGATTAGTTAACCACCTAGGTACTTAGTGGGAGAAATCATTTGCCTAGTCTCTCTTGACTCTTCAATTATATTATGGGAATTTTTTTTGGATTAAAATAATAGTAATTAAAACTCTTATTTGTTTTAAATTAAGATATTTATTGTAAGTGAATGACAGATATTAATAAGTGTGATTTTTTTTTTTCTTTCTTTTTACATAGATTATAGTCAAGTTTATATCGATGATTTTTTCAAAATAAAATGTGTTAAGTTTTGGTCCTTTTTTAAAAGAGAAATTACAATTATCACCCTATATTTTACACTTGTCACACTTTGCCACCCTTTAATGTTGACAATCAACCCCTTATATTTCTGGTCAAATTCCAATTAAGTCCAGTAGTTAACCCACGTTAAAGAAGCAAACAGAAAACCCCTCCACATGACTGTCAGGTGATATTATTGGAAAGGTAAGAACATCAATTCACAACCCTCTTCCATCCAAACTGTACATTTACTTCCCTTTGCATTTTAGAAAGCTCTATTAGTATATCAACTCGTGCTATGCACGGGATTAGATTTTAAAAAAAAAAAACATTTATGGTTATGTCAAACATATTTTTAAATTGTGCAATAAACGGATAAACGGATTCGGGCATACATTTTACACTCAAACCGAATCCATGAATCGTGTAGGTGAATTACATGCCTCCATTGATGTTTTTGAACAATTCCCATCAGTGGAATAGAACTACTAGGCCCTGTTTGTTTGGGTGGACATGAGCTTGGGATTGGACTAATAGTCCAATAAAATTATTAATCCAATGTTTGGTTAAAGAATTGAAGTACGAACTAACAATCCATCTGGATATGGTATCCCACATATAATAGACTATTCAATCCCACAGAAGGGGGTGAAATATAAATTGGAGGACTAAGCCAAAGTCTGGACTATTAGTCCTCCTTATAATCCTAACTCAATCCAAACATAAGATAGGATATACAATCCAAAGGATTCGTAGTCCTGAGACTATTAGTCTTGAGAATAACCTAATCCAGTCCACCCAAACAAACATGGCCCTAAAGAACTACCCACACTATTCACAGTACAAAGGCTATTTTGTGTTTCTATAGAGAGACAAAGAAGAAAGAGTCTAGGGGGAGAGAGAGAGAGAGAGATATTGATTACCCCTCCAGTTAAATTCTTACTCTCCCAAATATAATACGTATATTATGCGGGAGATTTATAACCACCCACAATTCTATGTCTTTAAGAGATGAGACAGTGAGTTATATGCACTCATCTCCAAGAAAAGTTGATTCTAAATGAATCTTTCTTAACAGGGTCTCTTAATGGGTCATGGGTCATGCCACAATGGGCATCCCAATTGCGTATGAGTTTTAAAGCCAACCCAATTTCCAACATCTTCCACTTGAACATGTGTTGGCATGACTCCGCGCTTCCTTTATCTCAATCTATCCATCAAACACACTAGCCAGTGGACCGTGCGACCACTGAGAACACCAGCATGTGGGAGCTCTACACTAGAAACTCAAAAGAGCCAGCATAGAGACATCAACCCAAAGATAAAAATAGTGTCTCATATACCCTAGACCCATCCAATTACACCGATCCAAAAGCATCTCTAATCCCTCAGAAGAGCATATTTGACCTTCTCAAATCTTGCAATATGTTCACACTCAATCCGCCTCTTATACAGAGCGATATAAGTTGTCGGTAGTGAATATACAATAAAGGTGTAATACTAGATGATCTTCCCTTCACCCTCATGCCATTTAGTTTAGGATTGACTGCTTTCCTAGTGATGTCCCTTAAGACCGAATCATACATGACTGCAGCCAATATACCAAAGTAGCAAAACATCAACCACTCACCTTATGACATAGTCAAAGGTCACAATAGGGTAAAAAAGTGAAAGTCTTATCAATAATGACATGTAAGACTCACACGGTGAAAAAAAAAAGGATTCATTCTCTCACCTCATTATTCGGTCATCAAGTATATCTAGTATGAATACATGCTACAGTAGAGTAACTCTTCCAAAGAGTGATGTTATACTCGATACACCGTACAGATCTTAGTCTAGTCGTTCTTAAGTGCACGAGTCGCTTTTTAGTGCCGAACCTGAATTCTCTATTTGCTCACTTTTTAGGCTCCAAATGAGATCTCGCATTCGACTAATCATAATAGCCAGAACATGGAAAGTGGGTACTAACATCCATGTTTGGTCTTTAACACAACCTTATTTTGGTTGTAACCAGGGCGACATACATAATGGATAATTTTAAATCTCTCTTGGCTATAAATAAAATAAACTACTACTCTCATCCTAGCTCACTCCCAAGTGCCAAGGGCGATTGCTCGTGTAAGTGAGCTAATCTTGCCTGTTGACATCATCATCTGCTAATCATTATGCCACAAATCAAAATAGCATTAATATCCCATAATCTCACAAAAATAAGTGATCGATTGAAAAAATACAATCACAGTTTGCGCAAGTCTAGATTCCAAACATAAGCCCTATCAACACCTCTTCCCATAAGCATATACAACGGAATCCACCATGTGTGGTTCAAAATCACTACCTCTTGCACAATTACCTCTCTAAAGATATTTTGGTGACCAATTTGTGTTCATTCAAGATGCGCCCAAGTAGCGCATTGAATCTTAGAGGGGGCAAATTTATACACTACTGGTAGAGCATCCTATCCACTATCTAATGAGCAAGGTCAATGTCTAAACTACTCAATTTACCATTTACAAAAGATAACACTCATCATGCCGAATATGCCCACATAGCGTACTTCAGGCTCCCACAACAAAAAAATCAAGGAATATAAGTCATCTATTTCTCTCAGAGACAATTTGAGGATTCACTCAATAGTTGAAGCTCTAGCTTTTACCGATAAATAAGTCAATAGGTTTGCAATTTCACATCTAGAATCATTCTAGGATATTTCTTATGTAAGTCATCAAATACAAACCGAGAATTTTCCCAGAACAATCCCTAAGGATCGTACATCCGAGCATATAAATTAAATCACCCATATCCATCATGCCTAAAACAAAAGACTACCAGCCCTAGGTGGCGACAACCTTATAAATTCCTAGCTCATAATGACTAAGTAATGAAAAACTTCTTTTAGACCATTGATCTTGCCTCAGTGGTCTTCATCGATCATCATTGGCCCATCATGGCTCGATGAAATCTAAGAACCACTATTTGGATAACTGTTTTAGGCTGTAAAATATTTATTGAAACTAGCAATCTTTTTGCGCTCCTAACTTTTCACCATAAATGCAGAAGGTAAATCCCTCCGGATCTACTTATCCAATTCTTCAACGAGAAGTTGGGTCACAACGTCCACAAAGTAAAGTTTCGAACTTATGTCAATCATAGCCTAAGTCGAAGTAACTTCACTCTCCAAAAGGAAGTCTTCTCATGGTCTATACCTTTCTCAATGGTGCAAATTTTTGGTATCTAGCGAGCCTTATGCCTCAAAAAATGACTATCCAAATTGCACATAACTTTAGAACAATTTCATGTCGTAGCAGAAAGTTAACCAAATCTTAGAAATGGTTAATCTTCAAAGACTTTGTCTTAAAATGCGCAACATTGATTCATTTTCTAAAAATAGGGAACTAGAGAGCATCGCTTTTTATCATCTTACGGAGCAATCATGAATGTTTCTCTCTTAATCACCTAGTGACAACGTGAAAAAATTTCACATTCGCTACCACGCAACTAAGAATGTAGAATATTTTTCTCTAATAAAGTAATCCATTAGTAAGCATGTAGCTCCAACTGTCCCTAACATATTAGAAATTTCTTTTCATTCTCAACTAGGCTACATAAAGCACCATACTTAGAATTTTCTATCTTATAGAGTTCCAGAACTCTATTCACGTCACCTTTACTAAGAAAACTTTATGTGACTTAGTTGCACTCCTACAAGGTTGCTCACCTATAAGCACATAACCTGGAGGGTTTACATGACAGCATACAATAATGCGCCACATAACCCTAAGCGTTTACAAGACAGCATACAATAATGCGCCATAGAACTCTAGGTCTTAACTTTGCAACCTTATGAAAAGTAAAATAAAGATAAGCTACTTGATGGTTATAAATCACCCACAAATGGCTCTCCGCTAACCCATTACTCAAATGGAGTATAAAATCTAATATGTAGGGCACTTAGTTAGGGACATAGGCAACAAACTAAAGTGCAATTCCCAATTGGGAAACATATTGCGCCATCATCCATCTAACATAAGCAATACTTAATTCCTTATCTCTACTACGCCATTGTGTTGCTGAGTACTAGAAATAATCAATTTTCTAAGCATCTATTTCTCTTCACAGAGCTTTCTAAAAAAGACAACTCAAATAGATACTCGCTGCCTCGGTTAAAACTAAAAGCACAAAAAGTCTTATCGAATTGATCTCGACCTCATATGTGCAATGTCAAAAATCATCTCAAAACTTTTGACATATGGGAGATCAAATGATCTTGACTAAGATGCGTGTCATAACTTATAAATGTGTCAAGATTAGGGCTAACTATCATACCCTTACACATAGAGGTGGGAAACAATTTATCCGACCTGCATAACCCGCCCAAACCGACTCTACCCACACAAATCTGACCCTACATGCATGCATAAATAAGGCGGGTACGGGTCTATTTTTCCATACAAAATCGGGTTCGGGTCAGACCCGACCCTACCCTACCCGTGCAAATCCGTAACCCGTTTTCATAATCCACAGATTATGTTTAAAATAAAAAAAAAAATCTCTCTCAAATTCATTTTTTGATCCTCCTTTCTCTCTACCGAGCTGTCTCTCTCTTTTTCTCTCATCTGCGCATGTATCTCTCTCTCTCTCTCTCTCTCTCTCTCTCTCTCTCTCACATCTTGCCTACCACTCTCTTCCATCCTCCCCCCGTCGCCATCACCACCACCATCTCTCGCCCCTTGCTCGTCGTTTCCTTCATCTCCTCCATGTTGCCATCTCGCTCTTCTCCTCTGCCGTCGCCTTCATCTCTCATAGATCAACCTTACTGCATCGCCGTCGTCTCTCCATCCACTCCTCTTCTCCTTGTTGCAGTGTCGCCGTCGCCCAATCACAAACTACATTTAGAGATGCCAGATCTGGAAGATCTACTGTAAAAAAAAAAAAAAATTTCATTGGACGAAGAAGGGACCCAGGTCTCTCCTCTCCTCCTTCATTTATTTATGGTTTGCAGACTTGTTTTGTTGTGGGTTTGTAACTTTTTTCTTCTTTTATTTAATAAAAGAAAATGCTTTTGGTTGTGTTGTGTTATATTGTGGGTTTGCAAAGGGGTTTGTAACACTTTGCTTTGTTCATTTATTTATGGTTTTTAGAGGCTTGTTTTGTTGTGGATTTGTCAATCATTTGCACTAGGTTGGACTTTAGAGAGATTTTTTGTTTTTGTCAATCATACACTGTTAACCATAATCTGCGGGGAAAAAAAATCTACGAAAAAAATCTGTTTAAAAAAAAAATCTCTCTCAAAAGAAAAAATCTTTCTTATTTGCACTCAATTGAAGCACAAAAAAAAAAAATTACAAACCGCCCGCAACCGCCTGCACAACTGCCTAACCCACCGTTCGATCCGCAACTCACATTGCGGGCGGACGTGATTCCATTTTTTCCCAACTCGCACCCTATCGGGCGGGTCCAACCTGTCATCCGAACCGCACGGAACTGATCCGTGAACACCCTTATTTACATATATCCAGTCACAAATATCATAGTGGACTAATTACGCCAACACAGATGCCTTTTTGCGGCTTTTTAACTTACTTGTGTGCAGCCATTGCGAACAAAGTTGCACATTCATATAAGAGCAAGATTCCACAAGCGAGTGGGCCTAAGAGGGCCTATTCAAACTATCCATGTCACCTTCTCGTCAATGTGATTAAGTACAATAAACTATCAGTTTATGATCAATGTCATAAACTAATTTCAATCATCTTAATGTGTGAGTTTTCAAAGACAAGTATAAAGGTTTAGGCCCAACTAGGTAATGACTCATGACTAACTAATGTTCACTAGATCATAAAAGGATGTCATGGAGACATCAAGTGTGCCTAAGTCACAAATTTAACTAATAAGTGCTAATTCCCTGCACCTTCAAGTCAATTTTATTCTCCATACACTTTACTGCAACGAGTTGAAACATGATGATACTTCTCTTGCCATCTCTGTTTCTCTCTTTATAATTAGTTGCAATTAATTCTACTATCCACATGAATGAGAGAATAAGCTATCAATCTATGACAGCTCCTGTAGACACCCCATTTTTGACGGCCCTTACGACTTGGACGACATCACTTGCACACCCAATGATGAGTCTATATGCTTGTCAAGTGCTCGAAGTCCTTAGCGGAATGCCACAACTTTGAGCCTTTCAAACCTTGCACCCCTGTTGCCTTGTCTTTGAACCAAACCCAGAGATCTTCAAGCCTGCAACCTCTGGTGGCCTGCCGGCCATCACTCTTGGTTGTCAGCCACTGATGTGGCCTGCCGGCCACCAGTGATGGTCGGCCGGCCACTAATGTCTTTTGCAGATATTTTGTGACAGCTGTGCCAGCTGTTTGCACAGATGCTTGCATCTGCTCCCACGTGTATGGTTGGATGTTCTTGAGGGAAATTCATGTTTTCTATATATAGAGGTCCTCCCTTTCATGTTTTAAGGTTAGAAAAATTTTGGAGCAAAATTTTTCCCCTCTCTCTCTCTCTCTCTCTCTTGCAAATTTCTACACTCTTGCCTACATATCCTTAACCTTTGCCTATACACTTTTAACCAAACCTCTTCATCTTGGAGCTGAGGTGTCTTTGAGCCTGGTTTGAGCTCTTGAGGGTATGTTTGCTTGGTTTTATTGCTTGGAATTAATTTCCTCTTCAAGAGGTATAAGGCTTTGTCTCTTTACTTGCTTTAACTACTCTTTTTCTTGCTATTTTCCAACTGTTTTTGAGCTATAAAAACTCTGTATTTTTGGGCTGAAACTTGGGTTTTAAGGCCATTAAAGGTTGAGGGGTGGTTCACCCTTCTTTGCACCTTGTTTTGAAGGCCTTTACCCTTGTGTTTCCCACCTTTGCACTATCTGTTTTTGAGCTTTTAAAAACTGATTTTCAGAGTTATTTCAGTGGCTAAAATCATGTTTTGAAGTCCAAAATTGGAGGTGTTAGCCTTCTCTCCTTGTGTTTTGTTTACTAGCCTAGCTTATGCCATGTTTTAGCTTATTAATCTAGCCATTTTTGTCTTAATTCTAGCATGTTTTAGAACTGTTTTAGCACTGTTTTTAAGTGTTGGTTGCATTTGAGCTTTGTTTTGCATGCTTGTAGTGTAATTGTCCTTATGAGTTTAGTGTTTTAGGCCTTAGACATCATCTTATTTGAGTTGATTGCATTTATTTATGGCTTTCCATACTTATGATCACTCTTAATCATCTCTTCAACCTCCCTCCTTTCTTGACTTTTGTTTTTTCTTTGAAAGTGGTTTCAAATTACTTGTTTGTTTAAGCATTTGATTGAGGTGTCATGCTTAATGGTTTAATCCCTTTTGGGGATTCATTACCAATGGTATGATGTCTCTTTCATGCCCAAAGTAACACTTGATTTGAGCCCTCTTTCCATTAGAGGACTTAAATTAACTATTGGACTCAATGAATTAAAAGATGGTTGGTAATTTAAAATCAAGTAATTAAAATGGGAATAAAATGATGCAAGATAAGAATTTGGTTTTGTGTTTAATCGGACATTAATTGAACACATGGAAGAATGACGCATTTCATACTTATTAGTGATGAAATGATTCAAGTTTCCAAGGTCACCACTTCCCTTGATCAATTCATGAAAGAGAGAAGGTTAGAGTCTTATTTTGTTGCGTTTATTGAACTTGCACACTTTGGTTCATAAGCCATCATGCAATGAAATTGCTAGAGTTGATGGCTTGTGGACTAAGTTTTGTCTCTCCTTTGATCTGTTCATGATAAGGAGGGGTGAGTTGTGCAGACAACCCTTGAGAATATCTTGTGCATGCTCTGTTTGTTCTCTGTTGTAGTAAGATGCACCCTGTAGCAGTGGCCGGTAGGCCCTCACTCCTGGTCGGCCAGCCACCAATGCAAAATCCAACAGTGTGTTTTTTGAGTAGAGCAGAGCTATTCTGGAGGTGGACAAAAGTGTAAGTGTTCTACTGTGCAACAGAGGCAATCAGCAGTAGAAACAGTGGCTTTTTGGGTGGAAATCGAGCACGTGCATGAACATTCCTCTCGTACCGAGCATGTTTAAGTTTAAATATTTAGCTTAGATATTTGTTGTAATTAATTAGTTGTAACTAGTTAATTTTGTAAAGTGATGTAATTATTTTAATTAGCTAGATTAGTTAATTAATTAATTAATTTATTTATTTTTGTAATAATTAGTTAAGTAGTTTAGCTAATTTAATTTGTTTTGTAATAATTAGCTTAACTTTAATTAGTTAGCTAGTTAGTTTATTTGGACTTTCCTTTGTGAGAGCGCAATGTAATAATGTGCATGTCTTCCAACCCTACGTCTTTCTCTCTTTTATTTACTAGCTTATGATGGTTAGTTTAGGGACATCATGTTTTACTTTTCATTCTCCATGTTTGCATACACTTGTATTGCATGAACCAAGGCTTGATTCATCATTCTAACTTGCATTGTTAGTTTAAATACTTCTGTGAATACGTGCTTAGACCGCATGCTGTCAAATTGTTTCATATACCATAATAGGTAGCCGAGCCTATTTAGATTGCATATCGCATGTGTTGCATTAGACATATTGCATAAGTTAGGATCATGCATTTTTCTAACTTTATCATCTTTTTTGGCTTGGAGTACTAGGTGAGCCTTTACTCGCTTTAGCATATCACATGTGTGTGATTGTTGCCATCTTTAGCATGCTTGCCATTAGGCTAATTGCTTAAGTGCTATAAACTACTTGAATGCCTATGGATGGAGCCTAGTTGCTTGAATTCGAATAATTTGAGTAATGTTTTTATGAGAACACTTTTTCAAGTGATACATATTCGAAACAATTTTCAAAACAAAACATGAATCGAAATATTCCAATTCTTGCAAAATTAGTCTATACTTGTGTGTGCGCATCATATAGTAATGCTAGCCTAATAACCGGAACAAGAGCATATAATGTACATAAGATTCATATCATGATTAGTAAAGGCCGATCTTTGATCGGGCAAGCGAGGGCGCTCAATTCATGACCTTCCCCTCTCGTACCTAAGTTCCCGAGCCGAGACAATCTTGGTGATGACGAACACGTGACCTTTAGCATGAGTCATGGGTTTCCTAAATTTTTCCTAAAAATATTTAGGTGGCGACTCTGTATCTGGCAAAGCAGTATATTTTTGGCAATTTGATTCAAAATCGATTTTTCAAAAGATTTGGCAGATTGGGACTCTTTGGTGTTTATCTATTAATTGCACTTGTGAGATCAGATTCCGAACCGTGGGAGTCCAATACTGTAGGGCTTGTTCGTCTTCCGAAAGGGAGCACGAAAAGTCAAGCTACAGTTTCTAGTGACTCTGCTGGGGAAAGTAAAGAACTTGACTTGAAATTAATGATATGAAATTTTATCTACACTTATATGTTTCTTTGCATTGGATTTGCATTGGTGCGTTTAAGTCACTGTGTTTTCCATCTGTTATTCCTGGATGATTTGCCGGAGGATTGCCCAAAAAGCTTGCCAAAAGGCTGACCGGTCACGGGCTCTACCATGATGGGAACCCAACCCTTGGATCTAGATTATCTCTATACTGTTTGATCCTCCTTTCACTTCTCGGTGTTAGGTGTGATAGGTATATTAGGTAGTCTTGCTGAGGTACCCTTCTAACCATTTGGCCTAGTTGCATATCGAAATCCATAAAGATTGTTCCAAACTAGGACAGGATTCTCACTAGAATGCAGGATTGCGTGAAACCGCTTTGTTTGAATAGTGAACCCTAGTTCTTAGCGAAACTAGGACATGGTAACCTTACCTCTTCATAGGGGTGTTTTGGCTCTTTTTTAACTAGTATATGCTTTACAGTGAAACTGTACAGGAATGTGCGTATCAGTTGCAAGTTTGGTATCCGTTTTTTTGAGGGGGGCAGAATTCAGTGTTGAGTGCAGTCCTACAGCTTTGATTGCATATGTGTTGGTAACATCATTAGCTAAGGTGCTGTGCAGTTTCTGATTACTGCTTTCTTTTTACTTTATTTCTTTTGCTAGGTAGTTTAACACCATAGCTTTAGAAAGGAGATCTTGTTTAGGGACAGCTCGTGTTCACTTCGCTCCCACCGGTTACTAGATATAGGAGAGTCAGACAGAGTTCACCGGTCCAGTTTCTACAACAGTCACCCCTCAATTCACGTGCATCCAGTCAGGCTCAGGGATAGTCGTGAAGGGCTACAATTCTCTAGAGTACTCGTGAAAGACCAGGTTGTTCAGGGCCAAAATAAACACAATAGTGAGAACTAAACTATGTCTGGGGATATACTGTGCAAGTTCTATTGTCTTGATTTACACAAATGGTTGAACAGTTCAAGACATCATGTTCATTGGTTAGCTAGTAAATCCGATAATGTCTCACAAAGGAAGGTTCAAAGCCAAAAGCTACCTATCATTTGCAGAATATTTCCAATTTCTGTACTCTCAGAAATTGGATCAGATTGTTGCATTTTTTCTTCGTCAAATTCTATTCATGTGGGGGATTGTTGGAAAATTGGTTTTTATAGGCTTATTTTAGGCCAACTTTGAGCCCAAAATTAAGTAGGTCCCACGCGTCTTTTGGGGTGAGTCCAAAAAGGTGACGTGTTCCTTGTTGCATGGTAAGTCACACGGTGAAGATGGTTCGTCAAAATCATTTATGAGTGAATGAGAAGTTGACGTCATTTTCGGGTTCGTGGAATACGAAATTCAAGAATTAAATGTGGGTTTCCTTGTAAGGCTTGTCCCACATTGGAAACTTAAGAGAACTTATGTGTGTATATAAATTCTAGGTAGCAACACTTGGGTTGGGCCCCAAGGGGCACCCCAAGTTTGTAGAATGGAGGAGTTATGGACAAAGAGTCCTCCGGCCGGCCGAGCCGTGCCGGGCGCGGGTGTGGGTGTGGGTTGCGGGTCGGGTTGGTTCTAATATTAATTTTTTGGATAAAATTTATTTTGAATTTTTTCAAATTCTTGCAGAAAATTATTTGAATTTTAAAATGTTTTTAATTCAAATTTGAATTCAATTTTTTGTCTAAAATTTGTGCATCTTCCAAATTCCACAATGGATTCATAACTGCCAGAAACTATCCAGTAGTTCCGAACAGTTTTCCAAACATATTCAAATCTGAAACTGCTGCAGATCTGTTTGAATTTTGAACTGTATCTATTCAAAACAGTTTCAAACCTATTCGGTTCAAAATTGCACCTGTTTGGATAGATCAGTTTGCCTATAAACACCAGCCATTTTAGCAGTCTTTTGCATCCAAAAATAATTTGAAAAATTCATTTTTGTTGTCCAGTGTTGCTCTGTTGCATATATATTCTTCATATAATTTTTAGAAAAATTTAGAGCATATAAAACACAAGTTTTGTTCACTATACAAATTGTTTGGAGTGCTACTACAATTTGTGAAGATCATTGTACCTTGGGAGATAGACGCCTTTTATCCGTAAGCACGGTAGCGGGGCAAATCTGTCTTAAGGGCAGAGTATCACACACTCGACTTGATCTTTTAAATATTTATTCAGTTCGATAAAAGAAATTTGGTAACTAATTAATTTTATTTGTTTGATTTGTTTCATTATTTATTTTACACAGAAGATTGTTCCAACAAAAAATTTGACTCAGAGAAATTTTACCCGACTCAGAGAAATTTTGCCTTACTTAAAGAAATTTCGTCCTGACTCAGAGAAATTTCATCGGGGCAAAATTTCTCTGAGTTGAAATTTTCTCTGTAAAAATGTTTAGGCACCTTAACTACTATGAAAATATTGTATATTCTTCAACTTATAAAATCTTAATATTAAGAACCTTAATAAAAAAAAAAATTCCTTCAATTTTATAAGTTTGATATAATTATGTTGAATTTGTTTAATATTCTAATTCACATAACAACTTATATAATTTTTTATTTATAATTCATTAGTTGCACAGATGAAAAAAAGTTGTGATTTATTTTATCCGAAGCAAATGTTTTTTCTTATTTATTCATGTGTTTACACAATAAATAAACTAATTTTAATTGTTTTAATTTTATAAAAAAAAATTAATATAATTATGTCAAACTTATAAATTTTATTATGTTTTTTTTAAACTTTAATAGTAAGCATTATCTACACTTTCTATAAGCTTAAAACGCACTGGAATAAAAACCTAAGAGCAAATTACACATGCATCTTCTGAGATTTGCTTAAAATAAGAATTGCCTTCTATAGTTTGGAAAATTACAAATAGATTAAAATTTTTTATTTAACATAATTAATTGAAATAATGAAATTCTTAACTACTCTCCTATACAATAATAAAATTATTTGAATTATTAAGTGAAATAAATATCTGACATCATTAAAAATTATTAATTGACTTGATGATTTATCAATAAAAGAGGTCATTTGTTATTAAATTAGAAACTTCAGAGGGTGAGTTGTAATTTCTAAAATCACATACAAACTGAACCCCTAAATTATTGATATCATAAAACCTGTTAGAACACATTTAATTACCAAAATATTGTGACGCCCAAGATTGAACCCCTTTCGTTTTGGGTTTAGCAGGCATTTCTCATTTGAGCAATGCTACATCCACCGAATTTGATTCCGCTTGAATTGCCCAGAATTGTTGATGCCGGTCATCTGGATGACCGGATGATGACCGCGATACAAGGGTGAGGCCGGTCATCTAGTTGGCACAAATTCAGGCGATTCAAGTGACAATATATTCGGTGGATAAATTATTTCACTTTTTGTTTTGGGTCTTGTTTGGTGAGATAGATAGATGCAAAAATCGGGGTGTAGCCCAAGCTCAAATTC
>CM069907.1:36202886-36476292 GCA_036172215.1 Camellia granthamiana
TTCTTCGCTTTATCTAGAGGTGTAAATTTGGCCCAACCCGGCCCGACCCATATCGGGCTTTGCGGGCTCCCACCAAAAATCAGGCTTGGGCGGACCTAAACATTTTTTTTTTTTTCCGACCAAAATTTTATTATTTTCCACTAAAAAAGACACTGGGTCTCGGGCTAGGCCTTAAATAGGCCGATGGCCGAGGCCACAGGCCGGGTTAGGCTTCAAAATGATGGCCCAAGCCTAGGAGCTCAGATTAGGCTCGGGCTGGGCCCATTTTGGGCCACCCACGGGCCACAAGCCATTTTTACACTCCTAGCTTTATTCGACTATCACCCCGATTTGAAGGTGGTATTGGATTAACTAGCTGCAGAATGTTATCTAAAAATATAAATAGTCACCACTTAACAGGAATTAAGTGTCACTACATGAAAATATATTCCGCTACTTTGCATGATTTAAGTGTCACTACATGAAAATATACTCTACTATTATAAATACCGATTAAATTTTTTTAATAGTTAAAGTACGCATCTTTGCCGATCAAATTTTTTCCAATAGTTAAAGAGTGTGCCTTTAGCGACTAAATTTTTTTTAGTGGGCATTTTTTAGTCTCCAAAGGTGTATTTTCATATAGTGTGTTACAATATCCCAACCTAATCCAATTGGAATTAGTTCGAACTTCGGTGTTGGAAACTTAACAGTTTCAAAATTGTGTGAAAATTTTGAATTAAAATAAGTTATTAGAATAAAAAACTGTTTAAAATAAGCTTAGTCAAATAGTCCAATGCACAAAATTATAGGTTCACCAAATTAAGCCACACCAAACAGCCCCACTTCCACGTTAAAATGGTCCAATTCAAACTATAAAGTTCGTCAAATACTATTGGCGTTGTGAATATCATGTTTCCTTTTTAGTTTGGAAATGAAGTCCAATGTTATGGTTATGAATATTATCATATTTCTCATTTTTAATTGGCATGACATTGTTTAATATTGTTTGCTGTGATTACTCATCAGGTCCAACAATGAAGTCCTTGAAACCTGGTTCAAATACTATTGTTCAAGTTCAAAGTCCAAGGAAGAACAGCCCGAATATTATTAGTGTGAAGATTATCATGTTTCATCATTTTGAGTGTGGGAATTAATCCAAAAACTATAAATTTCAATTATCATTAGTATAAATATTATCATGTTGTTCCAATTTCATTGTCCAGAAGCAATCTAAATATTATTGTCCAAGTCAGTGGATCCAAAATTGTATGAATATTATCATGTTTTCTGGTTTTAGTCCAGAAGCTATCCAAATATTATTGATGAGTTCAACGGATTAAGAAATTGATATCCATATTATGGTGTATTTAAATTTTAATCCGTAAATAATCCAAATATTATTGGAACAAATGAAAATTTGACCGAGCCTGGTGATTGACTACGTGTTGGTGCTTCAAATCAAGTTAGATCGTAGTTCAAGCATGGTTAAGTTAGAAAGTTTTCTCGACTAGTGTCCTAAGAGAAATGGTATCGACTTAGGAATAAAGCCTATGTTAAAACTGGTAATCTCAAAGTTTAGGAAAACATAAAGGTTCAAAATTTTTAAAAATTTGCCATTATTTACAAAATTATTGTTTGATAATGCAGTTTGGTCGGTAAGAGATGGGTCGGACAGGATCCAAGAACTTTACTGGTTGACTAGCCTTCGTCTTCCTAGCGACACATGCTACAAGTCCAGGAGGAAGGTTCCGAAGGGGATGGCTCCTTCCTGTCGATCAAGTTAGTTTAAGTGTATGGAGAAGGGAAGGAGCTTAGAGAGGAATCAAGAGTAGAGTGAGAAAGTGAGAAGATGACTTGTTACCAAATGTCCTCCAACAGTTTTCCTATATCTTTTACCAATCATTCCCTTATCCATTCACACTGTCTTATTGGCCGATAATCTACAACCTACCTGCCGTCGGCCATGGTGATTTCACCACACCCCAGAAGAGTGGTCTTATTGTATTTAATAATTTGACAGTCTCATTTAATGCTTAGCACGGGGGCCCAATGATTTATAAGATCTTTGTTTGCCATGTGGCCGATTCCCTGCCTAACACGTGTCTAACTGATAACTGGGCTTACCTGCTATAGGTTCATTAGTTTCAGCCCATTACTGGGCCATATCTGCTGGGCCTTATGGTGATAGCTAATCAAACAATTATCTGGGCTGCCCATGCCAACTATGAGTTGGGCTCTTTAGCCATACCCATCATTGTTCGTATCAAATGAGAAGAGTAAAATTGAGATAAAATGTACCATTATGCACAAATGAATTTTTTAGGAACAATTTCTGGAAAGGAAGCAAGACATCGCTATTTAGGTTCGTGTGGGCCATCACGGGCTTCACTTGAATAATTCGAACTGTTCATTTTTTAAAATACAATATCTCCCAAAATATGAATGATCAATTTTTATTTTTATTTATAATTATTTTTTAAAATTTATACTCTAACTGAAAATTTTCAAAAAAGCTCCCTACATTTTTGCTGAAATTAATCATGCGAAGATGAGTATGTGGCTAAATCTATGATCCAATTGCTCTTATTTTTGAAAAAATGTTTTTACCGTGGGTCCCTTCTGGTAACCTACGCACTACCATGGAAGGGGTGTCCATAATTTTATTTATTTATTTTAAATAAATTACATAACTCTTCTTAAAGTTTGAAAAAAAATACAATAATTCCTATAAATTTTGACATAATCATATTAAATTTTTTTTTTTAGGTTTTAATTCATAGGAGAAATTACAGTTACGTCCCCTGAGATTTTTGATAATTATACTAATCTCTCCTATTTTTTCTGAAATTACACTATCCTTCCCTATAACTAACGGCATTAATGAAAGGATTAATCACAGAGGAGGTCAGTGTAATTTTAGAAAAATGAGGGGAGACCAGTGTAATTGTTAGGAATCTCAATATTACAAATGTTATAACTTGTATATAGTACGCATAAAATAGTGTGCATTATAGAATAACCTATTGTCATGACAAAACTGATAATGAAACAAATTAAAAAAATTAATTACGTACATATAAGAGAAGTTATTTTATAATTTTTAATTAATACTTGATATTATATGGTTCAGTTGTCTTAAAAAAAGGGTAAATTACCAACAGGGTAAGCCCCTAAGGTTTACTTAAATTACAAATTATCTCTTGTGGTTCTAGAAATTACATTATGCCCCTAAGATTTCTAATTTCATAACAACTAGGTCCTTTTATTAATAAATCATCAAGTTAATTAACAGTTTTCAATAATGTTAAAATTTTATTTCAATTAATAATTTAGATAATTTTATTATTGTATAGGTGAACAGTTAGGAATCTCACTTTTTCAATTAATTCTGTTAAATAAAAAATTCTAACAATGAGGTATTTGTAATTTTCCAAACCATAGGGGCAATTCGTATTTTAAGCAAATCTCAAGGGATGTATTCGTAATTTACTCTAAAAAAAAGGTTAAAATTGATGAGTCTCACTATCTAAATTAATAATAATTAAATTGAAAGCCACATGTATTTATTTGAGTAATATTTAATAATTTATTTATAAATACTCACATTGTTTGACTATAAATATATAGGCCACATTTGTTTGGCGAATTAGGTTGGATGAGATTGTTAGTGAGAGAATAGTTAGTGAAGAGATTGTTAATGTGGGAATTGTTAGTGAGGGGAATTAAGTAAAAGTGTGTTTGTTTTGATAATACTATGTGAGATGGTTAGTGATGAGATTGTTAAATTATTTTTATATAAAATAAATAAATAAATTATCTTTATAATAAAAAAATTAAAACAAATATTAAAACAAACAAGTGCATTTGGTTTTAAAAAAAAATTAAAATTTATATTTGTTTAGCGGATTAAGTTTGTTTTAATCTCACTAAAAACCTAATCAAGCTAATCCCCCTACTGAGAGGGATTACTAAGCCACTTTGACTTTCAGTTTGCCCTCCCATTTCACTCTTCCATTTCACTATCAAACATGCTATAGGTGGGACCCACAGCCATGGTAGTCCAATCCGACCACTCGAGCCATGAAACAAACATGGCCATAAGGTAATAATATAATACACACCCTCATCTATTTATTTGAATAATATTAAATAATTTATTTATAAATACTCACATGGGTTTGATTACCACATGTTTAAATAATTTATTTATCAAATTGGAAAATCTTATGCATTTATTTGAATAGTATTAAATAATTTATTTGTAAACACTCATAGGCCACGTTTGTTTTAGCGGATTAAGTTGAATGAGATTGTTAATGAAAAGATTGTTAATGTGTGATTGTTAGTGACGAGATTAGATGAAAGTGTGTTTGTTTTGACGATATAGTGTTGAAGATGGGTTGGTAATAGGATTGTTAAATTATTTTTATAAAAAAAATTAAAAAAAATAATTTCTATATTAAAAAATATCTAAAATATATATATATATATTTTAAATAACAGGTTGCAAATACCAAAAGCAAAAAGAAAAGAAGGAGCACTATTTCGATCAGCCAGTCGGACTTCTAGGAGATGTCTGGGCAGATGACCGATTAGACCGAGTCCGCTCATTGTTTTCCTAATTCCACTTGTTTCCCAACCAAACTAATCCCTTTATTAAGGGAGATTAGCAAGCCGCCTGAAGTACGAAGCGACTGACCCAAACCATCACCAAATGAGCTGTGGGTGGGACTCACATCGTTGTTAGTCTCCAATCCAACCTCCTACATCGTGAAACAAATGTGACCATATGGTTTAATTATATATATATATATATAGGGTAATGTTATCATATGCAGGTTTTGATAATTGTGGGTTTGATCACCACAAAAATGATGATTAAACAAATTAAAAAAATAATTACATAAATATAAAAGAAGTTATTTGATAATTTTTAATCAATATTTGACATCATGCAATTCAGTTATCTTTAAAAAAAACTAAGATAAAATTGATAAGTCTCAGTATCTAAATTAATAAAAATCAAATTGCGACATTACATATATTTATTTGAGTAGTATTAAATTATTTATTTCTAAATACTGGCATGGTTTGACTATATATATAATTTATTGCGTTACATACATACAAATTCTTGTATTTCTCATTTGGTTTCAATAATTCATACTAATTTATTTACCTCAAAAATGATTAATTGATTTTTTTTATGCTTAATTTACAAATAATTACTTCAAATATTATACAAACAAAATTGAAATCCCCTATGTGCTAATCTAATAACTAATTACTGACTTCTACCCAAAGAAAAAAATCGTTAGTCAAACTAACAGTCAACTAACGGAATGGGATTAGCCTGCAAATCAAAAATAAACTTCAAGTGAAGTCAGGGTAATTTCAGAAAAAGTACGGGAGACTGTAAGTAATCTTAGGGGAGGTGACTGTAATTTACACTAAAAAATACAATTATTTTAACGGATAAATTACAAATATAGTCTCTAAAGTTTAACACCTTTTTCGTTTAAGTCTTTAAAGTTTCAATTTTGTCAATGACGTCCCTAAAGTATCAAATTCAAATCAATTTAGTCTTGAGGATAATCTAAATATAAAACATAAGCCCAAATGTTATATAAAATTGTTATAAGGCTCGTATTTTAATTTTTTGTTAACTTAATTATTCTTTGCGTAGGTGTTTTTAGAATTGGTAAATTTCTCCCAAACTATTTAATCTTAATTAGTCATATATGTCTTTCTCTATTTCTATTATGATATTATTTATTTCTTTTAATACGTAATTATTCATTTTATTTAATTTTTTAATTATTTTTAATATTATTTTATATTTAATTTCATTGTCTTTTTTCTTATTCTGTCATTATTTATAATTCTTCTAAATTATAATTATTTAGATCCATTTTTTAGTTTTTATGGTAGTATTAATTCAAAAGGTTCCCTTAGAAAGTTTCCTTTTAAGGATAAAGATAATTATTTGTATTATGTTATTGTTTAATTTTTACAATAGCTAATCACTTACCATTATCTATAATAGATGTTGAACTTCATATATAATTTCTAGCTGATCTTCTTTAAAATTTTCGTTAAGTTCTTTTAAGAACCTAAATAGTATTATTTTGTTTGATAATTATTTGTAGCGCAGTACTATTATTTAAATTATCATATTCAACTTCTTTAGTGTATTTAATACTCTTATATTAATATTAGCAAAATTGTAGCACTTGTGTCCTTCAAAACTTTTGGGAAGTGTATTTGAATCCTTTATTTTATTTTGAGAATCTTTAGTGTTGTTGTATCTTACTTTTAGAAGAGTTCAAATCGATTTAAACTTGTTGGGATTACTCGTTCACACTTGTTTACATTGACAAGTTGTTTGAGAACTTAAAAATCTTGTTTTGGGGTCGACACTGGTCTTGGTAGTGTCGACACCTTCCTTTTGTTGTTAGCCACAAGGGTCGACACCAGTCTGGGAAGGGTCGACCCTTGTCCTGAAATTGCTTGTTGAAATTTGGTGTCGACACCAGTCTAGGAAGGGTCGAAACCTGTGATGCTGTCAAACGTAAGTGTTCCAGCTTTTCTTCATAAGGGTCAACACCTGTGTTGCAAGGGTCGACACCTGCGAACTTTTTTCCAGATTTTAGTCCGGTTTGGGCCCTACTTTTTGGGGATTTTGACTTAATCTTTTGGGTTGACTTTGGGACTTCATATTACTTTGACCTAGCACTATAAATAGGTCTCTCACTTAACCTTTTCTTTACTTTTTCTTCTCTTTTTCCCTCTCCAAGCCGTGTGTCACTCTCTCCCTCTCCAAAATAACTTTTTGCTTAAAGATCTTTAGATATACTCACTTGGAAGCATCTCATTGCCTTGCTCCTTTGAGATTAAGTGTAGAGCTTGTCAAGAGTTTCGTTTTGATCCAAGTAGAAGTTGGTTTCGACATCTTTGGAGTTTCAACCTTGTTTCGCTTGTCTTCCCTTCTAAGCTTGAGGTAGGGATCTTTTCTACACTTTTATATGATACTTAGCTTAGTTATTTGTATCTTGTGTAACAATTATGTGACTTGGGGGTGTTTAAGGCATACCTAGGGTTTAGTCATAAAATGGAAGGAGGGGTTTTTGGGTGAAGGTGAAATAAAGGCTTGAGGGGTTTGGAAATGATGTTGTATTGTGCATGATTTGATGATTTTGGCACTTGGCTAATATTTGGGGAAAATGAGGAGGGGGATTTGCCCTAATTGAATCAAATTATTATTTTGTATAAACAATGGAAATGGACATTGAAAATGTGAAATTGAAAGGGTATTGTTATGAATGGTGGGATTGGTTATGTGTTACTCCATTCTTTGGTAGTTTCGAATAAACTATCTGTGATGAGATTTTATATCTGTTTAGAAATAATTGTATTGGGCTATTGGTGGAGGATAGCTATGATCATTGTAGAAATTACATGCGGATTAGGTGAATTGAAACTAATCATTTGTGCTTGTCATTGAATATGACTATATTTATATACATTGTATATGTGTGGTTATTTAGGAATGAAAAGAGGATGTACTCCACTGTTTGAGTTTGTGATTAAATACATTGCATATGTATGAATGATTGTTTGAGAGGAGAAAGGGGATGAATTCCATTATAATTAAGTTGGTCGGAGTGTCTTGGGTGAAAATCCCAAAATTATACATGGGTGCCAAGCCCGCGGACGAAATATCCGTAAAATTGCAATTATAGTGCTTGTATAGCCTACGTTTACGTGAGTCCCGTTTGACGGTTGCCCACGGACGAAATATCCATGAAAGAAAAGTTTGAAGTGTTTACATGTTGTTAATGTGGTTCTAGAACTAATGAGTTGTAATCTCATTTGGGTTGTTGAGAAATGATGAAATTGGCTTATGTAATTAAATGAAATGAAGGAAAATGGCTTAATGATTGAGTTTGGTAATTTAAGACTATACAAAATGTGGATGCCTTTATCTTTGATGTTGTATATGCATAGTGTACTTATACCTTTGCTAAATTCCATATACTGTGTTAGATGGTTTCTATTGGGCTGTAGCTCACCCTACTTGAGGATAACATTTTCAGGTAATGATGGCATACCTCCACCAAGGCAATAGTGTCGAAGAAACTTTTGGAAGCAAGGGCTTCTCGTTTTGATTGTATATTTTTGTAAAGCCCATGGCTTAAGTTGTAATGAGCGAAGCTCACTTTTGATTGTAACCAAGATATGTCTTGGAAAGATGTAAGTCCGTAGGGCATTTAAGTTGTGGTTATTAATTTGCATTAAATGCTGTAGATTCAGAATGTACGTTTATGAATGTATAATACATGTAATCCCTTTTGTAATACAAATTCTGATTTATGAAAGTGTACCAATTACGGTATATTCATTTCTCTCATGAGTTGGGTTATTTGTATTATTTTGAGGGCGTTACAACTTAATATCAGAGCATATTGGTTTGAATAATTTGGGTACATAGGAAGTGGTTAGTATCACAATGGGTTTGTCTCGCTTGCTAGAGACCCAAGTGTGAACGATATGTGCTTATATGACAACATGCTTATGTGATTATTTGGGTATGCAATTAAATTTCTTGGATGTTGATTAGGTCTACGGGTTTCTTGGAGTCCTGTTAGAAAGGCACTTGATCACTGCTATTTCTAATTGGAACTCTAGCAATGCCGCGGGACAGTCATTATCTGGAGATGAAATTCGTATGTGTTTACGTGATTACATGCTTATATGGAGTGAATTACTGTTGTCCAATGTATTAGGACGCGCGTGAATTAGTTTCGGCACATTTGTGAATGTGCTAATTTCTTGTATTACCTTTATTAGAATGTCAAGATGTGGTCGTGGAGGTAGGCGTGGTAGGCCTAGGAGGCACGAGGTGCCTATACCGGATGAGATTCCGGCGCAGGAGGAAGGGGTTGGTCAGGCCAATGTGGCAGAACCAGCAGGTTAGCAGGCTATGGGCGCCTTAGCCCGTGAAATGGATGAAGCATTGAGGGAATCAGTGGACATTCTCAAAGCTGAGAATCAAGTCCAGGACCAAGTAGCTACGGCAGGGCCTTCTTTTCTGAAAAGGGAGTTTTTCTAGTAAAATCCGGATAAGTTTTTGGGCAACCTAAAGGAACCACTGAAGGCAAATGAATGGTTAGAATAGATGGTGAAAATGTTTGAGATGCTTGGCATCGAAGATGGGGGTTTGAGAGTGACCTTGGCGTCCTTTTAGTTGAAGGGAGACGCGGGTCAGTCGTGGAAGTATGCGAGGGGATGCATTGGAGGGACTTGGGAGGCTTTTGTTGACGCCTTCCAGGACAAGTACTTCCCTCCCACTGTTAGGGAGAAGTTGAGGGATCAGTTTTCTCGCCTCAAGCAGTTGAACACACCTGTAGCCGAGTTTAAGGCTACTTTCACTAGCCTCTCTAGATTTGCACTTGAGTTGGTGGCGACTGAAGAGCGCCGTTGTTTGGAGTTCGAGAAGAGGCTGAGGACCGGACTCATGTTTTGAGTGGCCAAGTCCATGATTAGAGATTATGGGCACCTTGTGAAGGTAGCGCCCCATCTTGAGACTATTATACATGCTGAGGATGAGAGGATGAGGGGCTCCAAGAGGAGTCAGGATAGTCAGGGGGACGGTAAGAGACAGAGGGGTTCTAACCCTCAGTAGTCCCAAGGAGTTCAGTCGAGGTCTACCTTTCCAGTGCCTAGCTCGGGTTCTGGGAGAGGTCGCCAGGGAGATGTGACTTGTTTCAAGTGTGGTCAGTTGGGCCACAAGTCTCCAGTTTTCCCACAGAGAGGAGGAGGGCAGAGAGCAGCTTCGTCTTTGGCTCATTCTCAGAGCCAAAGTCAGAGTAAAAGACAGCCGCCCACTTGCTATCAGTGTGGCCAGGCGGGGCACTTGAAGAGGTCTTGCCCACAGTTGGGTGGCACATCTGGTGTGTCTGGTTTAAGGCAGACACTAAGTCACCAGCCAGCACAGTCAGCACAGGCCTCGAGGGCTAATCAAGGAGCTTCATCAACTCAGTCAGTACAGCAAGCCTATGCTCCGAGGGGTGAGCAGGTAGATCAGAGGCCAACAGGGAGTGTGTATGCTATTACCACGCCAGATCTTGTACCTGCTCCTTTAGTAGTGAGAGGTACTTTCCTGTTTTGTAATTCAGTTGCTAATGTGTTGATTGATACAGGTGCATCCCATTCTTTTATCTCGTCTACATTTGCATCGGTTTTGGGGTTGGAGTTGGCATAGTTAGCATCTCCTATTTGTGTAGAGTCACCTATTGGTTGTGAGGTTATATTGAAACAGGGGTGTCGGGGTTGTAACATAGAGGTCGTTGGTCGTCGACTTCCATTTGCATTTGTTTTGCTTGACATGACTAGTTATGATATTATTTTGGGTATAGACTGGTTATCGTCATACTGGGCTATTATAGATTGTTATCGTCAGAGGGTTACTGTATGTACCTCGAGTGGCAATTGCTTTTATTTCTTGGGGGACCTGGTGGATAGAGTTTTATCACCGGTATATGATCCACGTAGACAAAGCGAACTTAGTTGTCTCATTGCTGGCTTTCTGAGTAATGAGTGTGATGAAGTCCAGCTTGAGTTGCCAAGGGTGGTATGTGAATACCCCAATATCTTTCCCAAGGATCTTACTTATTTACCACCTCACCGAGAGATCGAGTTCTCTATTGATTTAGTACCTGGCACAGCACTGATTTCTATGGCACTGCATCGGTTTGCACCCGCTGAGTTGAGTGAGTTGAAGGTTCAACTCCAAGAATTGTTAGATAAAGGTTTTATCTATCCTAGTACTTCGCCTTAGGGAGCGCCGGCCTTCTTCACCAAAAAGAAAGATAGAGCCTTGCGACTTTGTATCGATTATCGAAAATTAAACCAGGTTACTATTAAGAATAAGTACCCAATGCCTCCTATAGATGGCCTGTTTGATCTGTTGAAGGGGTCTTCTTGTTTTTCTAAGATAGACCTGAGGTCGGGTTACCATCAGTTGAGGGTAAGGGAGGAGGATATCCCGAAAATGGCATTCCGTACATAGTATGGCCATTATGAGTTTCTAGTGATGCCTTTTAGGCTGACCAATGCACCGGCTGTGTTTATGGATTTGATGAACCAGATTTTTCGTGAGTTCCTAGATTGTTTTGTGGCCGTCTTTGTGGATGACATTTTGATTTATTCACCTTTAGAGGAGGAACACGAGGAACACTTGTGGGTAGTGCTTGAATTGCTTAGAGCCCATAAGTTGTATACTAAATTCGGGAAGTGTGAATTCTGGCTGAGAGAAGTAAAGTTCTCAGGCCGTGTGGTATCCGGGGGAGGGGTGACGGTAGATTCATCCAAGATTGAGGTAGTGCAAGATTGGACACAACCTAAGAATGCCTTTGAGATTCGTAGTTTTCTAGGGTTGGCCGGATATTAGCAGACATTTGTGAAAGATTTCTCTGAACTAGCTTCACCTTTAATTAGGCTAATGAGAAAGGGGGTCAAATTTGTGTGGGATGAGACTTGTGAGAAGTTGTTTCAAGAACTTAAAGTTAGACTCACTACTGCTCTAGTTCTGATTAGCCCGGAAAGGGGTTTGGGTTACTCGGTTTATTGTGATGCCTCACGGGAGGCTTAGGTTGTGTTTTGATGCAAGAGGGGAAAGTAGTAGCATATGGCTCGCAGCAGTTGAAAACACACGAGAGGAACTACCCTACTCACGACTTAGACTTAGCAGCAGCGATCTTTGCTTTAAAGTCCTTGAGGCACTATTTGTATGGTGAGAAGTTCGAAGTATTTTCTGATCATAAGAGTCTGAAGTATCTGTTTACACAGAAAGACTTGAACCTGAGGTAGAGGAGGTGGATGGAGTTCATAGAGGACTTTGACTTCGAGTTGGATTATCATCCCGGAAAGGCCAATATAGTGGCCGATACTTTGAGTAGGAAGTCTATCAGTAGTGTGGCCTATGTCGCCATCCGAGAGTGGGAAATATTGGGTACTCTTGGGGAGTTTGACTTGCATCTTGGCAAGTCCATTGAATCTGTGGCCTTGTTTTCTGTGGTTGCACAACCTACACTTGTGAATCAAGTGTTAGAAGCACAGAGGGTTGACCTTGAAGTAGAAACCCTTATGGAGAAGATTTCTAGTGGGAAGGTAAAGAAGGGCTTGGATGTGTATCCTGACCAGAGTGTGAGATACCAGGACCGTTTGTTTGTGCCGGAGTCTTGCCAAGAGGAAGTACTCGGAGAGTTTCACCATTAATGCCTTGCAGTGCATACGGGAGGCATAAAGATGTATCATGATCCGAGTTGCCAGTTTTGGTGGACGGGTATGAACAAAGATGTAGCCATATTTATATCGAAGTGCCTCACTTGTCAGCAAGTGAAGGCCGAGCATCAGAGGCCAGCGGGTTTGTTGCAACCCTGGCCTATAGCCGAATAGAAGTGGGAACATGTCAAGATGGATTTTGTTGTGGGTCTTCCGAGGACTCAACGGGATAGTGATGCCATTTGGGTGGTAGTTAACCGGTTAACCAAGTCCGCGCACTTTATACCTATGCGCGCAAATGATTCAATAGACTATCTTGCCAACTTGTATATCAGGGACATAGTAAGGTTGCACGGGGTTCCTATGATGATCGTTTCAAATAGAGATCTGCGTTTTATAGCTCGATTGTGGTAGAGCTTGCAAAGTGCCTTGGGCACTAGGTTGACCTTTAGTACGGTGTATCATCCTCAGACTGACGGGCAATCCGAGCGTACCATTCAGATCCTTGAGGATATGCTTCGAGGTTGTGTCCTTGACTTTAAGGGGTCGTAAGAGAGGCACTTACCCTTAGTGGAGTTTGCTTATAACAACAGTTTCCAATCGAGTATTGGTATGGCACCGTTTGAGGCCTTGTATGGTCGACCTTGTAGATCTCTAGTGTGTTGGGCCAAGGTGGGTGACGCACCTTTGTTAGGCTCAGAATTAGTTCGGGAAACGACTGAGAAAGTGGCCCTTATTCGTAAGAGATTGATTACGGCTCAGAGTCGCCAAAAAAGCTATGCTGACCGTAAGAGAAGGCCCTTGTCTTTCGAGGTGGGCGATCATGTCTTTTTCAAAATTTCACCTAGGTGGGGTTTGATGAGATTTGGGAAAAGTGGGAAGTTATCCCCTCAGTTTATTGGCCCTTTTAAGATCCTTGAACGGATTGGGGAAGTCGCTTACCGTTTGGCATTACCGCCACAGTTTTTCGGCATTCATGATATGTTTCACATTAGTATGCTTCAAAAGTACGAGCCAGATCCATCACACGTGTTGGATTGGACCGACTTAGAGGTAGATGAGGATGCCTCGTATGAGGATAGACCGGTGAGGGTCTTGGATAGACAGGACCAAGTCTTGCGAGCCAAGACAATTCCCTTAGTAAAGGTATTGTGAAAACATCACGGGGTCGAGGAAGCGACTTGGGAGCGTGAATTGGAAGTCTGAGAGAAATATCCGGACTTGTTTGTTGATATCTAAACATGTATTGGAATTTTAATTATGATGATGAAAGGTATAAACATTGTATATGTTTTGAATTATAAGAACGTTGTATATGTTATAGGCATCTTGGAAATATGAGTTTATTATAAACATTGCATATGTTTGAGAATGTGGAATATCACACGTATTATATCACTTTGGGAGCATTGTATATGCGATGTTAATTCCTTGAAAACTCATATTCTAGTTAAGCATTGCAATGTTTTGGGAAATTGCAAATTTCATTTTAATATGGGACTTGCGTATCGAGTCGATGAGAATGGATGACCGGAAAATGGGTCATGGTGATGAAATTGATTGATTATCATTGTTAGGATTGGTTTAATCATGGCTTTAAAACTTACTTAAAATTTCGAGAACGAAATTGGCTAAGGTGGGGAGGTTATAGCACTTGTGTCCTTCAAAGCTTTTGGGAAGTGTATTTGAATCCTTTATTTTATTTTGGGAATCTTTAGTGTTGTTGTATCTTAGTTTTGGAGGAGTTCAAAACGATTTAAACTTGTTAGGATTACTCGTTTACGCTTGTTTACGTTGAAAAGTTATTTGGGAACTTAAAAATCTTATTCTGGAGTCGACACCGGTCTTGGTGGTGTCGACACCTTCCTTTTGTTGTTGGCCACAAGGGTCGACACTAGTCTGGGAAGGGTCGACCCTTGTCCTGAAATTGCTTGCTGAAATTTGGTGTCGACACCAATCTAGGAAGAGTCGACACCTGTGATGCTGTCAAACATAAGTGTTCCAACTTTTCTTCACAAGGGTTGACACCTGTGTTGCAACGGTCGACACCTGTGAACTTTTTTCCAAATTTTAGTCCGGTTTGGGCCCTACTTTTTGGGGATTTTGACTTAATCTTTTGGGTTGACTTTGGAACTTCATATTACTTTGACCTAGCACTATAAATAGGTCCTTCACTTAACATTTTCTTCACTTTTTCTTCTCTTTTTCCCTCTCCAAGCCGTGAGTCACTCTCTCCCTCTCCAAAATCACTTTTTGCTCAAAGATCTTTAGATCTACTAACTTGGAAGCATCTCCTTGCCTTGCTCCTTTGAGATTAAGTGTAGAGCTTGTCAAGAGTTTCGTTTTGATCCAAGTAGAAATTGGTTTCGACATCTTTGGAGTTTCAACCTTGTTTTGCTCGTCTTCCCTTCTAAGCTTGAGGTAGGGATCTTTTCTACACTTTTATATGATACTTAGCTTAGTTATTTGTATCTTGTGTAACAATTATGTGACTTGGGGGTGTTTAAGGCATACCTAGGGTTTAGTCATAAAATGGAAGGAGGGGTTTTTGGGTGAAGGTGAAATAAAGGCTTGAGGGGTTTGGAAATGATGTTGTATTGTGCATGATTTGATGATTTTGGCACTTGGCTAATATTTGGGGAAAATGAGGAGGGGGATTTGCCCTAATTGAATCAAATTATTATTTTGTATAAACAATGGAAATGGACATTGAAAATGTGAAATTGAAAGGGTATTGTTATGAATGGTGGGATTGGTTATGTGTTACTCCATTCTTTGGTAGTTTCGAATAAACTATCTGTGATGAGATTTTATATCTGTTTAGAAATAATTGTATTGGGCTATTGGTGGAGGATAGCTATGATCATTGTAGAAATTACATGCGGATTAGGTGAATTGAAACTAATCATTTGTGCTTGTCATTGAATATGACTATATTTATATACATTGTATATGTGTGGTTATTTAGGAATGAAAAGAGGATGTACTCCACTGTTTGAGTTTGTGATTAAATACATTGCATATGTATGAATGATTGTTTGAGAGGAGAAAGGGGATGAATTCCATTATAATTAAGTTGGTCGGAGTGTCTTGGGTGAAAATCCCAAAATTATACATGGGTGCCAAGCCCGCGGACGAAATATCCGTAAAATTGCAATTATAGTGCTTGTATAGCCTACGTTTACGTGAGTCCCGTTTGACGGTTGCCCACGGACGAAATATCCATGAAAGAAAAGTTTGAAGTGTTTACATGTTGTTAATGTGGTTCTAGAACTAATGAGTTGTAATCTCATTTGGGTTGTTGAGAAATGATGAAATTGGCTTATGTAATTAAATGAAATGAAGGAAAATGGCTTAATGATTGAGTTTGGTAATTTAAGACTATACAAAATGTGGATGCCTTTATCTTTGACGTTGTATATGCATAGTGTACTTATACCTTTGCTAAATTCCATATACTGTGTTAGATGGTTTCTATTGGGCTGTAGCTCACCCTACTTGAGGATAACATTTTCAGGTAATGATGGCATACCTCCACCAAGGCAATAGTGTCGAAGAAACTTTTGGAAGCAAGGGCTTCTCGTTTTGATTGTATATTTTTGTAAAGCCCATGGCTTAAGTTGTAATGAGCGAAGCTCACTTTTGATTGTAACCAAGATATGTCTTGGAAAGATGTAAGTCCGTAGGGCATTTAAGTTGTGGTTATTAATTTGCATTAAATGCTGTAGATTCAGAATGTACGTTTATGAATGTATAATACATGTAATCCCTTTTGTAATACAAATTCTGATTTATGAAAGTGTACCAATTACGGTATATTCATTTCTCTCATGAGTTGGGTTATTTGTATTATTTTGAGGGCGTTACAACTTAATATCAGAGCATATTGGTTTGAATAATTTGGGTACATAGGAAGTGGTTAGTATCACAATGGGTTTGTCTCGCTTGCTAGAGACCCAAGTGTGAACGATATGTGCTTATATGACAACATGCTTATGTGATTATTTGGGTATGCAATTAAATTTCTTGGATGTTGATTAGGTCTACGGGTTTCTTGGAGTCCTGTTAGAAAGGCACTTGATCACTGCTATTTCTAATTGGAACTCTAGCAATGCCGCGGGACAGTCATTATCTGGAGATGAAATTCGTATGTGTTTACGTGATTACATGCTTATATGGAGTGAATTACTGTTGTCCAATGTATTAGGACGCGCGTGAATTAGTTTCGGCACATTTGTGAATGTGCTAATTTCTTGTATTACCTTTATTAGAATGTCAAGATGTGGTCGTGGAGGTAGGCGTGGTAGGCCTAGGAGGCACGAGGTGCCTATACCGGATGAGATTCCGGCGCAGGAGGAAGGGGTTGGTCAGGCCAATGTGGCAGAACCAGCAGGTTAGCAGGCTATGGGCGCCTTAGCCCGTGAAATGGATGAAGCATTGAGGGAATCAGTGGACATTCTCAAAGCTGAGAATCAAGTCCAGGACCAAGTAGCTACGGCAGGGCCTTCTTTTCTGAAAAGGGAGTTTTTCTAGTAAAATCCGGATAAGTTTTTGGGCAACCTAAAGGAACCACTGAAGGCAAATGAATGGTTAGAATAGATGGTGAAAATGTTTGAGATGCTTGGCATCGAAGATGGGGGTTTGAGAGTGACCTTGGCGTCCTTTTAGTTGAAGGGAGACGCGGGTCAGTCGTGGAAGTATGCGAGGGGATGCATTGGAGGGACTTGGGAGGCTTTTGTTGACGCCTTCCAGGACAAGTACTTCCCTCCCACTGTTAGGGAGAAGTTGAGGGATCAGTTTTCTCGCCTCAAGCAGTTGAACACACCTGTAGCCGAGTTTAAGGCTACTTTCACTAGCCTCTCTAGATTTGCACTTGAGTTGGTGGCGACTGAAGAGCGCCGTTGTTTGGAGTTCGAGAAGAGGCTGAGGACCGGACTCATGTTTTGAGTGGCCAAGTCCATGATTAGAGATTATGGGCACCTTGTGAAGGTAGCGCCCCATCTTGAGACTATTATACATGCTGAGGATGAGAGGATGAGGGGCTCCAAGAGGAGTCAGGATAGTCAGGGGGACGGTAAGAGACAGAGGGGTTCTAACCCTCAGCAGTCCCAAGGAGTTCAGTCGAGGTCTACCTTTCCAGTGCCTAGCTCGGGTTCTGGGAGAGGTCGCCAGGGAGATGTGACTTGTTTCAAGTGTGGTCAGTTGGGCCACAAGTCTCCAGTTTTCCCACAGAGAGGAGGAGGGCAGAGAGCAGCTTCGTCTTTGGCTCATTCTCAGAGCCAAAGTCAGAGTAAAAGACAGCCGCCCACTTGCTATCAGTGTGGCCAGGCGGGGCACTTGAAGAGGTCTTGCCCACAGTTGGGTGGCACATCTGGTGTGTCTGGTTTAAGGCAGACACTAAGTCACCAGCCAGCACAGTCAGCACAGGCCTCGAGGGCTAATCAAGGAGCTTCATCAACTCAGTCAGTACAGCAAGCCTATGCTCCGAGGGGTGAGCAGGTAGATCAGAGGCCAACAGGGAGTGTGTATGCTATTACCACGCCAGATCTTGTACCTGCTCCTTTAGTAGTGAGAGGTACTTTCCTGTTTTGTAATTCAGTTGCTAATGTGTTGATTGATACAGGTGCATCCCATTCTTTTATCTCGTCTACATTTGCATCGGTTTTGGGGTTGGAGTTGGCATAGTTAGCATCTCCTATTTGTGTAGAGTCACCTATTGGTTGTGAGGTTATATTGAAACAGGGGTGTCGGGGTTGTAACATAGAGGTCGTTGGTCGTCGACTTCCATTTGCATTTGTTTTGCTTGACATGACTAGTTATGATATTATTTTGGGTATAGACTGGTTATCGTCATACTGGGCTATTATAGATTGTTATCGTCAGAGGGTTACTGTATGTACCTCGAGTGGCAATTGCTTTTATTTCTTGGGGGACCTGGTGGATAGAGTTTTATCACCGGTATATGATCCACGTAGACAAAGCGAACTTAGTTGTCTCATTGCTGGCTTTCTGAGTAATGAGTGTGATGAAGTCCAGCTTGAGTTGCCAAGGGTGGTATGTGAATACCCCAATATCTTTCCCAAGGATCTTACTTATTTACCACCTCACCGAGAGATCGAGTTCTCTATTGATTTAGTACCTGGCACAGCACTGATTTCTATGGCACTGCATCGGTTTGCACCCGCTGAGTTGAGTGAGTTGAAGGTTCAACTCCAAGAATTGTTAGATAAAGGTTTTATCTATCCTAGTACTTCGCCTTAGGGAGCGCCGGCCTTCTTCACCAAAAAGAAAGATAGAGCCTTGCGACTTTGTATCGATTATCGAAAATTAAACCAGGTTACTATTAAGAATAAGTACCCAATGCCTCCTATAGATGGCCTGTTTGATCTGTTGAAGGGGTCTTCTTGTTTTTCTAAGATAGACCTGAGGTCGGGTTACCATCAGTTGAGGGTAAGGGAGGAGGATATCCCGAAAATGGCATTCCGTACATAGTATGGCCATTATGAGTTTCTAGTGATGCCTTTTAGGCTGACCAATGCACCGGCTGTGTTTATGGATTTGATGAACCAGATTTTTCGTGAGTTCCTAGATTGTTTTGTGGCCGTCTTTGTGGATGACATTTTGATTTATTCACCTTTAGAGGAGGAACACGAGGAACACTTGTGGGTAGTGCTTGAATTGCTTAGAGCCCATAAGTTGTATACTAAATTCGGGAAGTGTGAATTCTGGCTGAGAGAAGTAAAGTTCTCAGGCCGTGTGGTATCCGGGGGAGGGGTGACGGTAGATTCATCCAAGATTGAGGTAGTGCAAGATTGGACACAACCTAAGAATGCCTTTGAGATTCGTAGTTTTCTAGGGTTGGCCGGATATTAGCAGACATTTGTGAAAGATTTCTCTGAACTAGCTTCACCTTTAATTAGGCTAATGAGAAAGGGGGTCAAATTTGTGTGGGATGAGACTTGTGAGAAGTTGTTTCAAGAACTTAAAGTTAGACTCACTACTGCTCTAGTTCTGATTAGCCCGGAAAGGGGTTTGGGTTACTCGGTTTATTGTGATGCCTCACGGGAGGCTTAGGTTGTGTTTTGATGCAAGAGGGGAAAGTAGTAGCATATGGCTCGCAGCAGTTGAAAACACACGAGAGGAACTACCCTACTCACGACTTAGACTTAGCAGCAGCGATCTTTGCTTTAAAGTCCTTGAGGCACTATTTGTATGGTGAGAAGTTCGAAGTATTTTCTGATCATAAGAGTCTGAAGTATCTGTTTACACAGAAAGACTTGAACCTGAGGTAGAGGAGGTGGATGGAGTTCATAGAGGACTTTGACTTCGAGTTGGATTATCATCCCGGAAAGGCCAATATAGTGGCCGATACTTTGAGTAGGAAGTCTATCAGTAGTGTGGCCTATGTCGCCATCCGAGAGTGGGAAATATTGGGTACTCTTGGGGAGTTTGACTTGCATCTTGGCAAGTCCATTGAATCTGTGGCCTTGTTTTCTGTGGTTGCACAACCTACACTTGTGAATCAAGTGTTAGAAGCACAGAGGGTTGACCTTGAAGTAGAAACCCTTATGGAGAAGATTTCTAGTGGGAAGGTAAAGAAGGGCTTGGATGTGTATCCTGACCAGAGTGTGAGATACCAGGACCGTTTGTTTGTGCCGGAGTCTTGCCAAGAGGAAGTACTCGGAGAGTTTCACCATTAATGCCTTGCAGTGCATACGGGAGGCATAAAGATGTATCATGATCCGAGTTGCCAGTTTTGGTGGACGGGTATGAACAAAGATGTAGCCATATTTATATCGAAGTGCCTCACTTGTCAGCAAGTGAAGGCCGAGCATCAGAGGCCAGCGGGTTTGTTGCAACCCTGGCCTATAGCCGAATAGAAGTGGGAACATGTCAAGATGGATTTTGTTGTGGGTCTTCCGAGGACTCAACGGGATAGTGATGCCATTTGGGTGGTAGTTAACCGGTTAACCAAGTCCGCGCACTTTATACCTATGCGCGCAAATGATTCAATAGACTATCTTGCCAACTTGTATATCAGGGACATAGTAAGGTTGCACGGGGTTCCTATGATGATCGTTTCAAATAGAGATCTGCGTTTTATAGCTCGATTGTGGTAGAGCTTGCAAAGTGCCTTGGGCACTAGGTTGACCTTTAGTACGGTGTATCATCCTCAGACTGACGGGCAATCCGAGCGTACCATTCAGATCCTTGAGGATATGCTTCGAGGTTGTGTCCTTGACTTTAAGGGGTCGTAAGAGAGGCACTTACCCTTAGTGGAGTTTGCTTATAACAACAGTTTCCAATCGAGTATTGGTATGGCACCGTTTGAGGCCTTGTATGGTCGACCTTGTAGATCTCTAGTGTGTTGGGCCAAGGTGGGTGACGCACCTTTGTTAGGCTCAGAATTAGTTCGGGAAACGACTGAGAAAGTGGCCCTTATTCGTAAGAGATTGATTACGGCTCAGAGTCGCCAAAAAAGCGATGCTGACCGTAAGAGAAGGCCCTTGTCTTTCGAGGTGGGCGATCATGTCTTTTTCAAAATTTCACCTAGGTGGGGTTTGATGAGATTTGGGAAAAGTGGGAAGTTATCCCCTCAGTTTATTGGCCCTTTTAAGATCCTTGAACGGATTGGGGAAGTCGCTTACCGTTTGGCATTACCGCCACAGTTTTTCGGCATTCATGATATGTTTCACATTAGTATGCTTCAAAAGTACGAGCCAGATCCATCACACGTGTTGGATTGGACCGACTTAGAGGTAGATGAGGATGCCTCGTATGAGGATAGACCGGTGAGGGTCTTGGATAGACAGGACCAAGTCTTGCGAGCCAAGACAATTCCCTTAGTAAAGGTATTGTGAAAACATCACGGGGTCGAGGAAGCGACTTGGGAGCGTGAATTGGAAGTCTGAGAGAAATATCCGGACTTGTTTGTTGATATCTAAACATGTATTGGAATTTTAATTATGATGATGAAAGGTATAAACATTGTATATGTTTTGAATTATAAGAACGTTGTATATGTTATAGGCATCTTGGAAATATGAGTTTATTATAAACATTGCATATGTTTGAGAATGTGGAATATCACACGTATTATATCACTTTGGGAGCATTGTATATGCGATGTTAATTCCTTGAAAACTCATATTCTAGTTAAGCATTGCAATGTTTTGGGAAATTGCAAATTTCATTTTAATATGGGACTTGCGTATCGAGTCGATGAGAATGGATGACCGGAAAATGGGTCATGGTGATGAAATTGATTGATTATCATTGTTAGGATTGGTTTAATCATGGCTTTAAAACTTACTTAAAATTTCGAGAACGAAATTGGCTAAGGTGGGGAGGTTATAGCACTTGTGTCCTTCAAAGCTTTTGGGAAGTGTATTTGAATCCTTTATTTTATTTTGGGAATCTTTAGTGTTGTTGTATCTTAGTTTTGGAGGAGTTCAAAACGATTTAAACTTGTTAGGATTACTCGTTTACGCTTGTTTACGTTGAAAAGTTATTTGGGAACTTAAAAATCTTATTCTGGAGTCGACACCGGTCTTGGTGGTGTCGACACCTTCCTTTTGTTGTTGGCCACAAGGGTCGACACTAGTCTGGGAAGGGTCGACCCTTGTCCTGAAATTGCTTGCTGAAATTTGGTGTCGACACCAATCTAGGAAGAGTCGACACCTGTGATGCTGTCAAACATAAGTGTTCCAACTTTTCTTCACAAGGGTTGACACCTGTGTTGCAACGGTCGACACCTGTGAACTTTTTTCCAAATTTTAGTCCGGTTTGGGCCCTACTTTTTGGGGATTTTGACTTAATCTTTTGGGTTGACTTTGGAACTTCATATTACTTTGACCTAGCACTATAAATAGGTCCTTCACTTAACATTTTCTTCACTTTTTCTTCTCTTTTTCCCTCTCCAAGCCGTGAGTCACTCTCTCCCTCTCCAAAATCACTTTTTGCTCAAAGATCTTTAGATCTACTAACTTGGAAGCATCTCCTTGCCTTGCTCCTTTGAGATTAAGTGTAGAGCTTGTCAAGAGTTTCGTTTTGATCCAAGTAGAAATTGGTTTCGACATCTTTGGAGTTTCAACCTTGTTTTGCTCGTCTTCCCTTCTAAGCTTGATGTAGGGATCTTTTCTACACTTTTATATGATACTTAGCTTAGTTATTTGTATCTTGTGTAACAATGATGTGACTTGGAGGTGTTTAAGGCAAACCTAGCGTTTAGGCATAAAATGGAAAGAGAGGGTTTTGGTTGAAGATGAAATAAAGGCTTGAGGGGTTTGAAAATGATGTTGTATTGTGCATGATTTGATGATTTTGGCACTTGGCTAATATTTGGGGAAAAGGGGGGGAATTTGCCCTAATTGAATCAAATTATTATTTTGTATCAACAATGGGAATGGACATTGAAAATGTGAAATTGAAAGGGTATTGATATGATGATGGGATTGGTTATGTGTTACTCCATTCTTTGGTAGTTTCGAATAAACTATCTGTGATGAGATTTTATATTTGTTTAGAAATAATTGTATTGGGCTATCGGTGGAGGATAGCTATAATCGTTGTAGAAATTGCATGCGGATTAGATGAATTGAAACTAATCATTTGTGCTTGTCATTGAATATGACTATATTTAGATACATTATATATGTGTGGTTATTTGGGAATGAAAAGAGGATGTATTCCATTGTTTGAGTTTGTGATTAAATACATTACATATGTATGAATGATTGTTTGGGAGGAGAAAGGGGATGGATTCCATTATAATTAAGTTGGCCGAAGTGTTCTAAGTGAAGGTCTCGAAATTATACATGGGTGCCTAGCCTGTAGACGAAATATCCGTAAAATGGCAATTGTAGTGCTTGTATAGCCTACGTTTACATGGGTCCCGTTTGACGGCTGCCTGCGGATGAAATATCCGTGAAAGAAAAGTTTGAAGTGCTTACATGTTGTTAATGTGGTTCTAGAACTAATGAGTTGTAATCTCATTTGGGTTGTAGAGAAATGATGAAATTGGCTTATGTAATTAAATGAAATGAAGGAAAATGGCTTAATGATTAAGTTTGGTAATTTAAGACTATACAAAATGTGAATGCCTTTATCTTTGACGTTGTATATGCATAGTGTACTTATACCTTTGCTAAATTCCATATACTGTGTTAGATGGTTTCTATTGGGCTGTGGCTCATCCTACTTGAGGATAACATTTTCAGGTAATGATGGCATGCCTCCACCAAGGCAATAGCATCGAAGAAACTTTTGGAAGCAAGGGCTTCTCATTTTTATTGTATATTTTTGTAAAGCCAAAGGCTTAAGATGTAATGAGCGAAGCTCACTTTTGATTATAACCAAGATATGTCTTGGAAAGATGTAAGCCCGTAGGGCATTTAAGTTGTGGTTATTAATTTGCATTAAATGCTGTAGATTCAGAATGAATGTTTATGAATGTATAATGCATGTAATCCCTTTTGTAATACGAATTATGATGTATGAAAGTGTACCAATTATGTTATATTCATTTTTCTTCTGAGTTGGGTTATTTGTATTATTTTGAGGGCGTTACAAAAATTATGAAATCAGACTCAGATATTAATTTTAAAATACACGCGGATGTTAATTAAATTAACAATAAAGTAGAATTCGGACCTTGTAACAATTTTTTATAACCCTTGGGTGTATGTTTTACTTTTATATCATTTTCATAACTAAATTAATTCAAATTTAATACTTTAAGGACTTAACAAAATTAATTTTAAGGACTTAAAAGATAAAAGTGTTAAATTTTAAGGACTATAATTGTAATTTATCCTATTTTAAATTTTCATTTAGCTATAGACTACAACTAGAGCTGCAAACGAGTCGAGCGTGAGTTTTAGTATGTTTGGGCTTGTTTAAGATTTTAACTGGTTTAAGCTCGAGCTCAACAAAAATTTGACGAACTGAGCTTGAGCTGTTCGCTTAGGCTTGATGAACTAAAAAAATTATAAATTCATACTTATGTATGAAACTAAAGTTACAATTGAAATTTTGAATATACAATTATATATACAATATATAAACATATTAAAAGAAAAATTAATATTTTGCCAAAATAATTATATCTACCACTACTATTATATAAATGTATTATCTATGATTAGTTATAATTTACATTTATATTTTTAAATATATAAATAGCATATTTTTACATTATTTAATATATAAATATAGATACAATATATTTATTTTATTATTTAAATAAATATTAAACGCTCAACTAATGAGTCGAGTTTTGATATGTTTGAACCTATTTATTAATATTTTTAATGAGCTCAAGCTCGAATTCAAACACAATAAAATTTAATAAACCGAATTCAAATAAATCTTTATTGAGCCAAACTCAAATCTGTTCACAAATAACTTTGTTCATTTATAACCCTACCATAAACCATAAATACCCAAATTTGTCTATATATCTAAGTAACCCCTACCATCAAAGATAATAGATGAAAATTTGGGAAAGATATATGGGCAGCTATACAAAGGGAACCACATAAACATTAGTAAACTGACACACGACTAGACACCGTAATAAACAAGCTAAAACAACCACTGAGACCAATCAAATTTGTTAACTTCCCCCACTAGCTCCCAGTCCCCGTTCAAATAAAACCTGGAGTCAAATAAGCATCTCACACCTCACAGTTGTGACATCCATAGCCACTCACAAAGCCATGACAAAGGAAAACATATACCCCATGAACGATCTGTTGGGGATTCGGGATCCCGCCCAAGACCTCCCAGAAATTATACCAAGTAAAAAAACAAACACACACCCAAGGAGACACCATATTTAACGTGGTTCGGCCTCAATGCCTACGTCTACGGGAAAGAAAACAATAATCACTATCACAATGGAAAGATTACAGAAATATAATGGAAGAGGAGATACTCTTACTCAACTTAACATACTCCCATGTCTCCCTCTCTCACACTGAGAGAGGCAGTATCTCTATTTTTCTTACACTAATCTCTCTCTCTCTTCTCTATTTATACACAAAGATGTATGTGTGTGTGTGTGTGTGTGTGTGTGAGAGAGAGAGAGAGAGAGAGAGAAATAGAAACCCACCAAAATTTTCATCTCCTTTTGGTGGAAGTCAGAAATGGCAGGAGGAAGAGCTTGGTCGTACACATGACCAACTCATTATTTCTTTACTTTTGGTGGAGCTGATCACCTGCTTCCTCCTACTCCTTGACTTGGAGACTTTAACAATTTCTCCATGCAGTGGAAGTCCTTGTACGCTATTCTTCCTTGACTCTCCTCTACTACTTTCACATAGAGAGAGAAGGAAGAAAGCGGATCACCCATTTTACATGGGGTGACCTCACAACAAGATCTTGATATAGTGTCACATGAAGCTCGCATAGTCAAATACCATAATTAACAGTCTCAGAGAGTATAGCAAAAGCAAAAACCACTGCAACAATAGTCATAGCCAAAGTCAAACCCACCATGAAATCAACACCACATCCCCCAGTTCCTTCCATGATTGATCACAAAACCTCAATCCCTACAACAATGTCTTCCTCACTCCATTTTGGGAGTGGCTTAAAAACAAAATCAAGATGGGTCACATGAAGATAAGAGGCAACCAAAAAATTAGTAGATTCGCATCTCTCAATCTCTAACTCGGTAGATCATTAAACCACGATTCCCCATAGCAATGACCCCTAAATCACTCTTGGTGGAGATGGCTGAAGAACAACCTCATATAGAGTCACATGAGGATCACATAATCAATCATCATGAATAACCCGCTACAAACAGCATACCATCGCGCAATGGCCCAATCAAAATGTGGGACCATAACAAAATCTCAACTTATCTCTCAAATAATATAAAAAGGAAATGTTTGGGACGCCCTTTGGGGATGACCCCCACACCCACGAAGTGATCTTGGCCCTCCATGTATGTGTGGGGCCTACTCATGTATGTGTGGGGTCCACATCATGAGTGGTCCAAATTTATAGGGGTCTTGTAGGGGTGGCGGTCTCAATCATTACTCTAATATAAATATTTAGCCCAATTGGAGAGCCGGAAAGCTTAACAAAATCTGACTCATATATCGGCACTATGGGCCATGGACTGACCCAATAAGCACTAGCATTAGCCAAAACCCATGGGCCAAACCCACATAACCATTTACCAAAAAAAATTAAACATTTCCCTCCCAGCTCCAAGTGATTACCTGCACTAGGAAAATTCTATCAAACAAAAAAGTAGTTTTGAGGTATGGTACATGAATACATGTCCACCATTAGATTTGGATAAGGTATTATCTTAACTATTGATGAGTAAATAATTAGTATTTAGTTAGAAAACAAAGGTAGATTCCCACAAATAATGTAGTTTTGAATATCTTTAATAAAATATTCATAAGATTAGTTTACTATTGCAACATGACACACTTATTATTTACTATGATACTTACTATTGAAGATGACACCTTTAAGAGATTATTGGTTTAAAAGGTAACAAGTAATATTTCGAAATTTGTGCTAAACTAATAACATATTATATTGGCTACTTCCACTCTACATTTTGTATATATTTTTTAATTATTTTTTAACATGACTACTTTCACTCCACATTTTATTTTTATTTTTTTAAAATATTGGTTTTTTTTATTTTTGTTTTTTAAGGCACACTATAAAGTGTAAGAAATAAAATGTATAGTGTTATTTTATTTAAGAAAGTTAGGAATAAATTTATAATCAAATTTTATAAATATCAAAATAAATAAAATAAAGTTAGTTTACCACTTACAATATTTTGTGACTCAACTTACCACTAATTAGTTTACCACTTAGTAAGAAAAGTATCAACGAGTAGTAAGTAGAGTATCATTAAATAGAAAATAAGGTTTAATTTAGTAGTAAGTGAACTGTGGAAATATTAAGTGGAAGATTATTGAATAGTAAGTAAAGTCTAAAGAAATTGTAAAAGGAAACTCATTAAATGGTAAGTACGATTTAATTAAATAGTAAGTGAAATCTAGTGAAATAATAAGTGGAGTCTCATTAACTTATTGTAATATCACTTACCATTTGGTTTGATCAAATTAATTTTATTATACTTACCACAGATGGGCATAACAACACCGTTTATGAATTACAACCATTGCATGATAAGGCCTCTAGTGAAGTAATAAGTGAAAACTCATTGAGTAATAAGTGAAACCAAAATTGAGTAGTAAGTAAAGTGTAATGAAATAGTAAATGAAAGTTGATTGAGTAATAAGTGGAAACTCATTTAGTAGTAAGTGGAGTCTGGTGAAGTAGTAAATGGAAGCTCATTAAGTAGTAATTGAAGTGTAATGAAATAGAAAATGGAAACTTATTAAGTAGTAAGTGGAGTTTCTAGTGAAATAGTAAGTGAAACCAAAATTGCGTAGTAAGTGAAGTGTAATAAAATAATAAGTGGAAGCTGATTGAGTAGTAAGTAGAGTGCTAGTAAGTGAGATTTATTTGAGTGTAAGAAAAATGATAAGTGGAGTCTCATTAAATAGTAAGTATGGTTGAATGAAATGGCAAGACAAGAATAATAAAATAGTAAGTGGAGTCTATTTGAATAGTAGTAAGTGAGGTTTATTTGAGTGGTAAATTAAGTCTAAAGATGTGGTAAGTGAGGTTTATTTTAGTGATAGTCGGTAGTAAGTGGGGTTTAAAATGTGGTAAGTGTAGTCTCATCGACTAGTAAGTATGGTTGAATGAAATGATAAGTCAAAAGTAACGAAGTAGTAAATGAAATCTAATATAATAGTAAGTACAATTTAATGAAATGGGAAAAGACCGAAATTGGAAGAGGTAAAAAATAACGGACCCTATCCATTAAATGACCGAGTACTTACCATTTATAAACACAATACTTACCATACGTTTTGATTCTATTTACCATACTTTTTTATTCTACTTGCCACTTATAGCGATTCTGGTTTAGACCCGTTGATGTTTTGGATCCGGGTTCCATTGTCTTATATGGTTGTTCATGTCTAGTTTATCCTTATTCCTCATTAAGTTTGGTTGTTGGAGTGCCTTACTTGCATTTAGAACAGCTTAGTAGCTTGATTTTCAAAACAGTTGTGGCCTAGAATTTTGACTCTTCGTTCGAGCAAAACTTCTTGCGCTCGAGCGGTCTTTGTCAACTCTCAGTACTTTTGCAGGCTTGCAGAGGTACTGGAATGTAGTGTTCTTCGCTTGAGTGAGACTTCCTGCGCTCGAGCTGTGTTGGCTCGAGCGATCCTTCTTGAGCTCGAGCGGCGATCCTCTGTCTGCAAAACTTCTAAAAGATGGTATTCTTCTCTCGAGCAAAGCTTCTTGCACTCAAGCGGTCCAACTTATTGTGTCTGATCACTCGAGCGACACTTCTTGCACTCTAGCGATCTGCACGTATATCAGTTCGTAAAAAGCCACTTTTGAGTCACTTTTTCATCTCTCTCTCTCTCTCTCTCTCTCTCTCTAAACATTTTAAAACCCTAAGTTAAGACTCTCTCTCCCTAAAACTCACATTCTATCTACAAATATACCTAGATCCATTGATTTCTTCACCCTAGTCTCTTTGATAAAAAGGTAGAGCACCTCTGGAGCTCTTTTTTTATCGGAACAAAGTTGGGTTTCAGGGTTGTTGGAGTCTCTTCACTCTTTCTCAAATATTCTAAGCTTGAGGTAAAGATTTTTCACACTTTCTTATGATTTTTAACTTAGTTAGGAGTATTTGTCTTTATAAAACAACATTGTAAAAAAGGAGATTTTTAAACATTCTAGGGTTTTGGTTTGAAATCAAAGGAGGGGTTTTCAAATGGTTTATTGGAAATAATTGTGGAATGGTATTTATTGTTGAGCTATGATGGAATAATGGGTTTTTACCTTTGGAAATGGTTTATAGAGAAAAAAGGGGTTTTTGCCCTAGAAATCTCAAATGTTGATTTTGAAATGGTAAATGGAGTTGATGTTAGAAATGTGGAATTGGGTTAATATTGATGAGGATGGTGGAGTTAGATATGTATATATTACTCACATCTTAAAATTTGAAAAGTTTATCTTTATGGAAATTTATTTATCTATTTAGAGACATCTGTATTGGGATCTCGGTGGAGGATAGTTATGATTGTTGTAGAAATTGCATGAAAATTAGGAAAATTGAAATTATTTTTTCATTGCATTTGTTAGACTTATTTATTTTCATGATTTATTTAATTATGTTTTAATTTATTTGAAAGAGAAAAATAGAATCCAATATTTATTTTGATGATTTATTTAATTATATTTTAATCAAAATTTATTTTGATGATTTATTTAAAAGAGAAAAATAGAATCAAAATTTATTTTGATGATTTATTTGAAAGACAAAAATAGAATCAAAATCTATTTTGTCTCATTATTTCTCACCTAAACCTTTATCCTAAATGTTGTTAGAATGTATTTAATATTTGATTAAATTAGGAGTTCAAACAGCCCAAAACAAAGGTTCAAACAGCCTAGCACAGCAACAAGCCAAAAAGTTCAAAAGGTTCAAGTAGAAGATATTCAAATTAGTAATGATGGAAATACAACGGTTATAAGCGGCTATAAAGGTTCAAAAGGCCAAAAGGTTCAAAAGGTTCAAGTGGAAGTGTAGACACCCCATTTTTGACCGTCCTCAAGACTTGGACGTCACTGATTGAACACTCAGTGATCACCCTTGTTTGTGTTCGTCTTGAGTTCCCGGAAGCCTTGGCAGCACCTCTCGTCTCAGGACCTCTCGACTCGACTGTTTTGCAGTTGGTTTGGCACCAAACACTTGTGTTTTGCCTTTGAGAGGCAGGGTAGGGCTTATAGACCATCCCCACCCATCACCGGCCATGGCTTGAGGCCACCGACTGTGTCTTGTTGCCACCGGCCAAATGTCTGGCCGGCCGGCACTATAGATGGCCGGCCGGCTATCTTTTTTTGGTCAATTGCATGTTTGGCCGGCCGGCTACTGTGCATCTGCTTTTGCAGATATTTTGTGCAGCTGGCACACACTTGGCTCCCCTCCATACACGTGTATGGAGGGATCTCCCTCTTAGGAAGCTTGTCTTGTAAGCTTACAAGACTAAAGCTCCATAAAAGAGAGCTTCTTCTCTCTTGGTAAAGGGGTTAGACATTTTAGACAACATTTTCAGAGCTTGAGTTTTAGGGTTAGGGTTTGCATATCCTCCATCTTTATATCTCTCTCTCTCTTGTGTATTAGTGTGTGTTTTGCCTTACTTTTGCACACAAACACTTACCATTACACCTTGCCTTAGTTGCTGAGGAGCCAAAGGTTTGTTCTTGGAGGTTTTAGACTGATTTTAACCTAAAAAAGCTGCTGGAGCACCATTGGTGAAAAGGGTCTACAAAGGTAAGAAACTTGTCCCTTTATTCCCCATTTTTGCATTGCATTTTTTCCTACCTTGCATCTGTTTTTGAGCTTTGTGTATAACATATAAAAGTTCTGATTTTTAGTGCTCTAAATAGTTGGTTAAGGTTGCTTTAAGCTTTGGGGCTGTTTGACCCCTCTTAAGCCTTGAAAGGCTCCATTTTGTGCCATTTTGGTTGAGCTCCGGGACGATTGTGATTGGGCCTCCTCATCACTGAAATCTTAAGGGATTTCAGTGATGGGGATGGTGCCTTGAGGTCCTAGGAAGGAGAGGGCCACCCCCTCTCCTTGTTGTCCTTGAAAAGGGCCTTTTTTTGCCTCTTAAGGGAGCATCTAGTCTAAGTGTGTGTTGGCCATGCCTTAGTTGGTTTTCATGCTTATTATGTCATAATATGCCTCTATTTTTAGTTGGTTTTGGTACACCATGCTTGTTTATCATACATGCCTTGTAATGCCATGATTTGCCTCAATACATGCATAGCATTTAGACTACCATGCTTTTGTGTTTTGGCCAAGCTTTGTGAAGCTTATATGCATGTTTTGATATGCTAAGGGACTGTTTTAGGTCATTTGAGTCATTCATGCTTTGCTTTGAATAGCTACCATGTAATCCCTCTTGTATGCCCTAAGCTTTGGCCCCTCTAGCATGCCATCCTTGCTTTGTTTCAGTGGTTCGGAACCACTTGGCATGTTATTTCAGACCTCATGGTGTGCTTGTATGCTTGCATTTGATGTCCCTTTAATGCCTTGTAAAGTTGTCATCTCATGCTCCATGTTTATGCCTTCATGCATGCCATCATGTTTAGGCCCCTAGGATACCATGTCATTGTGTTCTTAGCTTTGTTTTAACTTGTTAAACCTCTGATTTTGGTCATTCCTTTCATGCCATGTTTGGTTTTGTTAAGTGTGGTCCAATACCCCTTTAGCTTGCCTTGAGTTTTGATCATGCTAGCATGCATTGCTTGTGTTAATTAGTTGGTTTGGCACCTCTAATTCATGCATATTCAGAGCTTATTATGCATGCCATTTGTCCATGTTTGCATCCTCTTAAGTGTGCTTGAGAGTTGCTCTTTAATGCTTAAGTGTTGGTCCTTGTGTGCATGCATGCTCGCATGTCATTTTGCCTTCATTCTTGAGCATGTTGGCCACTGTTTTAGGCTTATTTGAGGGCTGCCTAAATTGGTGTAAGACCATCCTTCGCATTGTTGCATGCTTGCTTCTTTGCATTTCCATGTTGCACACTCAGGCTCACATGCTTAGGATTGCATTGCATGAGCATGCATGCTTGACCTCTTGAAGTGAGTATGATAGAGGTTAGGCCTTCTTGTGTGTTTATTTGGTTTGCATTTCATTTGAAATTGAAGTTGCCTACTTGGTTTCTTGGGCCATCATGCATTGAAATGCACGATTGGTGGTCCGAGAATCGAGGCCCATCCTCCTTTGAGTCATGGACATGATAAGGAGTGTGGTTGGTGCATACATTGCTTGAAATGCATTGCCATGCCAAGTATTGTCCTCTGCTGCTGTCAACACAGATTCTGCAGGAAGATTTGGTCGGCCGGCCATCTTCAGTGCCGATCGACCATCTATGAGTGGCCGGTGGATTCATTTGTGGCCGGTGACAATTCTCCATGGCCGGTGACCAATCCCCTCAGCCGGTGGTGTCCCCCAATGTCCAGAGAGTGCACCTTGGGACTTGTGCAATTTTCAGAGGAGCAGAGCAGGATAAACAGAGGCAACTTGTGCATGGTGACGAATTTCCGAGCAAACCCGAACACACATGCATTGGACCCTCTTCCCGAGGCCTTTTACAGCTTTCCTTAGCTTAATTGATTTGTTAATTAATTAGGTGGTCTGTAATTATTTAATTAGCTTGTAGGTTAATTAATTTGTATTATTCTTTTGGTCCCTCCGAGCAAGGGCGAATTTGTAATAAGTGTGGGTGAGTGTGTGTATGTCTTCCAACCCCCACTTCTTTCTCCCTTTTACTTACCTGCTTTTAATGGTTAGTACTAGGGCATATTTATTTTAGCATACCTGATGCTATGCATGCGTGCATCCATACATTTGTCTTGCATGCACCGGGCTCGGCACATGATGCTAACTGCACTTGTATTTCAATTCCAAGTTGAGTATTTGTTAGTTGCAGCATTTCACATGCCATCTTTAGGATAACCGAACCTATTCTAGTTCCATCATGTATGTGTTACATTAGCCATCTTAAAGTGAACTAGGATCATGCATATGATTACTAACTAGTTTCTGTTTTGGCTTGGAGTACTCTGTAAGTTCTTTTGCTTTAGCATCCTTGCATGCGTATGAGTGTTGCCATGATAGCATGATTACCATGAGGCTAGTTGCTTATGTGATATAACTGCTTGAATGCCTGTGGATGGAGGTTGAATTACCTAAATTGGAATAATGCATTAAAACTGTGAGTTTAAAGCCCACTAGATAGTGGCAAAATCACCTTTCCTAAAGCCCACTTGAGGGTGGCAAAATCTGTATTTTAGCCTACTTGCGAGTAGCAAACAATTTTTAAAACCAACATGAAATGTTTTGTTCCAATTTGGGCAATTTGGTCTATACTTGTTTGTTGTACGCATAACATAGTAAATCTAGGCTAATAACCGGAATAAGAACACATGACGTTTTCAAAATCAGATATCATGGTTAGTAGAGGCCGATCTTCGGATCGGGCGAGCGGGGGTGCTCATAGCTGACCTTTCCCAATCGTACCCAAGTTCCCGAGCCGAGGCAACTTTGGTGATGATGGACACGTGGCCTTTGGCACCGAGTCAGGGTTTCCTAAATTTCCCTATTAAAAATATTTAGGTGGCGACTCTGTATCTGGCAAAGCAGTCCATGTTTGGCACTTCTTTACAAAATCTGTTTTCTCAAAACGATTTGCCGGATTTGGACTCTTTGGTTCAGATTTAGAACCATAACATAATTGAGTCCGAATTGTAACCCGTGAGTTCCCTCGCGGACCTGTTACAGTTTCTGGCGACTCTGCTGGGGATTTTAGAGAGCTTGACTCGAACTCGTGATATCCTGTTTTGATTTCATTTATGTGTCTCTTTGCATTGCATGTGCATTGGTGCGCCTAGAACACCGTGTTTGCCATCTGCCATTCCTGAACAGTTTGCCGGAGGCTTGTCTTGTCAAGGCATGGCCATAAGGCTGACCGGTTATGGGCTCTGACAGTATGGGAACACAAACCCCGGTTTCACCGGGGCACCCTTTTTGACCATTCGACCTAGTGCATATCGAAACCCATAGTGACTATTCCAAACTAGGACAGGTTGCTTACCCGATAGGTTGTTTGAAACCGCTGCGTGCGTAGTGAAACCCTAGCTCCTGACAAAATAGGACAGGGAAACCCTACCCCAACATAGGGGTGTTTTGGCTCTCTGTTACTTGCTATGTGCTTTTAGAGTGTATCTCTGCAGGGGAACACACATATCAGTTCGCAAGTTTGAGTATCAGGCCCGAGGGCACCTGTGTCAGTTTGTGGGAGTCAATTATATCTGTGGGTATCCGATTCAGTATTTTGGGGCAATGATACAGTGATTCTGAGGAACAGTGATCAGTAATAGAAGTACAGTTGTTCGGCTACATCTGTGTTTGATCCGTTTGGGCAAAAATGCTACTTGTTTTTCCTTTCAGTTCAGAGGGTTAATACAGAATAGTTAGTGTTCCCCCTTGCTGAGGCAGGACTTATGATGACGCAGAATTCGGAAGAGATCGTGGTTATGACAGCTGCATTAGATCAAGGAATCACTCTGCAAAGTGAGACCAATGTTGATGTACCGCATCCACCCAGGTCGCCTATTGCGCACCCGATCTGGACCCCCCAGTTGTATCAAGCTCGCGAGCCCACCACATTCGAGTTGATGGGGATGATAGGTGATCTCCAGAGGTCCGTGGCGGATCTCACCTACGGAATGTCAGCTTCACCACCTGTTGCACCGTATGCTGGGAATTTTATACCCCAGGAGCCCCCGCTGTTGGGACGGATTGTGATCGAGCTTAGCCAACCGGAGATGGCCTCCAACTATAATAATGACGTATCAACATCAACCCAAACCCTTAATCAGGCTGAGGCCAGAGGTACGGACAAAATGAAGGTAGATGCCGATCCCATTGAACAACTGCTGTGGGCAGTCGAGGCTTTGAAAGCCGAGGGGATGAGCAAGCAACAGATATCTGCAGTTGTGACAAAAGCTGTGGAGGATGCTTTCCCCGCTCCACCTGAAGGCAGTACAAGCCAGTCAGAAAATCGGGATAGGCCCCGTCATGCCAGAACAATTCCTTCAGTTCCCAATCCTGCACCTGGGAAAGATCAGAAAGCCAAGGCAGCGCCTGCCGACCTTTTCGCTAGTGCGTCTAGCAAGAATACTCAACCTTCAAAGTACCTGCCCCGAGGGCGCAGGGTCTTTCACGCTCTCTATATGCCATTGTCAAAGGCACTTCAGATCCTTGCCAAAAGGGGGCATCTTAAACCCTTGGAGCCTCGGCCTCTCCCAAAGAATCTCCCTACCACACATGATGCTGCCTTGTACTGTGCGTACCACCAGCAAACCGGTCATGCTACCGATAATTGTTTTCGCCTCTGTCATGAGGTGCAAGACTTGATCGACAACGAAGTTATCCTCCTGCCCACCTCAGCCAAGTCCGTTACTACCCAGTTATTAGATTTTGAGGATACTGATACTGCGAGTATGTAATCAGGAAGTGAACCACCTGCGGACGGCGCTCGGCGTATTTTGGATGTGGCGTCTGGCACGCATTTTTGAGCATCTGCGAATGCTAGTTTTGTAAATTCTAGCTTGGGTGTCGAGTCAGTCTTTTGTTTTGTTTTGAGTCTGTCTCATTGTCTTGAGTCAGTCCTTTTGCTTATGGGTCTGTCTTGTTGTAGCGAGTCAGTCCCCTTTGTATAGAATGCCAGGTGATCCCGGGGTTGTTGCCTTGAACACCATTTTGTTTTATAATTACCCTTTTGTTTCCTTTTGAGTCTGTCTCTGCTGTGGAGCAAGTTGCAAACCAAGAAATCCGAATGAAACAGCTGCGGCTATCTTGTTCCTGTGCTTATTGCTATTGTGAGCTAATTGTGCCAGAGGATTCAAAAAAGACGACAGTACATTCTACTTGCTCTCTTGTGTCCTAAAAATCATTGTAATGACCTAAGTTTTTTTCAAAACCGTTTTGAATGCTGTGGTGATGAAAACAAAGAGGAAGGAATTTCTCGGGTTTTGTAAAACTTTGATCAATTTGAGAGAAAGATAGGCGTGCTAAACCATTTTAATGAATGAAATCATGCTTGTCAGCGTGAATACTGAGAAGGACCCTGGCTTGACTCAGACTAGTTCCACACTGTCTTCAGCACGAGCAATGTGTCACTTTCGTAAAAACTTTCAAAAACAAAATATTTTGCACAGTCCTGCGAAGACCTGTGTGGAATTGTTCTTGAGATTGCGCAGCCTAGGATCGCTTTCAGCCTCGAAATTCAATCCATTTGTTTTCGAACCTTGAACCCATTCAGAATGTTCAATGGTCGACCGCCATGTGAGACCTGTGTGGCCAGATCAGAAGCACCCCTCGAGCTAGGGGCAGAAAGATGTCAGATATGCTCGAAGAGCCAAATACAACAGCCATTCTCCTGGATACAGGGAGACTTCAACATCAAAACGATTTGGCATGGACTTGTTACACTTTTACCCTTTGAGAGGCTCGCTGGGCCGAAAATCTGGAAGGACGACCCAGGCAAAAGTTAGAGCAAGGAAAAATAAACACAAAAAAAAAAAGAAAACATACAAAAAAATAATACAAAAAAGAAAGCAAAAAAAGAAAAGATAAAAAGAGAAAAAAGAAAAGAAAGAAAAGGAAAAAAAGCTCGCAAGGTCGAAAACCCGCATCGGGCGCCTTGGCAAAAGTTAGAGCCTAAAAAGTGAAGGTTATAATACCCGAGTGTACCTTAACTGGAACTACGTAAGGCTTGATTCCCATGTTTGGGATACGTAGGCAACTTCGTCCTGAAGTCCAGCCCCCAACGCTTTCATAGCGCCTCAGTCCATGTAATGGTTTTGATTATCCTTGCCCTCCCTGAATCCGATAGTTCGGTTGTGACAACCGGATATGTAGGCAACTTCATCCCGAAGTCCAGCTCCCAACACCTTCGAAGTGACTGTGTCCATATATTGGTCCAGACCATCTCCGTCTTCTCTGCATCCAAGAGTTCGTTTGCAATCATCATTGAAGAAGACTGTTTACCAAATGCTGCGACGTCATCCAAACAAGGGGCAACTTTCTGTTGCCATGAGTCGCCACGAGTCACCTTTTAAACCAGGGGCAACTTTCCGTTGCCACCCACCCCTTTCAAGCCAGGGGCAATTTTCCATTGCCTCCGATCTGAGGTTGCGCATCTCGAGGGTAAGTTCCGTGCTCGTTTAGCACCGGCCGTTTGCAAAAATAGTTTTTGAAAATTTTTACTGAGGTTGACTATTTTCTCAAAAACTATTTCATTTTCCAAAATCGTACCATTCTCTTAGACCCAAAAAAGGAAAATTTTCAGTGCTTATAGCCTGACTTGCGTGATTTTCAAATCAAAAAGTGAACAAGCATGTTAATCCGACTCTCATTTTGGTCAAAACTGTTTTAGGAAGAAAACAAAAAATGGTCAAAATGATGAACTAGGGGCACAGTTGAGTTAGGTGTTCTGTCTTTCCCCGTCGTCGACATACCCGCCAGAAAGGGCACAGCTAAAGCTGTTAGTAAAGGGCTGAAAGCTCTCTCAACAACCTCCAAGCAACGAGGTATCAAGCCAAGTGCGAAGCACAAATCGGAGTAGGTCAAGATACTTCATTCCCCATCCGGAACCTTGACCGGACGTCACCAGAAGGAATAACTGCGAGCTGATACTGTTGGGCGTGAACCCACAACTTCCTATTCATCTATCAACCACCCTGGGGAGGGAGGAAAAATGAGAGAATAAAGAATAGAGAGGTGTAAGTCGAGAGAAAAGTGAGGAAAAGGGTTTTGAAAAAAAAAAAAACGAGCCTGAAGGCCGAGTGCTGTGAGAATCACAAATCAGAAAGGGTGGTAAACATACCCGGAGGAAATGACCCCTCGAAATCTGAGGCCTTTTGGTTTTTGTAAACACGTCCGTGTGTCGTGTCTTTTCTTTTGATTTGTCTACCTCGACTTCTGTTTCGAGTCTTTTCCGAGTGTGTCTCGTTGTGTTTAGGTCGTGTACCCTTTTGTTGAGTCTTTCTCGCTGTGTTCAGTTGTAGGCTCGGTACCCCGGTTGAAAACCTTTTTTTAATTTCAAAAGTTAAAATCGCTTATGCTCAGAATGCTGTGCCATTCTCCACATTTATGCGAAGCAAAAGGAGAAAAGGGAAAATTTGGGGCATCTAGTACGCTTCAACTTCAACTGATTTCGCCTTCGTAGTCCGTCTTGCCAGATTGGGCCATTTGTTCAGGGTTTGCCATGTGCAGAATGAACTGAATGCTGTGTTACAGGCTGTATGTAGTCTAATCCCCAACAGAGCATGGGCTGTGTGTTCAGAATATAGCAGTGGGTTGCTGGGGTTTGTTTTTGCTATCGGCTGGTTAGTCATCTGATTATTGCAATACAAGTGCTCAATTTTTAAACAACAGATCAATTTCATTTGAGATGTAACATGATGCAATGCGATGCAATATATAGAAATGTATAAATGTAACATTTTTTTTTAGATAAAAAGTTTGTTTCATTTCATCATCTGTTTCAAGTACATAAGTTTTGAAAACAAAAATCTGCCTGTGGCAGTACAAGATACTCTAACTACCAGCAAAAAGAAAAAATACAAAAAAGAAGAAGAACAGCAAAAAATCCGGATCAGTGCCAAATGGTCTCAAGCCTGAGGGTCCATCCTAGTCCTCTTCCTGGACGAAGGTCCAGGAGCATCATCAGCACTGTCATCTGAATTTGAGCCCGAGCCGTCTCCGGTCTCCTCCGACGACGACTCTGCCTCCGCCTCAGCCTCGGACTCCTCCTCATCACTGGAACGGGCACCCGCGAGCTGCTCCCCATGTGAGTGCGCCCCGCCTTGGTGCGGGGGTATACTCTGCCATCCCGAGTGGAAATAGAAGGTCCGGCTGGAACACCACCCACCGGAGGAATCTGGAAGGGAGGCTGCAAAGTATAAGAGGCAAACGCATCAGTATGCCGTGAGCAGTTTATCAGTGCAGAATGCAGTGTACGAGTACAGTGTGCGAATGCCGTGAGCAGTTTATCAGTGCAGAATGCAGTATATGAGTACAGTGTATCAGATGTCGTGAGCAGTCTATCAGGTGTTGTGTTGTGCATCAGATTATGTGAAGCAGTTTATGTGTATGGTTTGACACCGTGATCAGAAGAACATACCGGAATACTATAGAAGTCCAGGAGGTCGAAAGTCCACTGCAACATCCCCATCATGGAGGCATTCAACTCCAGGGACTGCCGGGTGTACTCGGAAGAAGCCTGCAAAAGTATCAGATGCATCAGTATTCTGCGGAATATCAAATAAACTTAAATGAAATGCCAATACAAGATGCATAAAATGTAGTAATACATACCGGAGGCAAGTCATGGAAACCAACCAATTCGTGGTCAGCCGGAGGAGGAGCAAAGGGGATCTGGTAGGTCGCCCCACCCTGCCCTCTGTATGTCAGTGAAGTGGGCAACGCAGGTCAACCAGCCCCCCGCTCTCTCTGAGCTTCGCCCCTGCCGCGGACTCGAGCTCTCCTCGACGCTCCTACTCCAGCCCCCGCTCCCGCTCCAGCTCCAGCTGCTGGCGCCGCAGGCCTCTCTCGCTCAACTCGGCGGCCACCGCTCAGAGGTCGCATAATGAAGGTCCGGACGTACTCCGAGTAGTCGCCCTCACCTCTAAAACCATCTGCCTCCCAACCGATCGTATAATCAACCATCTGCTCGGCAGTGAACCTCTCGGTCTCCCTCATATGCTCGGGAGGGTGAACCGGGACTATCTGCTCTAGTAACCCGAGGGTCTGGCATAGGAAACGCTCACCCAAGTACCAAGCCCAACAGACCGGGCCCTCCAGCAAAATCCGGAAACGCGAGGTCTCCTCAACACCGGCAAATCGATCCCGAATCACAGCTGGCAATGGAGCCCAAGGCTGCCAGGTGATCTGAAAAATGAAATACAGATTGTTATCTACTATTATTGAAAATAGAGTGTAAAGCGAAGCTTAAATGAACTGCAAGTAAAACATACCTCTGCGGGAGTGATAGTGTCAAAATAGAGGCGGAAGAAGCTAAACGTCTCCCGAGGCCTCCGCACGCATCTCCCGTCGAAACGGCGCGAGAATGGAACGACAAGAGGGGTCTCCGCATCTGGCACGGGAGCGAGTCTCGGAAAGTAGGCATAGACTCACAACTGCAGAATAAATACCAGTATGCTTATCAGAATAAAGCAGAATACGGAATAAAACAAAGATAGCAGAGCCGTGTGCAGTGTATTGAGCAGAGTGTGTGCCGTGTGTACAGTATACAGTCAGTGTAAAGCAGAGTATATGTGTGCCGTGTGTACAGTATACAGTCAGTGTAAAGCAGACCACAGTATGTGTAGTGTATAGAGTACAATACAGAGTACAGAAAGTGTAAAAGCAGAAATATAAAGCGGAGAAAGAAAATGAACCTCCCAAGCACGCCAATAACCCCCGAGCAACTGTCCGCTGCCACCGGAAGCCGAGCTCATGTATCCGTAAAGTGTAGCCAGAGCGGCGCCACCCCAGTCTTAGCGAAAGATCTGTGTGACATCCACTAAGGCGCTGAGCAAACAGAGGGGCACGGTGTTCGCCCGGTCGGCGAAAATAGCCATCCCCAGCAGAAACATCAGAAAGCCGCGCGCATATCGCTCCACAGCCCCTTGAGTCATCAGAGCCTCCTCGGTCAAAGCTGGCTGGACCCTGAACTGGACCTCGAACCAGGAATACCGGACGAAGCCTGGATGGGCGAGAGGTGGCACCTCGCCAAGCAGGTATATCTGACCGGCCTCCCACTCGTCCATGTCAGTGTCGAAGGGGATCGGATCACCCCCTACCCCGATGCCTGTGAGCATCGAGAAATCATAGGAAGTCATCGTCATGTCTCCCGTCGCAGAGAGGTGGAATGAGTCAGTGGTGTCCCACCACCTCTCCGCTAGAGCGGCAAGGAGAGGCCTGCTCGTAGTAAGTCTGGACAGTCCTCTGCAGAATGCACCAAAATCGGCCTGATCCACGATGTGGCGAACCGCATCGGGTAGCTCTGCGTACCAATCTCGAGCGGCGATGTTCCCATACCCCCGGACGGTATGGGAATCTCCCTGTTTTCAAGCAAACAATTGCGAAGCAATGCTAAATATACCAGTTTTGAAAAGCATTTAGAATCAAGATCAATATAGCATGTGTGCATGTTTTCAGATTCAAACAGATACCGAGTGCCGGTGTGCTTACAGTGAACTACAACGTGTGACGTGTTAGCGTGTTTGAGTGGTTCAGTGCAAATATAGCATGTGTGCATGTTTTCAGATTCAAACAGATACCGGGTGCTGGTGTGCTTACAGTGAACTACAACATGTGATGTGTCAGCGTGTTTGCGTGGTTCAGTGCAAATATAGCATGTGTGCATGTTTCCAGATTCAAACAGATACCGGGTGCCGATGTGCTTACAGTGAACTACAACGTGTGATGTGTCAGCATGTTTGCGTGGTTCAGTGCAAATACAGCATGTGTGCATATTTTCATATTCAAACAGACATCGGGTGCCGGGGTGCTCGCAGTGAAATACAGTGTGTACTGTGTCAGTGTGTTTGAGTGGTTCAGGGCCAGTGCAGTGTGTGTGCACGTGTCAGTTTCGAACAGATCTCAGTCGCAAGTGTGTTCACAGTCAACTATAGTATGAAGTGCATCAGTGTATCTGAGCTAAGCAATTAAAGAACAAAATCAACTATGGCAGTTCTACATTCTACATTGCGGAAAATAAAACAGAGGAAGGAATGTTACCTCGGAAGCGCCGAAAGACAAATGAGATGTAGGCTCACGCAGGAGAAGCTCTGGAGGCATCGCCCTGTCAAAACTCCGAAACTGACGAAGACTGTCAGGAGGTAGCACGTGAATCGTCGGCCGATAGGTCGCCGGGTCGAATGGGCGGACGCTCAGGGGGAGAAGCTCAACCCCGGGATCCATCTCATGATCCGGGGGAGTCCCACCCCGTGGAATATCGTCGGCCATGTCAAATGTGACGAGGAAAATAGCCGGAAGAGGGAAAACCGAGCTAGAATACGAAAGGTCAATGAAAAGTCAACCCTCGAGAGGGTAGAAAATGGCCCGAGAAGCCGGGAAGTGAAAAGGGTATAGAAATCGAGAAGAACACGAGGGGAACAAACCCCAAAAAGTGGAAATGGCAAAAGGAACACCGAAATGAAGAAATGTTCGGTTCAAAGTGTTCGAAACGCGAAGGAGATCGCGAATCAAACAATGAAAAGGGTGCGAACACCGTAGAAAACGGGAGAATGAAGAGGGGAAAATACTCTAGAGAGAGAAAGAAGCAAATTTCGGCCAAGGAGAATGAGTAAAATAGGGTTTGAAACCCTATTTTAAAAGACCCAAGGCGAAAAGTCAAAACTGCCCCGATTCAGGCACTTTTGGCCAGTCGGCTATATTTCTGGCCGGCCGGCCAAACATTTGGCCGATGATGTCTTTTGATGGCCGGTGGATGGCCGGTGGCTTCCCCTCCCGGCCGGTAAGCCTCCTACAGCCTTGTTTGGGTCAGATCTGTAGTTTGGGGCCTTTGTTGCTCAAGATAGTACAAGAACAGTGCATTTCCGAAGCTCAACCGGCCTCCGTTTTGACCTCGGATCGTGTCTTCTGTGCGTGGCACTTGGATTCGTGCAAGGTGTATCCTTTCCGTATCCTTTTGTCTTTTACAAAACTCAAAAGTTGCCCCATGTGCATTCCAAATCAATCGCACTGTCTTGTGCATCGTATCTCAATCGCGCTATTTTGCGCACCTCATTGCATTTTGCATGCATTCAATCGCGCTATTTCGCGCACCTCATTGCCTTGTGCACCCATGGTCTGGCGGGACCGAAAACACGCCTGGTCTGACGAGACCTTAAAAACGCACGGTCTGGCGAGACCTTAAACACGCTCGGTTGGTGTTTGCATGTCAGCATGCACTGTAGCACACATTATCCCTTGCATCTTTATGCACACACACACGCGTTATAACGCACACAGTTTGCATTGTTATGCACCCATGGTCTGGCGAGACCCTAAACACGCACGGTTTGGCGAGACCTTAAATACGCACGGTCTAGGAATGGAAGGTGAAAGACCTTTGGTGCATTGATGTGCACAGTTCATTTGCATTGTCATACATTTCAAAAGCCGCGCGTTGCCGCGCATTTAAAATCCATGCATTGTCTTGCATTTCAAAGCAACCTGTGTTGTCGCGCATTCCATGCAACATGCATTTCATGCATCATTTGCATTTTCAAAAACAAAAAACAAACGTGCATATGTAATGCATTTATTGTAAATAGTGCATTGTCATGCATACATGGTATATATTGCATTGTCATGCATCGTAGAAAATAGTGCATTTGTCATGCATTTCCACTGTAAATATTGCATTTCCATCCCATTGCATATTGTATATATTGCATTGTAGCTGGCATGCATTCACTGCATCACCTCCGCCTATGGCTTGCGCCTTTCCATGTTGAGCTTGGTCTAGTATGTGCCCATACTTCTCATGTTGAAGCATAGTTCTGTAGACCGTTCTATGTTAGACGTGGCTTGTATGCGTACATGCTTTTCCTAGGCAAGATTTGGTTTGGCCCGCGCGCCATATCCATTGTATCCATTTCCATCCCATTGCATATTGTATATATTGCATTGTAGCTGGCATGCATTCATTGCATCACTTCCATCTATGGCTTGCGCCTTTCCTTGTTGAGCTTGGTCTGGTATGTGCCCATACGTTTCACGTCGAAGCATAGTTCTGTAGACCGTTCTATGTTAGACGTGGCTTGTATGCGTACATGCCTTTCCTAGGCAAGATTTGGTTTGACCGCAGGCCTTATCCACTGCGTCCATTGCCATTCTCCCCAGTAGATCGCATGGCCATATATTACATTGTAGTGTAATTTTTGCATCCAGCATTAGGATCATTGTTCTTTCATTAGCGGGTTGTTTCCCCACTTATGTCATTCCCCCCCAATATTCGTTCTTGTGTCCATCTACATTACTCATAGTTCTGTTGATCGTTCTATGGTAGACGGACTTGTTACTTCTATCCATCTATTTGACATACGTGTGGTTTCGAACCGCTCATGATTGGATCATGATTCAATTGCCTTGCATATAGTTTGCATTGTTTCAATTGCATTGCATTTCTTTTGCATTGTTTATACATAGTTTTGTATATATTGCATATTATTTTGCATTTATTTTTGCATTGCCATGCATGTTGCTAATAACATCGTACCTGTTAAGTTGCTTTCTTTGCAGGCACGATATTGTATGTACGGTTCATTTGCGGCTGGTGCAACCAGACGAACCGGACGGGTATTGTATCCTCCGAGTGAGACGTATCGAGAATTGCATAATTCTCTTACATCCTTTCTGCATTGTAGTGCAGTTTGGTGTATGCTAGCTTAAAACTGTTGCATTGTATATGCTTCGTTACAGCTTTCTTTGCATGATCATAAGTTATGTTCGGCTTTGTGCATTGCCTTGCATTTTGCCCCTGCCTTCGGGCGCATATCTTGTTTGTCTTGCATGCTTTGTCTAAGTCTTCGGCCTTGTCAAAAATGGGTCATCTCTGGGCTTTGACATTCACTCCCGTCATTGTTATGACTTTCGAGTTCTGTCAAAGAGGGGCAACTGTAGACACCCCATTTTTGACCGTCCTCAAGACTTGGACGTCACTGATTGAACACTCAGTGATCACCCTTGTTTGTGTTCGTCTTGAGTTCCCGGAAGCCTTGGCAGCGCGCCTCGTCTCAAGACCTCTCGACTCGACTGTTTTGTGGTTGGTTTGGCACCAAACACTTATGTTTTGCCTTTGAGAGGCAGGGTAGGGCTTGTAGACCATCCCCACCCATCACCGGCCATGGCTTGAGGCCACCGACTGTGTCTTGTTGCCACCGGCCAAATGTTTGGCCGGCCGGCTATCTTTTTTTGGTCAATTGCATGTTTGGCCGGCCGGCTAATGTGCATCTGCTTTTGCAGATATTTTTGTGCAGCTGGCATACACTTGGCTCCCCTCCATACACGTGTATGGAGGGATCTCCCTCTTAGGAAGCTTGTCTTGTAAGCTTACAAGACTAAAGCTCCATAAAAGAGAGCTTCTTCTCTCTTGGTAAAGGGGTTAGACATTTTAGACAACATTTTCAGAGCTTGAGTTTTAGGGTTAGGGTTTGCATATCCTCCATCTCTATATCTCTCTCGCTCTTGTGTATTAGTGTGTGTTTTGCCTTACTTTTGCACACAAACACCTACCATTACACCTTGCCTTAGTTGCTGAGGGGCCAAAGGTTTATTCTTGGAGGTTTTAGACTGATTTTAACCTAAAGAAGTTGATGGAGCACCATTGGTGAAGAGGGTCTACAAGGGTAAGAAACTTGTCCCTTTATTCCCCATTTTTACATTGCATTTTTGCCTACCTTGCATCTGTTTTTGAGCTTTGTGTATAACATATAAAAGTTCTGATTTTTAGTGCTCTAAATAGTTGGTTAAGGTTGCTTTAAGCTTTGGGGCTGTTTGACCCCTCTTAAGCCTTGAAAGGCTCCATTTTGTGCCATTTTGGTTGAGCTCCGGGACGATTGTGATTGGGCCTCCTCATCACTGAAATCTTGAGGGATTTCAGTGATGAGGATGGTGCCTTGAGGTCCTAGGAAGGAGAGGGCCACCCCCTCTCCTTGTTGTCCTTGAAAAGGGCCTTTTTTTGCCTCTTAAGGGAGCATCTAGTCTAAGTGTGTGTTGGCCATGCCTTAGTTGGTTTTCATGCTTATTATGTCATAATATGCCTCTATTTTTAGTTGGTTTTGGTACACCATGCTTGTTTAGCATACATGCCTTGTAATGCCATGATTTGCCTCAATACATGCATAGCATTTAGACTACCATGCTTTTGTGTTTTGGCCAAGCTTTGTGAAGCTTATATGCATGTTTTGATATGCTAAGGGACTGTTTTAGGTCATTTGAGTCATTCATGCTTTGCTTTGAATAGCTACCATGTAATCCCTCTTGTATGCCCTAAGCTTTGGCCCCTCTAGCATGCCATCCTTGCTTTGTTTCAGTGGTTCGGAACCACTTGGCATGTTATTTCAGACCTCATGGTGTGCTTGTATGCTTGCATTTGATGTCCCTTTAATGCCTTGTAAAGTTGTCATCTCATGCTCCATGTTTATGCCTTCATGCATGCCATCATGTTTAGGCCCCTAGGATACCATGTCATTGTGTTCTTAGCTTTGTTTTAACTTGTTAAACCTCTGATTTTGGTCATTCCTTTCATGCCATGTTTGGTTTTGTTAAGTGTGGTCCAATACCCCTTTAGCTTGCCTTGAGTTTTGATCATGCTAGCATGCATTGCTTGTGTTAATTAGTTGGTTTGGCACCTCTAATTCATGCATATTCAGAGCTTATTATGCATGCCATTTGTCCATGTTTGCATCCTCTTAAGTGTGCTTGAGAGTTGCTCTTTAATGCTTAAGTGTTGGTCCTTGTGTGCATGCATGCTCGCATGTCATTTTGCCTTCATTCTTGAGCATGTTGGCCACTGTTTTAGGCTTATTTGAGGGCTGCCTAAATTGGTGTAAGACCATCCTTCGCATTGTTGCATGCTTGCTTCTTTGCATTTCCATGTTGCACACTCAGGCTCACATGCTTAGGATTGCATTGCATGAGCATGCATGCTTGACCTCTTGAAGTGAGTATGATAGAGGTTAGGCCTTCTTATGGGTTTATTTGGTTTGCATTTCATTTGAAATTGAAGTTGCCTACTTGGTTTCTTGGGCCATCATGCATTGAAATGCACGATTGGTGGTCCGAGAATCGAGGCCCATCCTCCTTTGAGTCATGGACATGATAAGGAGTGTGGTTGGTGCATACATTGCTTGAAATGCATTGACATGCCAAGTATTGTCCTCTGCTGCTGTCAACACAGATTCTGCAGGAAGATTTGGCCGGCTGGCCATCTTCAGTGCCGACCGACCATCTATGAGTGGCCGGTGGATTCATTTGTGGCCGGTGACAATTCTCTATGGCCGGTGACCAATCCCCTCAGCCGGTGGTGTCCCCCAATGTCCAGAGAATGCACCTTGGGACTTGTGCAATTTTCAGAGGAGCAGAGCAGGATAAACAGAGGCAACTTGTGCATGGCGACGGATTTCCGAGCAAACCCGAACACGCATGCATTGGACCCTCTTCCCGAGGCCTTTTATTGCTTTCCTTAGCTTAATTGATTTGTTAATTAATTAGGTGGTCTGTAATTATTTAATTAGCTTGTAGGTTAATTAATTTGTATTATTCTTTTGGTCCCTCCGAGCGAGGGCAAATTTGTAATAAGTGTGGGTGAGTGTGTGTATGTCTTCCAACCCCCACTTCTTTCTCCCTATTACTTACCTGCTTTCAATGGTTAGTACTAGGGCATATTTATTTTAGCATACCTTATGCTATGCATGCGTGCATCCATACATTTGTCCTGCATGCACCGGGCTCGGCACATCATGCTAACTGCACTTGTATTTCAATTCCAAGTTGAGTACTTGTTAGTTGCAGCATTTCACATGCCATCTTTAAGATAGCCGAGCCTATTCTAGTTGCATCATGTATGTGTTACATTAGCCATCTTAACGTGAACTAGGATCATGTATATGATTACTAACTAGTTTTTGTTTTGGCTTGGAGTACTCTGTAAGTTCTTTTGCTTTAGCATCCTTGCATGCGTGTGAGTGTTGCCATGATAAGCATGATTACCATGAGGCTAGTTGCTTATGTGATATAACTGCTTGAATGCCTGTGGATGGAGGTTGAATTACCTAAATTGGAATAATGCATTAAAACTGTGAGTTTAAAGCCCATTAGACAGTGGCAAAATCACCTTTCCTAAAGCCCACTTGAGGGTGGCAAAATCTGTATTTTAGCCTACTTGCGAGTAGCAAACAATTTTTAAAACCAACATGAAATGTTTTGTTCCAATTTGGGCGATTTGGTCTATACTTGTTTGCTGTACGCATAACATAGTAAATCTAGGCTAATAACCGGAATAAGAACACATAACGTTTTCAAAATCAGATATCATGGTTAGTAGAGGCCGATCTTCGGATCGGGCGAGCGGGGGTGCTCATAGCTGATCTTCCCCAATCGTACCCAAGTTCCCGAGCCGAGGCAACTTTGGTGATGACGGACACGTGGCCTTTGGCACCAAGTCAGGGTTTCCTAAATTCCCCCATTAAAAATATTTAGGTGGCGACTCTGTATCTAGCAAAACAATCCATGTTTGGCACTTCTTTACAAAATCTGTTTTCTCAAAATGATTTGCCGGATTTGGACACTTTGGTTCAGATTTAGAACCGTAACATAATTGAGTCTGAACTGTAACCCGTGAGTTCCCTCGCGGACCTGTTACAGGAAGATATTCAAATTTGTAATGATGGAGTGGAAGATATTCAAATTGGTAATGATGGAAATACAACGGCTATAAACGGCTATAAATTCAAATTGGAAATGATGGAAGTACAACGGCTATAAACGGTTATAAATTCAAATGACTACAACGGCTATAAACGGATATAATTTTCATTATATATACCAAAACGTCTAATGTAAACAAGTTACAAAAAAACCTGAAAATATTCTTTGATCTATAGTCACTCACATCTATTCTCAGAAATTATCACTGAGCCTTATAGCATTAAGCTCATCTTTCCTGTGTGAGATTTACAGAAAAATCAAAGCTTCATTTTTGTATATCCATCTTTGAGAGATATTTATTGTAAGCTTTCTTTGAAAGTAAAAATATCATTTCATCTTGTAAATGTGTTGCAAACACTGTGTTCTTGAAATCTTGAGAGTGATTGTGAATCACCTAAGATTTACAAGGGTTTGGGCTTGTGAAGTCTATGTAAAATCCGTGGAGGATTGCTCCATTTGTAAAGAGGTTGCTAGCACCCCTGTGAAGCTAGAAGATAGTGGAAAATCTCAAGTGAAACTTGAGGAATGGATGTAGGCTTGGTTGAAACCGAACCACTATAAATCTGCTTGTCTCCTCTTCCCTAATATCTTTACTTTCCTACTACTGCTATAGCTATCTAATATTCATGTGTTAATTATTTGATTTACCCTGTATGTTAGTTATACTTCATTATTAGTTTGCTTGATCATTTACTGCTAAATTCATCATTGTGCTTGTTAATAATTTGTCGTACTAGTAGTTAATTTTATTGGGGTATTATTAATTTTAATTTGTAGAAACCTAATTCACCCCCCCCTCTTAGGTTGCTTTTTGGATAACAGCATTGAGCATTGTTGCATATTTAACACTTTTGAAAATGTATATTGTTTTGAGAAAATGGGGTGAATTTGGGAAGGAGGTGTTGTTACTTCATAATAAGTTGGCCTATGTGTTCATGATGAAAGTCCTAAAAATCGCGCGTATACATGGGTGCCGAGCCCACGGATGAAATTTCAATGAAATGGCAAGAGTATTGCTTGTATAGTCTACGCTTATATGAGTGCCGGTTTATGGTTTCCTACAGAAGAAATTTTCGTGAAAGATTGTAATTGTCATGAGACTCTCGAAGTTATGATTCACTGCCCTATTTTCTGTTGTGAAGGAAGTGTTTTCATGAATTGGAGTAGAATCCTGGCATTGCATGGTTTTGGGAAGAGATATAAAATGTTTTGGCACTGGCACGAGCATTGCATATGCATTCACCTTATGGCTTTATTAAGATTTATACACTGTGTTGTAGTATCTCTACTGGGTTTTGGCTCACAGGTGCTGATGATATGCCTCCACTAAGGACATGAGTTGGGAGGAACTTGGAGCTGAAGGCTTCTTTTTGTTAAATGTTGTATTTATTTATTTTTTGTATAAGCCAAGGGTTTTAACTGTATTGAGCTTTGACTCACTTTGTTGTAACCAAGTACCGTCTTGGAAAGTTACAGCTATTAAGGCATCAATTATCTGTATAGTCTTTCATTTCATCTCTATTATATGGGGCATATGTTGTAGATTCAGGATGTAGGTTTATGAATGTATATCGCATATGTCACCTTTTTGTATATCAAATTCTGATTAATGAAGGCTTATTATTTCATTTGTGCTGTTATTTATTAACTACCATGGTATGAGTTATGTTTATTATTTTCGGGACGTTACACCACTCGTTCTGAACTTACTACTTAATATAAAACAACTTACTACTCATTTTAAACTTACTACTCAAGTTTAATGGACTAGTAAGCGGGGTTTTATTAATTCATTTTGATTCTACTTACCACGCATTGTGACTTTACTTACCACTTAATATTTCATTATATTTACAATTTTTGTATTTTACTATTTGTTACTAATCTACTTGTCATTTCTTGTAACAACACACAACTCTATCAATAAAATAACTCAGTATTGTATAACTCAAAATTAATTCAAAATTAGATTACACAATGTTAAACTGAACAGCATGGTTTGATTTATTTTTTTAATATATGATTTGGTCTTAATTTTTATAATTGGCGAACCATACTTCATGATTTGATCCATAATTTTATAGTTACGATTATGATTTGGAACTGAATTGATCTGTTTATATATGTATGTATATATATATAATTTATTATTTACTATATACACTCACTTGATTAGTATTACATTTTTGTGCATAAGTTGTTAATCCTATATGTTTACAAGTGTGATTATGTATAGTAATTGAATTAGTTCTAAACAATCATCTAAAATTCTTTTGTTTACAAAATACTGACATATATATTCAAATAAATTGTGAGTAATATTTTGTGATTATGTTGTGAAAAATGTGATTCCAAATCAGATCGAACTTCATTTTATTGGTTCAATCTGATTTGATTATAAGATTTTTATGATTTAATTTCAAATTTCATGAATACGTAGATAGTTTGGTCGTTTGGTCATTGGTTTACTCTTAAATGAACCAAATGGAACTATGCTCACCCTTAATAGGACAACTTAAAACTTAATGCGACTTCATTTACCATTTGATGTGAATCTATTTATTAAATATAAAAATCTCATAAGTTTAATATAATCACAGCAGTCTCTCACTTAGGAAGTTAAAACAATTGTAATTAATACAGAATGTATGTAAACACAAGAATAAAAAAGATAAAATAATATTTCAAAGTTAAAGAAATAGCATCAATTTTTTTATTCATATAACTAACAAAATGTTATAAATAAATGAACTAAATATTATGTAAACTAAATTTTAAAAGCAGCAATGCTAAGTGGCCACAAATTTTGTGGGTCGAATGGCTCGAAACTATCAAAACGACGTCATTTTTTGTGCACAACAAGCCAAAACGACGTCGTTTTGGCAGGTTCGGGCCATTTGAGCCACAGAAATTGTGGCTACCAAACATTTTTCTTTTAAAAGAAGTCAAATACAATTAATTATGTCAAAACCGATTTTTAGAAGAAGAAGAATAAAAATAAAAAAATTAAAAGTCTCCACCTGCAAAACCGATGATTTTCGGTAAGTAAAGTGTGTTGGTAGTGGTATTCCACTTTTATGTATGATAAAAAAAAATAAAAATAAAAATAAATAGTGGACCCCTTGCACTGAGAAGCAAAGACCAATCCACTTCTGATTTTGAAAAAATTAAGGACAATCTAAAACCCGCAACCAACCATGTGGACCAAGCTGTTTTTGGGTTGGTAGCTAGTTCCGGGTTGCCCTCCATCACCCACGTGATAGCAGCAACAACAGACAGCTTTGCAGCTGGTCACTCTACCCAACGTGGGTGAACCCCCCAATGTTCATTTCACGCGCAATCCTCATTTTTTTCTTTATTAGTTCAACTTTTTTTTATTTCTATCAATTAAAAAATAATTAAAAATGATTAAAATTGTGTCGAATATAAATATTCTCTCCGTCTCGAAATATTAATCTCTTATTTTATTTTTTATTATTCTAAAATATTAATTTTTGTTTTTAAATCAAGTATAAAAATAATATAAATTTTTTTATTTTGCCATTCTTTTAAATTCATTAACAACATAAAAGGTATAATTATGACATTGATATTTTCCAAAAATGTACTATCAATGAGTAATTTTGAAAAGTTAATTTTTTTAAAATGTAATAATTATACTACCAAAATAAATTAAATTTTTTAAAAGAGACAATTATTTTGGGACGAAGGGAGTAACACCTTCCATAAATTAACTATTTCACCTATTATGAAATTTTAAAGAGAAAAGTTACCGTTGAAAAATGAAAATGCTAAATAAAATATAACATGGCCTTGGACACTACAGGTTTGATTGAGGCCTTATTTGTCATAATTTTAAAAAGTCAAAAAGTCAAAAAATTACTATCTTATTTAAGTCATATCATCTTATTTAAGTCACATCACCTCTCTACCACATCATTTCAAACCTAATCCATACCCAATCCATATTTCATAAAAAGTCAAAAAATACACTTATTTAGATCATCCCAAACCACCCCTGAGAAGTGGGTTGATTTTTTTTATTTTTTAGCTATTTTAATTTGGAACTAAAAAGTCTCGTTTGGGAAGAACTTTTTGATTTTTTTAATTTTTTGTGAGAGAAAGAATGTAATGATTATGGATTAGATGTGATATTTTGTTTTATTAGACTAAAAAGTTTATTTTATCTTTTCATGACTAAAATAGTCACAAACCCAACCCAACCCAACCCAACCCTTCTTTCCAAACGTTAAAGAAATAGGATCAATTTTTTTATTTATATAACTAACAAAATGTTATAAATAAATGAATTAAATATTATGTAAATTAAATTTTAAAAGAAATCTAATACAATTAATTATGTCAAATTTTATAAAACTGAATCTATTTTTTAAATCCTTAAAAAGATTAGTGTAACTCTTTCTTTCTTTTTTTTCTGTATTTTCCCATTGCATAAAAGGCGACCACATACTCTGAGGGAAAAAAAAATGCACCACCTGCAAGACCAGTGATTTCCGGTAGGTAAAGTATGTTGAGAGTGGTATTCCACTTTATGTATGGTTAAAAAAAAATTATTTTTCTGTACTGTAGTTGGAACCCCTGCACTGAGAAGCAAAGATCATTTGAAAAAACTGAGGGAACTCAAAATCAGCTACTAACCACGTGGACCAAACTAGGAAGTATGTGGAGTGCTAGGAGGGATTTTGGAATTGTGTGAGTTTGTTCAACCAAATCAGCTACTAACCACGTGGACCAAACTAGGAAGATGTGGAGGGAGGGATTTTGAATTGTGTGACCTTGTTTCACTGGCTGGTAGCTGGTTTTGTGTTGCCTCCATCACCCACGTGATAGTAACAACAACAGACAGCTTTGCAGCTGGTTACTCTATCCAACGTGGGTGAACTCTCAATGCTCATTTCATGTGCAATCCTCATTTTTTTTTCTTTATTAATTTAATTTTTTTATTTCAATCAATTAAAAAATAATTATGATATAGACCCTACTACTCCATCTTCACTACCCCTCACACATGCGCGGAGATTATTGATTAAAAATAATAATAATTTTGATCAATAACTGTCCACTAGAGTCCTGGAGTCTCCTCAATAGAAGTCTCAAGCATTAGTAATTAAAAAATGATTAAAATTGTTTCTAATATAAATAACTCGTTCTGTACATAGAATTAACTATTTCGTACATAGAATTAACTATTTCACCTATTATGAAATTTTAAAGACAAAAGTAACCGTTGAGAAATGGAATCAGATGCTAAATAAAATATAATAAAATTTGAATAGTTTAAACGGCGGCGCTTGTACTTCTATTTTTCTTTATTAAAGTGATTATTTCACTTTTATCAATAATAACTTGTTCGGCACATAGTGCTCTTCTAGAAAGTTGGTAAAAAGTCAATTTTTAATTTTTTATTAATTTTGAGTTAGATTATCTCTCACATAATTTATTTATAAAAAAATAAAATAAGTTTAAAAAGTTTAAAAATTAACTTTTTATCAGCTTTTCAAAACATTCCATAAAAGTAAACAAGTTCACGGATTTTGAAATTTTTTTGAGGTTGAATTTAGAGTAATGCTACGTAGCTCGAATTGAGCCCCCCGAATCCCCCTAATTTACGAAACGACATCGTTTCGTCGTTTTCATTTTTTTTTTTTTTTTTCAATAAGAAAATCAGAAGAAAGAAAGAAGAAGAAAGAGAGAAGAGAAGAAGATGAGAAGAAGAAGAGAAGAAGGCAGCGGAGGAAGAAGGCACAGGCGGAGGCGACAGCGGCCGGGCTGAGCTGCGACAATCGGCGGAGCTTCGACGATCGGCGGAGCTGCGACGATCGGACGATCGGCCGAAATGCAAGGACCTCTGTGTGTGTGTGTGTCTCCATTCCCTCTTCTCTCTTCTCTCCCTCTCTGTTTCCCTCTCTCCTCTCCTCTCTCTTTCTCCCTCTCTCTCTCTTGCCTTCACCCTTTTTTCCCTCTGTTTCTCTCTGTTTCCATTTTCGGGGAGGAGCTCATTCGAGCTCCCAAGCTTTATCCTTGAATTTATTTCAAATTTAAAACTGAATTTAAATGTCATGTTTGGGTTCATGAAATTTATTACGAATTTTATTTTAATAATTTAAATTGTTTATTTTGTAAAAATTATATATGTTTATCATTTATAGAAAAATAATAAATAAATTCGATTAATCTAATACTTCTAACATTTTCATTTTATCTATTTGTCTCAAAAAAATAGATAGGCTATATTTAAAAATACATTTGTCATCTATTTTTTGGAGGCAAACGTTGTAAAGTGAAAATATTATAATTATCATATTGACTTAATTTTTTTATGAATGACACTTATAAAATAAATAGTTCATATCATCGAAATAGAATCGTGACGAGTCCCATGAGTTCTAAACATAACTTTGTTTGGGAATGACTTTTTGGATTTTTTAACTTTTTGTTAAAGAAAAAATATAATAATTATGGGTTGGATGTGATGTGTTGTCTTATTAATCTAAAAAACTTATTTTATCTTTTTGTGACTAAAATAACCCTAAAACCAACCCAACTCTTCTTCTCAAATGTTAAAGAAATAGCATCAATTTTTTTATTCATATAACTAACAAAATGTTATAAATAAATAAATTAAATATTATATAAATTAATTTTAAATCCTTAACAAGATTAGTGCAACTCTTTCTTTTTTTTCTTTCCTTTTTTTTTTTTCTCTGTATCTTCCCATTGCATACAAGGTGACCACATATTCTTAGAAGAAGAAAAAAAGGCACCATCTGCGAAACCTGTGATTTGCAGTAGGTAAAGTGTGTTGAGAGTTAAAAACTATTTTTTTGTACTGTAGTTGGAACCCTGCACTGAGAAGCAAAAAGATCAATCCACTCACGCTTTTGAAAAAATCGAGCGCAACCCAAAGCCAGCTGAATTAATAGACTTAGGCACTGTTTGTTTTCAGAAGTATAATGGAGACGATTTATAGTGAGAAAATTAATAGTGAATGAATTATTAGTGAGGAGATTAATAGTGAAAAGATTAAGTAAAATTGAATTTGTTTTGATGATATTTATTAGTGTAGGAATTATTAAATTATTTTTATATAAAATAATAATACAAATAAAAAATACAAAAAATTAAACATTAATGTTCAAAAAAAATTCCCAATATATAAAAAATTTAGAAAAAATAAAAAAATTTCTAGTCCCCCTACTATTTTTCTAATACTACCACCACCTTTTCCATCACAATCTCAATCCCCTATCCAACCTCCATCTTAATCCCCTCCTCCATCCTAATTTCTTTCTCAACTCTACAAACAAACACAACACTAAATAGCTCCACCTTCATCTTAATCTCATTCCATCATGTACAACCCCAAAACAAACGCTATATGTACAGAATGAGTTATTTATATTGGACACAATTTTAATAATTTTTTAATTGATAGAAATAAAAAAGTTGAATTAATAAAAAAAAAAATGAGGATTGCGCATGAAATGAGCATTGGGAGTTCATCCACGTTGGGTAGAGTGATCAGCTGCAAAGCTGTCTATAATTCTTGCTATCACGTGGGTGATGGTGGACAACCCAAAACCAGCTACCAATCACGTGGACCAAGCTAGGAGGTATCTGAAGTGCCCACCATCACCCATGTGATAGCAGCAGCAGCAGACAGCTTTGCAACTCTATCCAACGTGGGTGAACTCCTAATGCTCATTTCACGCGCAATCCTCATTTTTTTTTTCTTTATTAATTCAACTCTTTTATTTCTATCAATTAAAAAATTATTAAAATTGTGTCCAATATAAATAACTCGTTCTGTCCAATTAGAGTTAACTATTTCACCTATTATGAAATTTTGGCTTGTTTTGGGAAGTTGACTTTTAGTCACTTTTTTTGGTTTGTAGCAAAAGCCAAAAGTTGGCTTTTTTGAATTTTTTTTCATTTGGAAAGGTCGTTTTTAACCAAGGGTGAAATTACAATTTTACCCCTCATGAGTCAAAATATGTTACATGGGTGAAGTTGTAATATTTTAAACAAATAGGGGTAGTTTGGTCATTTGATTATGATTTGACATCATAAATAAATATTAATCAAAAAAGTCAAAAGCCACTTTTTACTAACTTCCCAAATTATTTGCCTAAAAAAGTCAAAAACTTGATTAAAAGTCAAAAAATTACTTTTTACCATCTTTCCAAAATAAGGCCAAGTTTGGCATCTTCAAAAAAATTCAAAAAGTCAAAAAGTCACTATCCTATTTAAGTCTCATCATCTTATTTAAGTCACATCACCTCTCTAACACATCACTTCAAACCCAACCCAAATCTAACCCATATTTCATAAAAAGTCAAAAAGTATACTTATTTAATATTTCCAAACTTGGCTTTTAAAGTCAAAACTAACCGTTGAAAAATGACTCACATGCTAAATAAAATATAATAAAATTTGAATAGTTTAAACAGTGGCACCTGTACTTCTATTTTTCTTTATTAAAGTAATTATTTCACTTTTATCAATAAAAATAATAAATTATAAATAAACTCTCTGAAATTTATTTAAAATACGAATTACTCTTATAATTTATAAAATTATAAATATCTTTCTGTTAGAATTTTTTATTTAACAGAATTAATTAAAAAAGTAAAATTTCTAACTGTTCACCTATATAATAATAAAATTATCTAAATTATTAATTGAAATAAAATTTTAACATTGTTAAAAAGTGTTAATTAACTTGATGATTTATTAATAAAAGGACTTATTTATTATTAAATTAGAATATTTCGGGACGTAATGTAATTTTTAGAACTATAAGAAATAATTTATAATGTAAGTAAACCTCAGGTATGTTTGCAAAAAAAAAAAAAAAAAAAAAAAAACAAAGTGGACCAAGTAAAGCAAAAGGAAAAACAAAAAGGCCAAATTGTCTCTATTGTAAATACACTACTAGAAAATTGGGTTTTTGCGCCTATTTTTTTGCGACTGTCTATCTAACCGTGGCAAAAAATATACAGTATTTCCCAAGCTTTTTATTTCCCCTATTTTCTTTTATTTATATTTGCCCTAGTTTGGCTCACGCAAACTCTTGACATTGCTCTCTTTCTTTTGCTCGCCCATCGTCGTCTGAAGAACAACGGTATGAATCTCTCTCTCTCTCTCTCTCGATCTGTCAATATCTCTTGATCTCTCTCGCCCTCTCTCTTGATCTCTCTCGTATACTCTCTGTATATATTTGCTAGGGTTTGGATCGATGCATTCATCTGCCTTTCGCGATTTCTGTTCTTCAATTTATGTTCTTTGTGATTTCTTCTTGTGATCGATGCCTTCAATATCATTTGGAATTCTGTTCTCTACGATTTCTGTTTTTCACGATTTCATTTCATTTAGTTTCAATTTCTAGTAGAGAATCGCTTTGTTCGCGCTCTCTTCTTCTCTTCGATCATTGTGTTTACTCTTTCTATCTACTTCTTATATTTCAATTGTTGTTCATTGAGGCCATATTTATATTTCAATTCTTGACAATTTTTATTGTGATTTTTGAGCATCAATATGTTTTTCAACATATACAAAAATTGCTACATATATAGGTTTCATTGATATACCTATAGTTGTTGTTGTGGATTGCAATTGAATTCCTTTGGATTGTGTTTAGATTTTGCAGTTGTTGTTAATTTTATTATTCACTTGAGTGTTTCTATTTGTTTTGACAATAATGATTGGAGGTTGAGTGAGATGGCTGCAGACCTTGCTCTTATTGACAGAGATAATCTAGGAGGGTACTATGAACTGTTGTTGGTGTCACTTTAAGACTGTTTGGATCTAGGATCGTAGGAACTAAATATTTATGAGTTAAGACTGTTTGGACCTAAATATTCATGTTTTATGTTCAAGAAACTCCAAAACTTTCAGAGTTTTTAATGAAAGTCACTTCATATATCACATTATACATGCTGTATATTTATGTTTCGAGAATATTATCCTATCTAAAATAATAGGCCGTAAGGCCTGTAACACTCCAATGGACGGCATTTTTTTTAATGAGAAAAAGTAAATGGCCACCAAAATGTGATTCCTAAGTTTCTTCTAGTGTGGAACATTAGATCTTATGGTTGAATGACTCTTTGAGTGGCCTTTTTGCTCAGTCCGTTTAGCTTCTTCTGATAAATAAAGATGGTTAAATTACTGTACTTCTTGAAAATTCTTCAGAAAAGGATCAAATTCACCAATTTTCAAACCTGCAATTGAAGTAATCATCTCATAAAATTTAGGACAAGTTCTCCAACTTACTAATGCGCAAGAAGTTTGCCATACCAATAAATAATAAGCTCTATCATTATACATTTTTGTCCTTTTCAATGGCTGAAAGGATAGGAAAACTTAAAAATAAATGATCTTCTTGCAATGGTTTGGGGTTTGGGTACTAATTAAGCTAAAGACAGCTAAATCAACTGATTGAGAACTTGTCCTGCCTTGCCTGAAGCCACAATATAAACTGAAACTTGAAAGAAACATAGGGAAAAAGAAAGGGGAAAAGGGTTTATTTGTGACAGGAAATTGGGTGATGCAACTAGCATAACAAACAATACTTGCCACTTTGTCAAGTGAGCCCTCTCGTTGTCTATAAACCCTGCAGTTCTGGTATAGCATTGATTTTGTCCCATGTGATTGGTTTGGAGTCTATGGGTTGCTTCACTTTCCCCTCTTTATTATCAATTTAATTTCTATTTGAGTCCAAGTTCCTTGGTTGACAACATAGTCAGCCTAGGATTGACTCAATGCACATTACATGACAAAATGGACAACCATATATGGAATGGAAGAGAATAATTCATATTATTTTTAAAGAGAAAGAGAGGTTTTCTTTGGGGAATTGAATTGAGAAAAAAAGGAAAATTATCTCATTGCCTTTTGTTCTTGTTCAGAGGTTCTTTTTGAGGTCCATTCCTTGTATTGTAATTATGACTTGTACGCTCCTGTTATTTATAAAGTAGGTCTCTTCCAATTTACTTCTTTGTTGCTCATCCTCTGTGTGTGCATCATCTTATTTATGAAATCTGGTATTAGCTATGAATAGATTCAGTACTTTGTTGGTAATGCCTAGTAATGTGACTTCATATGCAGGGTAGCACTTCTGAAGCAAGTTTTGTATTGGCAACCTGGAAACTAAGGTGCTCAATCTAATCTAGTGTTTATTTTGCAATTTGAGATCAGCTTCATGTTGTTTAGGTTCTTTTTACACGTTTTAGGGGGAACAAGGTGCTCAGTTTATGTAGTCTTGGCTCTTCTATGTGATGTTCTTAAATAAAGCATCTATACATTAATGAAATTACTTAAATCAAGCTAATTGTTTTGTGCTTGCTATCATAACATCACAAGTCACCATAAGCTCTAATATACATTTCACAGATTGTTAGGCATGCTTAGAGTTGGGACATTTCTGCCCTTGAAGCAATTGGCCAGATTTTTACACCTAGTTTTGGAAGGCCTAGTGAATAATATATGTCCCCTTCTCACAGAATTTTGAAGTTCATACTATAACATTACCAATTTCAAGCAGTTACCACTGATTTGATTGTTGAGGTAACATTAGACTTGTATTTATTTTGTACAGATTTTTTAAGCTCATATTAATCACCCCATTGTTTGTAATTAGTTTGGTAAGAAACCATATGAACTTTCACTCACTTATAAACTTACTGTAGACAATCATATGATGTCATCTCGTTGTGTTTACTTGAATTAGCATGTAAATTCTCTGAATTGTGGCTATTTGACAGTGCAAATGTATATGCTAGGTTGGAAGCTGGTGCTTAAGCTGTCTATAAGGAATACAGAATTGTTATACTAGTCACCCATTCCCAGACTTGTATGACTAACATTTGAGTTGTGACAAGGTGATTCTTGATGTCATATAACTTAGTTGTTGCATGCTCAAATCCACTGTTAAGAGTGATTCTACTTAATATAGATCAAGAAAAATTAGGAAGTGTCTCACTTCTAAATATGGCTTGAAAAATTAGGAAGTGTCTCACTTCTAAATTTCCCCTAGCATCCAAGCTTTTGTGTTTCTCTTCTAGTTCTCACTCTTGTATTCAAAGACATTTTGTATATATTACTTACATCTAGGAACAATGAATGAATTTGTTAATTGATACGCATACCTCAGCAGAAACTCTACTCTAATACAGAGCTCAAAACAATTAGTACAAAATATGCATTGAAAATGACAACTATTCCGGATTTAGGGATGATTTGCAAATCCCTTCTTCGCCATACTTCCCAACCTATGACTATGCCTATGCGCAAGGACATGGTCAAGGATCGCCTCCAATGGTGCAAGAGCGTTTTCAAAGTGTTATCAGTCAGCTTTTTCAGCATGTAAGTGACTATTTTTTTTGTTTTCTGTTCGACTCTGTTGTTGGTTTGTTTGTTTTCTCTTCTAGTACTTAACACTGCCTTGCCTTGGTGTTTTAATTGGACTCCCAAGAGGATAATACGTTGTGGTGGAGCTGTGGATGATGATATGGCAAACATTATAGTTGCTCAGCTTCTTTATCTTGAAACAAGGTCTCTTTTAATGATAGTAGCCGTTGGAACTATAACTTATTATGCAAATAGTTTTTCAAATTCTTCATCATTTAGATAGAAATTGTCACCAATTCACCAGTATGTTTGCATTGAATATTTATTGTTTAGCACCTGAGCTCTACATCTGAGGCATCTTGGATAATGAGCTATTCTATAGAAATTTTGATTTTGTCAGTGATGACTTGGTAATGGTGATTGTAGCTTCAAACTCATGAGTCACAGGAGTTTTATGCCTAAGTTGCTTATCGTCAACCCTCCAAAAGGCTGGCCTCATGTTCAATGTTTGCTGGTAGACATGTTCAGATTCATGGAGCCATACCCGCGCAGTGCTGAACTGGGAGAAACAGTTTGCTTCTTCTCACTCTCTTTTTTTTTTTTTTTTTTTTGGGAGGAGGGACAGATCCTTGTGGAAAATTGTTACTTGCTGACCTCTTCTTTTTTTAAAATGTAGATTCATTTTCTATACAAAGGCACTCTGAGGGTGTTGCTTGTGCTGCTTCATGATTTTCCAGAATTCCTCCACGATTATCATTTCAGCTTCTGTTATGTGATCCCTTCCAGCTGCATTCAAATGCGAAATGTCATCCTTAGTGCATTGTATCTGGATTGTATTTTTTTCATAAAAGAACTTTTTCCAAGTTTTTAATTGTAATAACTCACATATGGCTCCAATTTTGAGACTCAAATGGAATGCCTGATTAAACTACAATGCTATACTGTTTGAATTCTTGTCATTGCTATTCCTAGAGTGCTTAACGTTACACTTTTATGCTTCTTGTTTTTTTTTGTTTTGTTTTTTTGCGACGGTAACAAGATGGTCGCCAAAAATCATGTTAGTGTTTTTTTTTGTTTTTTGCGACGGCAAAATAGTGGTCGCCATAAGTAGTTCAGGCGGTCACGAATAATTTGCGACCGTTGTTTTGCCATCGCAAAAAGTATTTGCCACCCCCACATTCGCGACCCCCATTTGCCGTCGCATGGGCCGTCGCAAAAGGTCTTTTGCGACTGTTTTTTTATTATTTGCGACGGCTTATACCGGTCGCAAAAAGTGCTTTTTTTAGTTGTGATAACTCGTTCGGCACGTATAGAAAGTAAACAAGTTCACGGATTTTGAAATTTTTTTGAGGTTGAGTTTATTTCAAATTTAAAACTGAATTTAAATGTTATGTTTGGGTTCATGAAACTCATCGGATTTTATTTTGATAATTTAAATTATTTATTTCGTAAAATCTTATATGTTTATCTTTTATAAAAAAATAATAAATAAATTTGATTAATCTGATACTTTTAACATTTTCATTTTATCGTATTTGTTTCAAAATAGATATTTTATATTCAAAAATACATTTGTCATCAAATTTTTAAAGACAAACTGTTTGAAGTGAAAATATTTTAATTATCATATCGACTTAGTTTTTTTTATAGATGAGCCCTATAAAATAAACAACTCATATCATCAAAACAAAACTGTGAGGAGTCCTATAAGTCGGAAGATAACAATCAAATTCAAATTTAAACTTGAGAAAATTCAATTCAAATTTGATTCGCTAAGACCACCAAATAATCACTCCCTCTATCAAGGCACATGAATAGACGAGCCTTCCGCACCTGTCTCATTGGTGGACCCTGAGCTAATGCTTCAATTCAAAGTTATCACTAGAGGTGTAAATCCGGCCCAGCCAGGCCCATGTCAGGCCTTGTGGGCTCTTGCCAAAATTTGAGCTAGGTCGAACTGGCCCATGAGCCAAAAAATTAGGCGCAGGCCCTAGCCCAAGGTCAGGGGTATCCAGGCCTTGGTCGGGTTGGTGGGTAGGGCCTGGGCTTGGCCTCGGGCTTAGGTGGGTCTAACCATTTTTTTTGTTTTTTTAATTTTTTTTTACTAAAATTTTATTCTTTTCCACTAAAAAAGACACTAGGCCTTAGGCGGGCTAAGCCCACGGGCCGAGTCGGGTTTCAAAATGATGGCCCAAGCCCAAGCTCAAGCCCAAGCCTAGGGGATTGGGATAGGCTCGGGCTTGGGCCCAAACGGGCCTGGGCCCAAACGGGCCTGGGCCCAAACGGGCCGGGCCTACAGTATCTAGGCCTTGGTCGGGTCGGTGGGCAGGGCCTCGGGGCGGGCTGGTGGGCCTGGGCTTGGCCTCGAGCTTAGGCGGGTCTGATCATTTTTTTTGTTTTTTTAATTTTTTTCTACCAAAATTTTATTGTTTTCTACTAAAAAAGACACTAGGCCTCAGGTGGGCTAGGCCCACGGGCCGGGCCGAGTTTCAAAATGATGGCCTAGGACCAATCTTAGGGGATCGGGATAGGCTCGGGCTTGGGCCCACCTCGGGCCGCAAGCGGGCTTCGGGCCGTCCACGGATCACGGGCCATTTTTACACTCCTAGTTATCACCCTCCTCACCCCCGCCTCTTTAAAGTTGGTTACTTTTCAACAACTTAATTATTGTGTTTGATTTTAATTTTTTGAATTTAATTTTTTATATTTTATATTTTATTATTTTTAGTAAAAATTTTAAAATTTTAAAATTTTTTAGATGTACCTTATTTAAATAGATCTAAAAAATATTTTAAAAAAGCAAATATTTAGTGAACTTTTTAAAGATTTTGTTCACAAATATTATATCTTTTAATTATATTTATGTTAGATGTATGTAAAAAAAAAAAAAAAATTAAAAAATGCTTAAAAAGTTAAAAAAAAATTGAGTGAAAGAAAAAATTGAAAAACAAAAGTTTCAATTTTTGGAAAAATAAATTTAAAAAATTCAAACTAAACAAGTTGAATAGTAGTGGGTTGGTTACCTTCTATTTGATTAGAAGATCTGAGAAGGAATTTGAAATTTTAAAAAAAATATATCAATAAAATATGTCCATGCATCTTTTTTTATTTTTTATTATTCTTTCTAAGGCTTTGTTTGGTATTAACTTTTTGGCTAAAAAAACACAAACGATAAAATAGGTTAAATAAGTTAATAAGATAAAATATCAAATCTAAATAATAATCATTTCATTTTTTCTTTCACAAATGTCAAAAAAGCAAAACTAAACAAACTTTTAATCTCAAACTAAAATAGCCAAAAATCCAAATAACCCACTACAAAAATGGGGAATTATAGAATGTTTCTAGAGTATCACATGTCCGTACTCCTTAATAAATAATCATTTAATATGCCCCCTCATATACCAACCATCTCCACTAATCACAATACTATGGAATATCACGTGCCTATAACGGCAACTAAATCACTTTTCAAATCCTCCAACCAAATACATCCTACATATTCTTACTATTTTACTATTTAGGGTTTGTTTGGGAAGAATTTTTTTAGCTTGAATTTTTTATATTTTGACTAATTTAGACTAGCCAAATTAGTTCCGTTTAGGAAAAACTTTTAAACTTTTTTGACTTTTTTGTTTTTTCGTGAGGAAAAAAATAATTATGATTTAGATATGACATTTTGTTTTATTGACTTATTTAGTCTATTTTTCTTTTTGTACTTTTTTAGTTCCAACTCAAACCCAACTCATTTGCCAAATGACAGCTTACTCCTTCAACTATTCCATTCGTCTCAAAATATTAGTCTTTTAAGAGAATTTAATTTTTTTTAATAGTACAATTATTACACTTAAAAAATTAATTTTTCAAAATTACCCTTTGATTTTTTTTTTTTTTGTTTCTGTTTTGTTTTGTTTTTTTTTTTTTTTTTGAGAACATCAATTGTCATAATTAATAAATTTAAAAGAGGTTTTGTTAACATATGTTCTTAGGCTATATGTTAAGAAAGGCGTCGTTTGGGAAGCGACCGGTTTAATCAAAAAGTCAAAAAGTTATTAAAAAAGTCAAAAAGTCAACAATCTATACCAAAAAGTCAAAGATTCTCTTTTCTCTCTACTTTTTGCATATCTTTTCGTAAAAATCAAAAAGTCATTCCCAAACATATTAATTTTTTTTAGCTCATATTTTAACTAATATAGTCAAAAAAATTACTAAATTAACATGTTCCCAAACGAGGCAAAGTATTAAATGAGAATAACCACACCCACTTATATAGAAAGAATAAAAAGTTTAAAAGTTATCTCAACTCAATAAATGTGTTTATAATGACTCTCAAATACCCTTTTTATTTTCTTTTCATTTTACTTATTGACATCACAATTCTTATTTTTTGTATCCCTTTTTTTTTTTTTTTTTTTTTAAAATGTCTTTCACCCACTCGTCACAATTATTTTTTATTTTTATTTTTTATGATTGTGTTAGTTTTTTTGATTTTTTGATGAAATTTCGACTTGCATTTGTTAAAAAACACTGTTAATTTGGTTGAATTTTTAGAATTTATATTTTAGACAAAATTTAAAAATTTGTTTGATAAAAAAAAATAATAAACATTCATTAGTTTTATATAATTTTCCTTTTTTGAGAAACAAGTAATTTGAAATTTTTTAAAAATATCTTCTTTTGTATTTATTTTTTATTAAACTAAATTTTCGAAAGGATTCTACTTTTGATCCCACTCTGCGGAGGGCGTTTAGGTCAATTTCAAGTAGCAATGATGAGTGAAAGCAAGCGTAGGGCTGATCCAATCTCGTTAGGAAGAGGGCTTCCTTGGCTTAGGTTCTTTCACCCCTACGCCTAGGACTCGAAAGGATATTAGAGGGCTGCTTTACCATAGGCAGATTGTGGAAAAGCGCTTGAGAGAAGGACCTACGTGAATACTTTATCACTCTTACTATAGGATAAGAATATTCGTAACTCTTTTAGAGCTCTTCAAGTGAGGAAGACAAACCTTCATGACCCATTTAGTAGATGGCTAGATCATATCCCCTTAAGGAAACCCCAGAGACATTCCATTGTTTCATCGTGGCACCCCTCCCCCCCTCCCCACCACAAGCACCTCTGGTTCAGGGGGACCAAAAAATGACTTTCGTTAATCAACCCCCCCCTCCCCCCCAGAAGCACCCCTAGTTCAGGGGGACCAAAAAATGACTTTCGTTAATCAACCAAATACAAATATTTGAGGGGCTCATACCGTTAAAAGAAAAAACACTACCATATAGTTTTTTTTTTTTTTTTTTTTGGGGGGGGGGGGGTCTAATACCATAATATTACATATAAATGGGGTTACTTTTGTCCATGTAAGGAAAAAAAATTAGTTTCTCAAAACTATTAAATTTATTTCCACTTTTGAAAACCTTCTCCATACAAGTGGAAGTTGTTGAAGTTATTTCTTATTTTCTTAATATATGTCTTTATAACACAAGTTAACAAGACCTTTTAAAAGAATGAGAAAATAAGAAATTCATATTATTTTAGTCATTTTGAAAATGAAGTAATATTCTGGGACAATAAAAAATGGAATAAGTGACTAATATTTTGTGACTAAATGATTATTATTTTATTTTTTTATCTATGAATTTGTATATTTTGACATTTTCAATTATAAAAATGTATCATTTTCCCCCTCAGTAGATTCCCTCCAAATCAACTCTAAAAGGAGTATATTTATACAATTTTCATAATTAAAGAGGTCAACATATTCGTGTTCATAAATGGAATAAAGTGATATTTGCTAATAGTTGAAGAAGTCTTAATGTATTTAACTCTTTTTATTATGGGTTTGGCTTCTCTCATGTTCACAATCCAACTTGATAGAGTATTTCAACTTAGGTGGCCCAATCTCGGTGATCCACATCGTTCACTTTTTGGTACTCATTGAGAAGAATATTTATGTAAAAAATTAAGATGATTGGACTTCGGCAGCTATACGTTTGAATCACATTTATCTTAAAAGAATAGATGCCAAATATAATTTCAAGAATAACTATCAATTTTTTAAAGACAAATGTGATTCAAACATATAACCACCGAAATCCAATTATTTTGATTTTTTATATGAATATTTTTCTCAATGAGTTCTAAAAGGTGAACAATTTGGATCACCGAGATTGAGCTTATAATGGGCCTACTAAGCCCAAATACTCTCTCATGTTGGGGATCCAACTTGAGAAAAGCCAAATTCTTTTATTATTATAACTTTGTTTAAACATAAAAAATCCATTTTATACTTTTTCCTAACCTCCCAAACCCAAAACCCTAACACCACCATTCCGCTGGTGCTCTCCCCACTTATTCTAGCTCCAATGACCATTCCCAACCCCTCCCTATCCTTAACCGTCCCTTTTTAACTCGTCTTTGCCACCCAACCATCGTCGCCAACCCTATCACCCACATCGAGGGCTTCACCACTTTCATCAAACGTTAAAGTGACATTGTCCTTAAAGAACATAGACAAAAAGTGTAATTTGCCCTTTTAATTTGGTTCTTAAACTATATCAATTTTCCCTAATTTAGCCCATGTCTCAAATGCCCATTTAATTTATAAGGAAAAATGACATGTTAACAAGTACGTGACATTTTACATATAAATATTATCAAAAACAATTTTCCTCGTTCCTCTTAAGTATTACTCTCTCCATTTCAAATTATTTATCAATTTTCACCATTTTAAATATCTCAAAATATTGTTTATAATTTTAATTTATTTCTATTTTCATCAATTTTAAAGACTTTATGAATCCGTCACCGTAAGTAGTACATACACGTTAAATACCAACTCATATGACTTTAGTGGGCACATTTTTTGTTTTACTTTTACGAATTTATATAAATTCATGTGAGTTAAGATATAATATGTATTTATTGATTATTTATTTATTTATGTTCTTACATTTTTTAAAAGTCAATGGAAACTATTTGAGAACAGCATCATATCTCAACTTAACAAGTGGATATATGTAAATTATATGTGAGCATTAGTATCGTTTAAAGTTCGAGAAATTGTAAATAAATGAGATTGTTTTAAAATAATTGTATTATATGTATAATTTCTTATATGTGTCGCTCGATACTTTTAATACCAATAAATCATGACCAACACAGGTCAGTGAGATAAATGTTTGATTTGTACTTCAATCATATTAACATAACCAAGCAGGGGACGAAATTTAAGGCTCACCAAATGGCTGCAAAATGCTTACTTCTCTTCTCTTGGGTTCTTGTTCTGGGTTATGGTATTTGATAACGGAATTTAGAATGTATTTGGATTATAAATTTATTAAGTCACATTTCATCTCCATTTTACTTTCTTTTTTTTTTTTTTCTTTTTAAATTCTTATTCAAATTCATCATCCAAACATAAACATAATTTGAAGACACTGCTAACACAAAATAGCCTTGAAACTTCAAATCGTCTTTCAATAATCAATCCACGCCCATCCCCCATTGTGCACCAAATTCTCTTTTTCATCATCAATTAAAAATTTAAAATTTATTTACTAAACTTTAAAAATATTAAAAATTAGATTGACAAAAATAAATACTAAAATATATTTTTAAATTTTTAAAAATTATTACATCTCAAAAAGTAAATCATAAAAAATAATGAGATTTTTTTTAACCAAATTAATTTTTGAGAAATTTTCAAAAACATATTGAGAAAATTCAACCAAATTAGATTTTACAGAGACTATATATTACTCAGTTAGGTAGTGTTCGGTTAATTATTCGATTATTCTCACATTTAGTTCACTAAAAAAATTATGCAAAATACATTGCAAATGTGATTATTATTCAACACCAGCATGTTTGTTTTGAGAGATTATTTCATGCGATTAGACTATTAGTCCATCCGGACTAATAGTTCATTATTTGGTTTTTGCATCGGACTATTAGTCCGGAGGGATTAATAATCCCAAATCCACTGGACTATTGTATTCCATGGAGGAGGGTGGGACACAAATGGAGGGATAGGAGGGGATATGAGATTAGGTGGTGAAATAACTATTTTGACCCTCTACTATTTAATTATGTATTATATTTGGTAAAATTTAATAAAATTTAAATGTCTCAATTTAAAATTTAAATAATTTTATTTAATTATATTGATGTTTTATTTTTAGTGGTTTAAAATAATTTTTTATAGATATTTTATTGATTTTTATTTTAAAATTTTGTTTATATTTCATTTAATTTCATTATTTAAATTTTAATAAATGTTTTATTTAATTTCATTATTCAATTATTATTATTTTTTAAAATAAATTTATTTAAAATTTTAATTTAAAAAATAACATATATTTTTATTGATATTTTATTTATTTAATTTTTAAAAAATAAATTTATTTAATTGTGTAAAAAATAAAATAAATTTTTATTTAATCGAGTTAAAAATAATTAAAATATTAAGATATGTTTACTATTGCTATTACTTAGTAAATAATTGAAAAGAATAAAATAGTTCTTTAAACATTTATCATTCTCTATAATATCCCAAACAAATATGGGATACAAATTCAGTTCAACCAAATAGTCCGGGGACAGTGTATGGCAGGACTAATAGTCCAGTGAATTCTAATCTCCCCTTATCCAGTCCGTTCAAACAAACACACCCAAATGAATAGTCATTATGTAAAAAAGATTAAGAAATTAAAATTCCATTCCGTTACACTTTTTATTCCGGTAAATCAAACATATCTTTATAATGTTCTTAATGTTTTTGTTTTTTAAACATTTTACTACACAAATAGTGAGGGAGAAAAAATAATTAAAAAAAAAAAAAATCACCCTACTTGTTGATTGAAAATCAATAAAAAAATGTTTATGCAAAACAAGACAATAATACAAAGGAAGAGATTAGATTATTTGAATTATGGGAAATGAGGCATTAAGGCCCCGAATTGGCATAATCCTTTTCAATAAAATAATAAGCTCATTCAAGATTTATTTATTTTTAAGCATAAATTTAAAAAAAATAAAAAATTATTGATGCGAATCAAAGGTGCAACAACTACAATAATCAGATTACTTAAAAAGAACATATCGCACTAAACTTTACACATGATTCTAAGGACATCCACAATTGATGTGTTAAATTGATGTGTTAAAATATGTTATATGATAAAAAGTATTAAAAGTGGGACTAAAAAATGTATGTTAAGAGTTTATTAATTTAATGAGTGAATGGTAATACAATGAATATGTTAAGGAGTGTGTTAAAGTGTGTGTTAAGAATATATATATATATATATAATAAATAAAATAAATAAATAATTTAATTTAATAAAAAATTTTAAGCTCAAAATTAAATTTCAAACCCAAAAAAAAATCCCAACAAGTTAGAAAAAAATTCAATTGACCTCATCCAGCCAGTCAACCAATAAGACCCAATTTTTCTTTTTTTATTTTCTTTTCTTTTCTTCAAGGGTTCGGACGTCGGGGGTAGACTTCCGATAGGACGTTCGGGAGGACTTCCCTAGGCACACTCCTCTCTCTTCTTTCGCTGGTTAAACACTCGCTGCAGTTAACAAATAATCTAATATTTGACACTAACAAAGTAGATTAACGCTGCCTTAGCAGCTCCACTGCAACATCAAACAACAAACTTTGTTAGTTAAAAATTAACAACTGACACTAACGTTACCCTTAAAGAGTTCCATTGTAGATATTCTAAGCTAATCATATACTGAACCAAAGTCTCAAACGAGGTTGGTTTAGTCAGCCTAGATTCTAGTCTCTATAATTTCTTATTAGGAGTAAAAAAAATTTAGCCTTCAAAACACGTGGGAGCCTTAGCTTTGACCTCAACGGTGTTGTGAGTTTCTTGCAAATATACTGGAGGTACAAAGGGACAATCATCTTTGCTGAATATGTAGAGTAATATATCTACACACCAAAAAAAAAAAATGTCCCAAACAAGACAAGCAAGAAGCCAACACCAAACTATATCCTAAAGGCAAGAGAACGAAGCCTGTACTAACCCATCAGACATTACAGCTAGCTGAATCCACTTTCAAGAATGGAAAACAAAGCTTGAAGGACTTAACCAAAGACAGTCAAAAAAAAAAAAAAAACAAAAAAACATGAAGGAGTGTTTTGAGAATATGATTAAAAGTTACTTTTTAACTTTTTTTTAAGAGGGAGAAGTGGGTTAAAAGTTGGAAAATGACTTTTAACCCACTTCCCAAAATAGCCCAAAATAAAAAATCAACAACATTATCTAAGCTTACGAAACCAAACATTTTCTTCAGTTAAGACCATCACCACCTGGGAGATCCATGGTTGCTGAAACATGGCACAAAGCAACAAAGACAGAGCAGATGCCATGAAAGCCATGGAAGAGTACTCACAGAGCTTGGCAAGAAATGAGGTGTCATGGATTAACAACGCGCTCAACGAGCCAGTAAAGGAGAAGATCAAGCACACTACGAATGCGTGGAAGGTGGAAGGTAGTCCCTTGAATATGACAGTTGGAACTGGACTGTCATCTATGTATTCACATGGAAGTATGAGGAGAACTATGACAATTGTGAAAGATGCTACCAATATAGATTCCAGTATGTTGGTTTGTTGGACAGAGTTCAACTTCAAGCCATCTCTAAGAGCTCCAAAAACTTCTGCTGATACCATGTTGTTGCAGATTTGCAATTTGGCTTTCAGGGTCTGGTTCAAGTGTTGTGTTTAGATGATAGTACTAGTAGTACATTTATGGGGAAACTATCTATAGATAGGGGTGAAGGAGAAAAGATTTACCAATGCATTACCCTCGTAATCTTTTATTTGTACTTTATTATAGACATACTTGTATCTCTTATGTATTGATAATTTTTTTTTTCCTTTCTATAACTTGCATGAAATTTCCCCTATACATTTATGGGTTGAATTTGAATTAGAGTTAACCCACGTTTTAAATAACAGTCTATTAAAATATTAAAATAAATTATCTCTTTCAAATCTTTTCTAATTTATAATCCATTATCACTTTTATACATTACTTGATTTTAAAACTAAACAAAGAGAAAAATTGAAAACAGAGGAGAAGTGGAAGATGAGCCTCTGATTGCCTTGTGGGAATAATGTTTTTAGAAATAGGGTAAAAATTAATTTTTTAATTTTTACTCTTTTTTTTTTTTAAAAAAAAAAAGCATAAAAAACAAAATGGTGGTGTGACTTAAAAAACTTAAAAATTGTCAAAAGAGGTGAAAATGAAAGTCGATGCAACACTTTAAAAAAGTAAAATTTTGAAATAATTATAAAAAATAACAAAATAAAATTGAAGTTTGAATAAATTGAAAAAACAATACGCGTCTCTGTAAGAGCATCTACAATGGAACTGTTAAGGGAGTTGTTAGTGCCAGTTGTTAATTCTTGCCTAGCAAAGTTTGTTGTTTGGTGCTGTAGTGGAGCTGCTAAGGGCAGAGTTAGCACACTTTGTTAGTGTCAAATATTAGAAAGTATGTTAACTGTAGGGAGCGTTTTAGCTAGCGAGGAAGAGAGGAGTGTGCCTGGGGGAAGTTCGCCCCCACGTCTGGCTGGAAGTCCACCCCGGACATCCGGACCCTTCAAGAAAAGAGGGGCAAAAAAAAAAAATTTGGTCTGACCGATTGATCGGCCGAACGTTAGGCCGGTTGACCAGTCAACGGTAATATTTTTTTTTTTTACTTGTTGGGATTTTTTTGGGCTTGACATTTAATTTTGGGCTTGAAATTTTTGATTAAACTAAATTATTTATATATTTTATTTATTATATACATATATATATTCTTAACATACACCTTAACACACCCCTTAATACATCCATTGTATCACCATTCATTCACTATTCACTCACTAAATTAACAAACTCTTAGCACACATTTTTGAGTCCCACTTTTAACATTTTTTTTATCATATAACACACTTTAACACACAACTTTAACACGTCCATTATGGATGCCCTAATGAATGGTTCCCGTTTATGGTTTTAAATTTCCTCTACTTTAAATTCAAATTTGCCTCGCTCCTTAAAATAAATAAATGTAAATTACAAATACATTGTTTCAAATTTGTTTAAAATTAGTGGAAACCGTGCTATGTCCTAGATGTAAAGAAAATTAATAGCATATAATATTTGATATAAAAATTTATAATTTATAACTAAATACATAATTCAAAATTCTATTGAAAACTCATAAATTTTTTTTGAAAATTCTGAAATTTTTTTATTTAAAATAAAAAAATAACAAGTGCTAATTGTAAAAAAATAAAATAACATTGTTGCGGTCAACCAGCCGAATGCCCTGGAGGACAATTAACCTAAATTTTTCCGTATTAAAAAGAGTTTACAAAAATAAATGTAGAATTAATTTTTAAGAACTTTAAACAAATAAAACATTCAAAATAAAGAATGAAAATATGTCTAGAGAGTTTATCAATACAACCTTAGGGCGTGTTTGATTCGTGGGATAAAAGGGTGGACTATCCACTATTTGGATTGTAATCCAAGTAGTGTTCCTTATCCGCCGTTTGATTTTTTTTTAGTCCCCCGGACTCCATGTCCGGCCGGACTCCTTATCCCCCATATGGGGGACTATTGTGTCATGGGGGGTATGGGATTGTTTTGGAGGAACTAATTACTGTTTGGATTAGATGATAAAATAACCATTTTGACCCTCTACTATTTAATTATGTATTATATTTAATAAAATTCAATAAAATTTAAATGTCTCAATTTAAAAATAAAATAATTTTATTTAACTTTTTATTGATGTTTTATTTATTTAATTTTTTCAAATAATTTTTTATAGATATTTTATTGATATTTTATTTTAAAATTTTGTTTATTTTTTATTTAATTTCATTATTTAAATTTAATAGATGTTTTATTTAATTTCATTTTTTGATTATTATTATTTTTAAAAACAAATTTATTTTATTTATTTTTAATTAAAAAAATAATATATATTTTTATTGATATTTTATTTTATTTATTTTTTTAAAAAAATTTATTTAATTGTGTAAAAAATAAAATAAAATAAATTTTTATTTAATCTAGCTAAAAATAATTAAAATATTAAAGATATGTTTAATATTGCTATTACTTAGTAAACAATTGAAAAGGGTAAAATAGTCATTTGTTCATTTATCCTATCCAATCCGTCCAACCAAACGTTGGATTCACTAAAAATAGTCCTTTCCAGACATCTAATCCCATGAAAAAACAAACACAGGATACATATCCAATCCAACCAAATAGTCCGGGGGATTCACAGTCCCAGGACTCAAATCCGATGGATTATAATCCCCCTTTATCCAGTCCGCCCAATCAAACACACCCTTAGTGTTTTCACGAATATCACATCATCGATGTTGGTTGGTGCTCCACATCAATAATAATGCGCCAGTGAACCACTCTGTCAATGTACCTGCCACAGTAGCAACACATCTAGTCATTAATGGCGTTTGCTTTGAAAACACAATTTAATTAAAATCTCCCTATCTAGTGGTCAACAAAATAATTAATTGATAATTAGATAATAAATAAAAGAGAGATTTAATTTAAATATTTTAATAGAGTGATATATTATTGAATCTAGAAAAACATACCTAATTTTTTGGAACCAAAATAGCAGTTAGGAGTCCCTCATATCTCCAATCACTTAATATAAAATTGTGAGTCCCACTCCTTTTTCTAATCACAGTACATATGGAGTACCGTGACGCTACATTGGATCAACCAATAACTTTTCCATAGCGGCATCATTTGGTTTCCATTTAAGATTTCTCTCTACAATTCTTCAACACTAGCAGCTCACAATTGCCCACCGATAGGGGTGTAATTTGGGCTTGCCCTGGCCTAGGCTCAGGCTCAGGCTCAGGCTCAGGCTCAAGCTCAGACTTGGGCTAGCCCATGTCAAGCCATCTGGACTCCTGCCAAAGTGCGAGTCCACGGACCAAAAAAATTAGGCCCAAGTCCAAGCCCAGGGCTAAGGGATATTCTAGCCTTGAGAGGGCTAGGATCTGGGCTCAGGCTTAGACGGGGCTTGGGCGGGCCTGAACATTTTTTTATTTTATTTTTTCACTTTTTTAGTTAAAATTTTATTTTTTTCCACTAAAAATAACATTAGGCCTTGGGTGAACCGGGCTTTGAATGAGCCTTGAGAGGGCCGATAGGTCAAGCCATGGGTCGGGCTTCAAAATGAGGGGCCAGGCCCAAGGTCCTGAGTTGGGCTCGGGCCCGGACCCACCCCAAGCCGCAGGCCATTTTTACATTCCTCTCCACTGGTTTTGTTGCCATCGGCACCATTGACCACCATCGTTGTCCACAACCGCCACTATCTGGCTCAACTACTTCACCTCAACTCAACTTTGCCATCCATCAACCTGACTGTCAATAAATTCACTCTGGCTTTGTTTGGCTATCTTAGTTGAGATTAAAAGAAGCACAAAAGATAAAATAAGCTAATAAGACAAATATCACATTTAAATTATAATCATTTTACTTTTTTTGTCACAAAAATAAAAAAAGTCAAAAAAATTATGTCAAACGAACCTTTTAATCCAAAACTAAAAAAATCCTAACTCCAAAATGCCAACTAAATTTTTTTTAACCAAACAGCAACTCTGTCTCCTCCCCTTCATTTTTTTTAACTTTGAATTGGAATTCCTTACCGTGTAAGCTCAAAAATCACAATTCAGAGATAGAAAAAGAACATAGATAGAGACTGTCTAATTTGATGAGGCCATGAACTAGTAGTTAGGGCTACAAATGAATCGAAGTGTTCACAAACAAGCTCAGCTCGTTAAGGGCTTGACTTGGCTCGTTTAGTAAACGAGCTGAGCTCAAGCTCGAATATTATGCTCGTTTAATAAACAAGCTCAAGCTCGAGCTTGAATATGTTCGGATCGTCAAACTCGACTCATTTATCTTTATTTAAATTATATAATAAATATTATATATATTAAATAATATATAAATATATATAAATAATAGTATAAATACATTATTTATATATTAAATAATATAAATAATATTAAAAAAATCTTATTCAGCCGATGAGTCGAGCTGAGCCGAGCCAAACTTGCGCCCAATTACTTATCGAGTTGAGCCGAACTCAAGCTCAATAAACGAGCTCGATAAGCAAACGAACGGAGTTCGAACTCAGCAAAACTCAGCTCGACTCGTTTGCACCCCTACCAGTAGTGGATTGACAAATTCCTTTAGCCTCTTCAAATCAATCCCCTAATTCACAGCCCAAAAAAAAAAAAAAACTACAAATTCACCCTTATTAACCTAGAATGGTTCAAATTCATTTTACTCATGATCTCAAATTTTATCAATTTAATTTCCACCATACAAACACATTCTGAGTAAGTTATGGGTTCATTCTTAACATTTTTCAAAAAAAAAAAAAAATCCATTTATTTTCAATATAGCGGGGTTAATTTAGGCCTATTTTAGCAATTAAAAAAAAAGTCAACTTATTAGCTTATTGGCTTATATATGTCATATCACCTTTCTATTTTTTTACATATTTTTTCAAAATAAGCCCAAAAAAAAAAAAAAAAAAAGCCAACTAGATAAAAAATATATATATATTTAAGATACTGTTTGGTTTAGTTTTTAAATTAACATTTGTATCAAAAAATCAAAGTATATGTTTGATTTACCAATTTTCAAAATTCTTTTTAAAATTGTTTTTTTTTCCTCTCCTCTCTTCTTCTATTTTTTTTATTAATAAATCAATCAATCACTTTTTCTTTCTTCTCTCTCATTTTTTTACATTTTACGCATCAATTAATCAAATTTTCTCTCACACTATCTATTCAACTACAAAAAAAAAACTACAAATCCACTACAACAAAAAGCACCTTTGGCGACTAAATTTTTAGTCGCCAAAAGTCCCTCTTTAGTCGCCAAAAGTCCCTCTTCACAGTTTCCGCGACTAAACTTTTTAGTCGGCCATTTTGTCGCCAGTACTTCGTCGCCAGAGGTATTGGCGACTAAACAAGTTTTAGTCGGCAAAAACAGGTCTTTTAGCGACGAAAGTGATGGTTGCCAATAGTGAATTACACTTTTGGAAATTATGCATTTAGCGACTAATATTTTAGTCGCCGATAGCCATGAATCGCCGACCAAAGTGATTAGTCGCCCAAAGCAACACTTTTGGCGACGACTAATTTTAGTTGCCAAAGGTATTCCGTGAAAAAAAAAAAAAAACCTTATTTCTTTGCATTTTCTGAGTTTCGAACTGCTAACCCTTTCACATTCTGAACCTTCAACAACACACTCCCTCCACTATGCCACTACAACATCACATGAATATAAATGCAATATATATTATTTATATAATATATTGACCGGTATTAACACAAAACTATATATATGAATATAATTATTTTTATTCAATATAATTTATGTAAAAAATAAATTATTTATTAAAAAAAATTTAGGCCACTTTTGGCGACTAAATCCATTATTTAGTCGCCAATTCTATTATTTTGGGCTACTAATTAATTTATTGTCGCTAAAAAAATAAGTTCAAATTAAAAATAAGCAGTTTTGGCGACTAAATCTATTTTTAGTCGCCAAAAAGTCTCCTTTTGGCTACTATACTTAATTTTAGTCGGCAATTGACTGTTTTTAGCTACTAATTTTTTTTTTGTAGCCAAAAACCTTCATTTTCAGCGACTAATCTGTGTTTAGTCGGCAAAACACCTATAATCGGCGACCAAATGTTTTTTAGTTGCCAAAACCATCACTTTTGGCTACTAAATTATTTTAGTCGCCAAAACCATCACTTTTGGCTACCAAACAATCTTTAGTCGCTAAAACCCCTACATTTGGCGACTAAACTGCCTTTTAGTCGCTAAAACCCTGGTATTCAGCGACTAAACTCTTTTAGTCGGCAAAAGTGTTCAATTTTGGCGACGAATTCCATTTTAGTCGCCAAATCTACTACTTTCAGCGATGAAAAATGAATTTTTAGTCGCCAAAAACGCTTTTTCTTGTAGTGATCATTCCAAATTTATTTTCAAAATTCATACCCAAATAAATTTTTAATTTTCAAAACTTTTTTTTAACAACTTAATTTTGAAAATACAACTCAAAACTCAATTTTTTTTCAAAAACTAAACTAAAAGGAGTCTAAATATTTCTCCCCTCACTCTTTTCCTGTTACTTTGCTGATTGTTGTAATAACTAAGAACACTCATCTATACTATTATATATGTGAACAACTTACTTTAGTCTCTCTTTTTGCCAAGTAAATTTTTTTTATATAAAAAAGAAAAAAAAAAATTTATAAAATGAAGTGCACAAGATTTGAACCTAAAATCTTAAGTTTGGAAAATAATACCCTTACACTTGATTAACAAACACTATATATATATATAAATATATTTCTAATTCAAAATGAAAATATATAGTTTATAAATTTAATAGCACACCCATCAGGTGGGCTTCTACAACCCTAGTAAAAATAAAGAGTCTGGATTCTCGGTGGCACTTTCTGCCGCGCCTCCCCGTCGCCCTCCAAAATGACGTCGTTTTGGAGGGTTTTTTTTTTTTTTTTTTTCTCTTTCTTTCTCTCTTTCTCTTTCTTTCTTTCTTATCATCAACACTCAACACTGGGCACTGTGTTGCTGATACATCAACACTGTATGTTGCTCTCTCTCTCTCTCTCCCTCTCTTCCTTGTATGTCTTCCTCTTCTTTTCTCTGTATTTCTCAAAAGAAGAAGATAAAACTGAATGTTGAAGCTTGATGAATGTTGACGCTTGATTATCTCATCCAACTCGGTTTATTCTCTTCCTTTTCTTTTTCTTTTCTTAAAATAAAAAAATAAAAAAATTGATTTATCAATTTGTGGGTTTGTGGTGATTTTTGGTTGAGTAGTTTGTGAATGTAAGATGTTTGTTGAAACACCTCAATGAAACGTTAATGTAAAATACATGTTCGAAGTGTGAACCATGGCTTTGATGTGCTTTTGGCAAAGCTGCTAATCAGCTCCATCTCCTCCTGCAAAGCAGACTCTACCGCTGCCTCTTCTCGGCTTACCTCACTTTGCCTCCGTCGCCTCTCCGTTCGTCGCCTCCGTCCCTTGCCTCGCCTCGCCTCACCTTGCCTCGCCTTTCTCTCTTGTCTAGATCTGCCTCTCTGTCTCAGAGGCGAGGGTTCAAAAATGAGAAGGGGAAAGCAAAATAAGAAAGAAGAAGAAGAAGAAGAAGAAGAAGAAAAAAAAAAAAAAAAACCCTCCAAAACGACGTCGTTTTGGACGGCGAAAGGGAGGCGTGGCAGGAAAGTGCCACCTAGGATTCAGACTCAAAAATAAAATGCAAACTAAAGTTCTATGTCTCCATTTTTATTCCGAGTTGTATAAGAACATTCCTTGTTAAGTACAATCCAAAAGAATTGCTGTATCCACAACATGAAAATTGCCATTTAGACCAAAAATAGAACTGAAAGCAGCCAGAACCTTAAGGCCATGTTTGATTGATTTACAATATTAATAGTGAAGGTCTTAATAATATCATCAAATTAGTGTGGTATTTACTATCTAATTGAATTAGTAGGATAAATTATTTCCTTATCTATTGTTTGATTTGCATTGAATAAGAAAACATATGAAAGTAAAAGAGTCTTTTTATTTTATTTTTCAACTCAGGATATACAATCTCACCTCTATCCCATTCGTAATAATCTTACAAATTTATTGGATTAATTATTTATTGGATTAATAATTCTGAAACAAAATTTCAAACAAACATAGGATTATTGGGCATACGGATTAATAATCTCAATCCTATACTCTAATTATGTCAATCAAACATACCCAAATTACATTAATAATTTTTTATGAATTCGCTCAAGTTAAACTCAAAATCTAAAGAAAAATAGGCTAAAAAAAGGTACAATGGCTAGTTACTCTGGTCATTGAACCACCATTGACAAAACCCAGCCAAGTGGAGCTACTTGGGCGTTAGCAAAAGTGGATGATGAATTTGAAAATTTTTTATACTGTGTTTAATTGAGAGATTTAAGAATGGATTTGAAAATAAAAATGAAAAGAGTATGTAAAATTAAGTGAAATATAAGTATATTTTATTTATATTTTACTTATCCTTTTCTTTTCTCTTTTCAAATTTAAATCTTCTAACCAAACACAGTTTTAAGTGGACTTCAAAAATTTCAAAACTAGTTTTCAATCTTTTGATAACGCTGATTAATATTTGTATGCAGGGGTTAATGTGCTGCCAATGTGGCAAGTCCACTGACAGAATGCTTAAATGGCGCATTGTTAGTGGTATGGGGCACCACCTAGAATGCTAACTGTATAGAGCTCCATTTAGATATATATACTTAGCTCTCTATCAGTGTCGTAATTTTTTTGAATGCATTGCTTCACCTCATTTATCAATTGACAAGTGTTAAATTATTTTTTAAAATCTTAACAAAAAGTATTCAGTGTGTTTAGTTTCAATTTTCTGAATTTGATTTTTTAAAAATTGAATTTCTGGTGCCGTTTGGTAACACTTACGTTTTCAGTTTTCAGTTTATATTTATAAAAATTTAAAAAACTCAAATAAAAACTTGTTTGGTAAAATTTTTGATTTATAAATCAGTGGTCTCAGTTTATAAATTTGGCCAAAAAATGAAAACACAAAAAATGTGTTTCCGTTTTGAGTTTTGAGTTTTTTTTTTTTTTTACCACCCAACATTAGCCACCACCCGCCACCATTTTCCATCACCGTCTTCCGCCACCACCACCCAACCCCCATCCCCCACCACCACTCACCACCCACCACCCACCTGCCACCCACTCGCCACCACCACCCACCCCTCGCCGCCGCAACCACCACCACCACCACCACCACCACTACTACCATCACCCACCACCAACCTGCCACCACCACCACCCACTCGCTACCACCTACTACCTGCCACCGTCACCCACCCACCCATCACCACCCGCCATCCGCCACCCACCTGCCACCACCACCCACCACTCGCCATCGTCACCCACCCACCCACCACCACCACCGCCACCGCCACCTACCCGCCACCACCACCCACCCACCACCACCCGCCATCTGCCATCCGCCACCTACCTGCCACCACCACCCATCACCCGCCACCATCACCCACCCACCCACCCCCACCACCCGTCGCCTACCCGCCACCATCACCCACTACCACCCGCCATCCGCCACCCACCACCCGCCACCACCATCACCACCACCCATTCGCTACCACCCACCACCTGTCACCGTCACCCACTTACCCACTACCACCACCCGCCACCGTCACCCACCCACCACCACCACCCGCCACCACCACCACCCGCCACCCACCTGCCACCACCACCCACCACTACTACCCACTAGCTACCACCCGCCGCCGTCACCTACCCACCCACCACCACCACCACCCGCCACCTACCCGCCCCCGCCACCACCACCTACCACCGGCCACAACCACCACCCACTCGCTACCACCCACCACTCGCTACCGTCACCCACCCAACCACCACCACCATCCGCCACCACCCACCACCACCCGCCATCCGCCACCCACCTACCACCACCACCCGCCACCACCACCACCACCGACTCGCTACCACCCGCCACCGTCACCTACCCACCCACCACCACCAGCTGCCCACCACCCACCGTCACCACTTTCCACCACCGTCTTCCGCCGCCACTTGCCACCACTTGCCATTTCTCACTCTTTTTTATATTTTTAAATTTTTTTAAACATTTTGTCAATTACCAAACGCGTTTGTAATTTATATTTTTCTAAAAATAAACAAAAAATAAATAAAAACCAGTTTATAAAATTTTTGTAAATATAAACTAAAAACGTAAACATTACCAAACACACCATTCGTATTTTTTTTGTTTTTAGTAAATATTTTTTAAATTTTAAAGAAAATTTTTTTTTTTTACTTTTTTAAATACGCCTTACTTAGATATATCTAAATAGTAAAATATTTGTGAAAAAATATTTTAAAAAATTAATAAATACACAAAAATATGAAAAATATACTAAATTTTTGTATTTTTTTTTGTATTTTTGGTATTTAGTGAATTTTTTAAAGAATATTTTCACAAATATTATACTTTTAAGTGTATTTATGTTAGGTGTGTCTAAAATTTTTTTAAAAAAAAATCTTAAAATATGAAAAAAAATCAGTGAAAACAAAAAAATACAGAAAATGAAAAAGTAAAATTTTTTGAAAAAGTGAATTCTTAAAATAGAAACCAAACAGAGTGATTAGGTTTCACAATTTTAAATAATAAAAATTAAGTATGATCAACCCTCTTTCTAAACCCCAATCCTTTATCTCTTTTTCTGCTCTATAGAAAGAGGATGGTGCTTCTAGCCATCTTCATCCCTTTATTTCCTCTCTCTCTCTCTCTCTCTCTCTCTCTCGCGGTGCTAGCCGCTATTATTCCTCTTGTCTCCATCATTAGCTTTCTATCGAGGAAGTTTTCAGATTTAGACTTAAATCTGATTATTGATCGAGATCCGATACTATTAAACGTTGGCTTGCTATAGATGAAGTTTTCAGATTTAGACTCAGATTTGATTATTGACCGAGATCCGATACTGTTAAACGCGCTTTTATACGCTAGGTGACCATAATGCTTTATTTTGTAATAGAGGTAAAGATTAAAATACCACAATTACCAGTTGCGACAATAAACGGATCATGAAGATGATTAGTAATGTTTGTTTGGTGGTGATTGTTTTATTTTTATTTTTTATTTTTTGTTATAATAGTGCCTCTCTATGTAGAGGTTTCCTTCTTTCATGGAAGTTTCCTTCTCATTGCGTGGAGGTTTGTTTTTTCTCCCTATGTGGAGACTCAAATCTTCCCTGCGTAGAGGTTCTCTTTATCCACTGTGAGATTTATTTTGTATTTTGATGTACTTTATTTGATGACTTGTTGTCGGATGTTCAATATAAGTCTAGTATTTTTTCATTAAAAAAAAAAAAAAAAAAAAAAAAACAGATTTGTCTCAACCGGTGTTATGCTATAGGTAGATAAACACTTTCAAGTGGTGCTATATTGAAGGAAAATGCTATATATATAATTTATGTAAAAATTATTGCAAAAATGAGGTGATAATGTAATTTTGATAAATAAATATCAGTTTTGTGGGTGTTTTGTTTTAAAGTGAATGTTCTATATTGAGTTACATCATTATGTATAAAAAATTTATATTAATTTTTTATTTGTATATCATTACTCAATATAGAAAACAAATTTGTTCACACATTATTGATGTGTGAATAAAACATATTTTCTCATTGGTGAAAAATGTGGATTATTTATATAAAAAAAGTTTATTGATTATGGATCCAACAATTTTTTACCAATTAAAAAATGTATTTTGCAAGTATACGAACAAAATTAAAATATTATTATATTTGTCATACATACTCAATAACAAAAAATTACTTCACTCACCACTAATATGGTCCATTCATTGAGTAAAAATTCAGTATTATCGCAATATTCCGCTATCATCTACTAATAATAAACCTACATAGAGAGAGTGAATCGTCCTTTTAAAATATAACTTATTACATATACATAGAGCTGTAAATGACAAGATTTAAAATATAACTTACTACATATACTTAGAGCTGTAAATGACAAGATATATTAGTTGATAATACTAACGACATGATTGGTTGTGTTGAACTTTTTTAAAAAATATTATATGTATTAATTGGTATATTAATTAGTGTATTAACAGATGATATGATATAATTTTAGAGATTTTGAATATTTGTAATTTGTATAATAGGTGAGATTTATAATTTTAAAATAACAATATCATAATATACACATATTAGTGATATTTACCAATAAATCCTATCTCACAAACAGTTTTACCGATTAGTCCTAAGATTATTTCTATTGTTCTGATTAGTCCTATTAGTGGGGAAATATCTTACCAGTTGATCATATTTTCTTTGTTTAGTAACATTGAGTGGTCAATTATACCCTTCCGTGTGTGTATCACGTGACATACATCATTCCAAGGCAAAAAGCATAAAGAGCCTTAGTGTACTTTATTGATGTGTGGCACCCATTGTGTGTGTCACGTGACATACATCATTCCAAGGCAAAAAGCATAAAGAGCCTTAGTGTACATTGTTGATGTGTGACACCCATTGTGTGTGTCGCATGACATATTGTGTGTGTCACGTGACACTCCAAGACAAAAAGCATAAAGAGTCTTAGTGTATTTTGTTGATGTGTGACACCCATTGTGCGTGTCACGTGACATATTGTGTGTCACGTGACACACCTTCATAAAGAGCCTTGGTGCACTTTGTTGATGTGTGGCACCCATTGTGTGTGTCACGTGACATATTGTGTGTGTCACGTGACACACCCTCATAAAGAGCATGCATCTAATAATATCTAAATGAGGGCATTAAGGTCCCTCAAAATATCCAAGGACTAAACGGTTTATTAGAAAAAAAAAAAATTGAGACCAATTGGTTCATAAGTTTAACATTTGAGATTTATTAGTAAATCTCCCTTTTTATACTTATTTTGAAAAAAAATTATAAAAAAAAAATAGAGAAGTAATATGGCTTAAATAAGTTAATAAACTGACTTTTTTCTCAATTGTTAAAATAGGCCTAAATTAACCCTGCTACATTGAAAATAAATGGATTTTTTTTTTGTTTTTTTTAAATGTTAAGAATGAACCCATAACTTCCTTCGAATGTGTTTATGTAGTAGAGATTAAATTGATAAAATATGAAATTATGTGTAAAATGTTTTTAAACCATTCTAGGTTAATAAGGGTGAATTTGTAGAGGTTTTTTTTTTTTTTTTTTTTTGGAAATGATTTGAAGAGGTTAAAGGAATTTGTCAATCCACTATTCCTTCATGGCCTCATCAAATCAGATAGTCTCTATGTTCTTTTTCTATCGTTGAATTGTAGTTTTTGAGCTTACACGGTAAAGGAATTCCAATTCAAAGTTAAAAAAATGAGGGGGAGAAGACAGAGTTGCCGTTTGGTGAAAAAAAATTTAGTTAACTTTTTAGAGTTGAATTTTTTTTAGTTTTGGTTTAAAAGGTTCGTTTGATAATTTTTTTAGAAAAAAATAAAATAATTATGATTTGAATGTGACATTTTATCTTATTAATTTATTTAATTTATTTTATCTTTATGGTTTTTTTAATCTCAATTGGCCAAACTAAGCCCGAGTGAATTCATTAACGGTCAGGTTGATGGACGGCAACGTTGAGTTGAGGTGAAATAGTTGAGCCAGATGGTGGCAGCCTTCGATAATGATGGTGGTGAATGGTGTCGATGGTAACGAAACCAGTGGGCAATTATGGGCTGCTAGTGATGAAGAGTTGTAGAGAGAGAAATCTTAACTGGGAAAAAGATGCTACTTTAAAAAAGTTAATGGTTGGTCTAAGATAGCGTCATGTAGTGTTTTATATGTATTGTAATTAATAAAAGGATTGGGTTTTCCAATTTTGTATTAGGTGATTAAAAAATATAAGGGAGTTTGGTGGTTTGTAATTGGCCAAGCAGTGGCGGAGGGAAAGAAGAACGAGGGGGGTCACGTGCCCCCCTTAGTTTTGAGATTTTTATTTTTATTTATTTTTGTGTGTGTGTGTCTTGTTGTCATATATAGAATGTATATTTTTTTTCTTAACATGTTTTTTAGTTTTATTGTATTGTTCACAACAAGTAGTTATTTGATACTTTGAGAGCACTATGTGGTATTATTTATGTAATAGTTTAAACCAATAGTATAGCAAAAAATCTTATAGATTGAATATAATGAACTCATTATTTTGAAACAGTTGACAAACTGGGTTCATTTGGGAAGTGGGTTGACTTTTTGGCTTTTTGGCTATTTTAGCATGGGGCTAAAAAACCTAGTTTGGGAAGGGCTTTTGGCTTTTTTGACTGTTTTGTGAGAGAAAGAATGTAATGTTTATAGGTTGGATGTGATGTTTTATCTTATTGGACTAAAAAGCCTATTTTGTTTTTTGTGACTAAAATAACCAAAAAAACTTGGCTTTTGGCTTCCCAAACGAAGCCACATGTGATTTGTGATTTCTCATGCTTTGAGCATCATGTAGGCAATACTATATGATATTCGAAGACTGTTTAATAATTTTCATTCAAAACACATCATTTATAAGCAATGTCATCTTTTTAATATTTTTCTATCAAATAAAAATTAAATAGATTTTATAATAATTTGCGCTATAAATAATGTGTTTTTATTTTCTAAAATTAAGAATTTTGATCCATAATTTTTTGTGTTAAAATTCCAAACTTACATCACCATCCCGCAACGAGCTATTCTACACTATTATAGAATTTTAATTTGTTTTTATTAATAATGAATATGTAATTTTTTATGTTTAAATTTAGCTCATAAAATTATTATTATCTTAATGTTCATCAATGATTTTTTTTAAATAAAAAATTATAATTAATAGTGCTCTTTCTAACTCAATTTCCTGGTTCCGCCACTGTGGCCAAGGATATAGTCACGTGGTGTCCCTAAACCCACCAATAATTTTTCGCTACTATGACATTTGAAATCCAAAAATTGAAGAGTATTAAGCGAAATACTACTTAATCCGTTAAAACCGCACCGATCCGTATCAATCCGCTAATTGCGAATTAAAGTTTAAATTTTATAATCCGCCTTCGAAACTATTCCGTTCTGTTATAATTAATACATACATACATATATATATATATATAAGCAGCAAGTAGAATGAAGAACATGGATTACGAAATCAAATATGACTCAAATTGAACAACAGATTTGGACTGCACATAATTAAAGTAAATATTAAAACGTCATAATTTAAAATACAGAAAATAACTTACAATTATAATTGTAGCAACTGCAAGGATCTTTAATTGGGTTACAAATGGAAAGGAGTAATTGTCACTCAGAGCTCTCTGTTTTTTTCTTAAGATTGAAGAATGAAAAACTTGAAGCTTTCTGAATGAATACATTACAATATATAGAAAAGGAAAATACAGTAAACATGTGACTTCTTTGAATACAGTAATCATGTGACTTCCTTGAATACAGTAATCATGTGACTTCTTTGATTGATGAAAGCAGCTGGCAGCGCGTAAGGCAAAGCAAATGCTGTCGGTTGCTTTCGGTGGAGTGATTGCACGAATATGCAGCTTTAACAAAAGTTGATTGGGTGAATAGTGACGGTGAACAGTAACTTTTACTATTCATCACTTTTGGTGGAACATGTGAATATAGGATCAATATAGATACAAATTAGCAGCTTTTCTCAAAAGAGTATTGATTGAAGCTAATTTATATTTATAGGGAATCCTATGTTGATCAGGCATATGGGTCCTGAGCATCTTGGAACTCGGATCTGCCATATGAGATGGGTTGAGTAGTTGATCCTTCAGAAGATTGTGACTGGTCTGAACTGTCTTCTGAATTTTCTAAACTGGGTGATTGAGCTTCTTCAGCTTGCTCTGTTAATTGACGGGCTAACTGGAGCAGTTCATCTCGGGATAACTTGGGTTTGACCTTTGATTTAGCTTTGGGGTGAGCAAGAGGTGAAATGGGCTTAGCAGGAGGTGAAATGGGCTTAGCCTTAGCTTTGGATTTTGATTTGGGCCGTGAATGTTCCTTGGGCTGGTCTGGAATTGCAGGAGCTTTGCACTTCACCTTGGATTTTGATTGGGCTGGTTGAACTGATTTGGATTTGGAGGATTTGGGCTTGGAACCACTAGATGAGGGGCTTCCAAGGTTGACTGGAGGAAGACTGGGCTGGCTTCCTTGGCTGATTGTAGCAGTTGGGTTCTGCTGGGCTTTGGACATAGAAGGAGTTGGAGCACATTGATCAATGGGGAATTCTTCTTAAACAATTTCAAAAATTCTGGGCACATTGAATTTAGCCCACCATTTAACTGAATGTTGACGGGTGATTATGTTACCATCAATTCCATAATGCCATTTAAATATCCATGGGAGTTTATATTTGGATATAAAAATTAACAAAGATGGAAATTGTCTCTGATGAGTGGTGAATGGGTAAACAGAGGAGAAATAGTTAACTAGTTCAATGAGATCTCCAGGGAGGATGTCTGAAATGGCACCATAATGAGTCCACCATCTCAAAATCCAGGTAGGAAACTCATATTTGAATTTTTGATCAAAAGAGATGAACCAGGAGTGACTAAAAGTTTTATTTTGGTACAGGAAAATCTTGAACCAGGCATCAACATAATCATGACAATTATACTGGATGGAATGACCAGGTAAATCTCGAAACTGATAAGGAGGACCCCATTCAGCTTGGGAAACAATACTATGGATGTAAATGGAATGATACAGAACCTTGCTGGCATAGGTTCGATCATAAATGGGTTTAATCAAGACTGATTGATGATGGATCAAAATATCTTTGTAATAGATGAGTGTTTTCTCTGGATGTGGGAGGATGAAATGGCATCCAGAGCCAAAATGGGATTTAGCAATTTCATGGATTACTTGGCCTTTAGGGTGACTGGGTTCTATATAGAACAGATTAGTAGTGTGTGATTTGGTATAATCAGATCGAGATGACCTGACTGGGTTAGCAGGGAATGGAGTAACTGAGACTGATTGGCTTGGAGCAAAAGGATCAGTAGCCAAAGCAGTTGAGTAATTAGGCCTGGGGATATTACCAAGGATTTGGTAACGGTTGATCATTTGAATGGGTTGAGGGTATTGTCCTACTAACTCCAAAGGAGGAGGAACAAAAGGTTGACTAGAAGGAACCAAAGCCTTAGAAAGAGGCATTGGGCGAGACATCTGTGGAAACAAGAAACAATGATCAGTAGCAGAGATTAACAACCAGAAAGGAGATCTAGATAATTCTGGAAATAATGTAAATGGTTGTAATAATCATGTCGTAAAATACGACGGGCTTGAATCTGTTGGTGAATGATGTATTGGGCTCTTTTAGTAGTTGGTTTGGCGGATTTGAGGCGGTTAATACGGCGATTAACTTGTTTGAGCAGGGTTTGGTAAAATGTAATTTGGGTTTTTAAATATGGAATATGTGGAGTAGCACTCATCCCTTACCCCCTGTAAAAATTCCCGGGTAAGAAAATCAGGAAGGGAATTTTGACAACCAGGTATATAGGTAATATCAAAATCAAAAATACTTAAAATAGATTGCCAACGAGCAAAAATTTGTTTACTAGCAAGATTTTGAACATCTTTTTCCAAAACATATTTAGCGGATTTGCAATCAACACGAAATAAAATTTTTTGATTTAAAATATCATCTTGAAATTTTTGTATACATAAAACAGTAGATAAAATTTCTTTTTTAATAGTACTATAATTTAATTGTGCTTTATTCCAAACACCATAATGATAACGAACAATTTGTTCAGATGATTGAGGAGTGACTTTCTGGAGAAGAATGCCACCATAACCAATATCAGAAGCATCAGTTTGAATAATTTTGAATGAATTTTCAGTAGGAATACCAAGACAAGGGAGAGAGACTTAACATATTGTTTGACGTTTTGGACAATAGAAGTATGAACAGATGACCAAGGAGGAGGATTATCCTTTAATCTATCAAACAATGGTTGACAAGTCTTCCTAAGGTCTTTGTAAAAATCAACAATGTAATTAAGGGAACCTAAAAACCTTTGTAACTGGGTTTTATCAAGAATTTCATCAGGGAACTTGGATGCAAACTCAATTGATCTACTAATTGGCAGAATAGTATTGTGGTGAATATCATATCCTAAGAACCTAACTTTAGTTTGAAAGAGTTTGATTTTAGGAGCTGAGATAACTAAACCATGACTTTTAATTGTATAAAAGAATACAGTTAAATGTTTCCAATGTTCATTAAGGGATTTGGAAAATATTAAGATGTCATCAATATAAACAATAGAAAAATGACTAAATGGATTAAAAATATCATTCATTATATTTTGAAATTCACTAGGAGCATTTTTTAAACCAAATGGCATTACATTCCATTCATATTGACCAAAGGGTGTGTTAAAAGCAGTTTTATATCGATCTTTAGGGTGAATTTGTATTTGCCAAAACCCACTTTTTAAATCAAATTTACTAAAAATAGCAGCTTGACTAAGTCTTTTAATCAAATTTTTTTTATTAGGAATAGGATATCTAATCCATTCTAAAACAGCATTGAGTGGTTTATAATTAATAACTAAGCGAGGGACACCTCGTTCTAATTCAGCATTTTTATTAACATAAAAAGCAGGATAAGACCATGGTGATTTACTTGGACTAATGATTCTGTTTTTTAATAATTCATTAATTTCTTTCTTACACATTTCAAGTAATTCATAATTCATTTGAATAGGTCGAGATTTAGTAGGGATGTGTTTTTCATTAAAATTTTTAATATATGGCAAAGTAACTACATGCTTTTTTCTATGCCAAAATGCAGTAGGTAAATTGGAGCAGACAGTAGATTCTAGTTTTAATTTAAAATCATTGATTTGAGAAATAATAACAGGATCAGTTAATTGTTGATCAATTCTTTTATAATTAATTTCTTCTTTAAGAAAATTGATTTGCCTAGTTAAGCGATTAATAGTATGGGAAATAGAACAATCTTTTAACAGTTTTAATTCGAACATTTTAGGCTGAAATAAAAATTTAAAAGTAACAGGTTGGCCTAAAACATGAGTGGTAATTCCTTCAGCAGATGTAGTAAATGGATAAAGTAAATGTGTAAATGTGGTACCTAATATGATTTTATCAATCATGTTTTTTACTAAAACGAATGAGGTTTTGAAACATACATTATCTTGACAAACATGAACGTTAGGTAATTTATATTTAATACGCATTTTACTGCCATTAGCAGAGATTAATTTCTCATGGCATTTTTCATAGTATTTAGTAGGGAGCAAACCTTCTTGTACACAGTTTAAATCAGCACCAGTATCTATTAGAGCAATTAAGTTTAATTCAAAATCATTAATAACTATCTTAATTCGTGAATACCATTTTTGCATATAGATTTTATTGATTAGATTTAATCTTTTATCGTCAAGAGTATGGGATTGTGATCTATTGTCAAATATTAATTTATCAGGATTAGTGTGATCAGAATCAGAGTCAGAATTATGTTCAGATTCATTAGGAGATTCATGAACTGAGTTGTGGAAATTATCTAAACTTTTATTAAGTTTTAATGTAATAATTTCATCTTCTAATTTTCGATCTTTTTGTCTTAATTCATTAATAGTTTGTTTGATTTGATTGATTTCAGATTGTAAATCTTGAAGTGTAATTTCTTTAGTTTTATTTTTAAATCTTTCTAAAGTCTTAGATAAACTGATAATAGGTTTATCAATCTTAGGTTTATCATCAGAATGAATTAATAAAGATTTTAATTTATCAATATATTTTTGTTTTAAATTGGGATCATCTAATTTGCTAATTAATTCAATAAGGGCAGATTCTTCTTGGGTGTTTTTAGTAAGAACAGTTATTTGTTTAACTGGTTTACAGCAGACATCATTACATCCTAGATTAATATTATTGTCAGAATCGTCACTAGGTGAATGATAATCAGATGAAGTTCTTGGATGATCAGAAGAGGAGTCGCTAACAGATTGATTTAATTGGAAGATTTTAAATAACTGATTTTTGGAATTATCATCAATTTGAAGTTGGTTAACTCTATCATTTAATTTTTGCTTTTCTTTACATTTATTTGAATAATGTCCTTTTTTACCGTAATTATAGCAGGTAATGTCTTTATTGAATTTAGATTTGGGATGTGATTTTTTATAATATTTCTTTTTGGGTTTAGTATAAAATTTATCATGAGATTTGGAAGGTGAATAATCTTTGCGATATTTATTAGAAGAGTATTTGGATTTATGTTTATGTTTGGAGTACTTGTGTGATTTCCTACGAGAAGGTGCAACAGGAGGTAAACCATATTGTTCACAGAAATTTCCTAATTCATATTTAGCTTTATGTTTATCCTTAGTGGCTTTTTGACTAAGTTTTAAATCAATACACATTTTTAATCCTTCTTTTTGAATAGTGCTAATTATATCACCATAGGTTAAATTGTCATATTCAATAACACCAGTAGGTTGACTAAGAACATCTCTAATTTTGTGAGCAAATAGACTAGGTAATCCATTAATGAATTTTTCTTTCCAAAATGATTTAGTACAGTCTTCACGTAACATAACTCTAGAGGTAAATACATCTTTATACCATCGAAAATCACTTAAAGTTGGGCAAGTAAGGTTACTAAGCTGATCGTGTATGCGAGAATAAATATTAGTAGGTGTACCAATAAAATGTCGAACAATAGTATAAATTAATGTATTGATACCATCAGGGTGGCAACATCCAATAGTTTCATCAAAAATAGGGAGACCATTATCATCAGTTTGATTAGCATATATGATGGAGTCTCGTTGATCTTCAGTTAAGTATTTTTCCCACCAAGATTTGAGCATACCAGTAAAACCAGAAGTAATTAAGGAAACAATTTCAGATTGAGAATATTGGGGATAATTAGAGAGGTAACTATTTGAAACCATAGATAAATGATTTAATTTTGGAAGTATTTGATCTTCACTAAGACCATCAATGTTCCATTGGTATAGTTTTTTAGCAGAAACAGAAAATTGGTTACTAATATTATTTTCTTCATATTGGAGGTCAGGTGGAGTAGGTTGAGAATACCAGTTTTTGGTAGTTTGAGGATTAACTTTGGGATAATGAATTTTATTAAGATTAGAAGATTGGAATTGTTGGGCTAATTGATTTATTTCATCATCAATAGTGTCAGTTTCAGATGTGGTAGAAACAGTGTCAATTTTTGGTTGTTGATTTAAAACAGTAAGACCTTTTTCTTTAGAAGGTGAGGCATTATCAGTGGTAGATAGTTTAGTGAATAATTTTTCAATAGCTTTCACAGTAGATTGATCAGTGGTTACCAGACTAGTTCGTTTGGAGCGATGACTAGGTAGATTAAGTAAAGGTTGATCTAAAAGTTGTGGTTTAGTAGATGTAACGGATTCTAAATTTGTTTCTATTTTATCTAATTGTTTACCAATGGTGTTTAAACATTGATTAGTATAATTATTTTGTTCAATGTCTTTTTTGATTTCAGCATCATCGCCAAGTATTTTGAAAGGAGAAGCAGGAATGTCAAAACCTTGTTGTTTGATAATTATTTTCTCAAGAGGAGGGTGACTGGAACTAACAGTTGTAGATTCAGAAGTTTTCCATTTGTATTTGGTGATTGTATTTAGCTTTTTGTAATATTTTTCAATATATTCTAAGAGAGGTAATTCAAAACTATATTCAATCATAAAATTATACCAATGTCTAGTGATTCTGGATTGGCGTTGTTTATCATAGGTATCATAATAAGCATGTCGGAGTTGTTTATTTTTAAAGGACTTAAATTCAATGAATAATTTATCAAGATCAGGTTTAAAATCCTTTTTAATGGTCATAAGTTGAGGATTGACTGGAGGTATAAATTCTTCAAAATCAGTTTGAGTTGGAGAATTATTAGAAGCAGTTTCTTCTTCAGGTAAATGTGTGTGTGTAGAGTAAACAGGTTTACTAATTTGAGAAGTAGCAGTATTATCAACACCTTTTAATTTAGAGGTTTGTCCTAAATGAATTTGACTATTTTTTTGAAACAGTGGAGTATTAAATATTTCATCTTCAGTTTCAATCTCAGAAGGTACACTAGAGGTGCTATGTCTAGATGATTGACTGCGATTAAATTTAATACGAACTGTACCATCATTGATTTGTTGAATGTCTTGAATATCTTGGATAGATGATTGTTGTTGGTTATGTTTGTAATGTTCATTGACAGTGATCCATTGATTGGGTAAATCTACATTTTTCCATTCAATCATTTGGGGAACATTTATATGGGTATCAGTACTACTACTTTGGATTAGTAAAGTTTTATCTTTAGGGGACTTGTGCAATGCGTGAACATTTAAATTAGTTTTCATGCACTTATAATGAACACGATAAATTAAAGCAATATTATGGGTTTTATTCATCATATTGGTAAATGAACCATGTAATTGTATATTTAATGTTAATGCATGTAAAATATTTGGATCTCATAAACTAAGAGTAAAATCAGGAAAACAATTAAAATGTACTGAACCTTTATGGAAACCAGTTTCCATCATACCCATTAAACTATCATTGTAATTAAGAAAATGAGTATCTCTTAAACATAATAAAACAGAAGTATTTTTTCCTTGTTGAGTTAATGGTTTGACACCGACTTGAATTAAACCTATGTGAATAAAATTGTAATCACTTTTTAAATATCTTTTTATGAGATTAGCATCTAAAGCATATACTTGTTCAATTGTTTTAACATGCAAAGTGATTTTGAAAGTATTCTGTATAAAAGAAGTTTTATAAATGTCTTTAATTGGCAATTTTGGTATATTCCAGTCTACATCAATTTTATCATTTTATATTTCAACATCTTCTTCATTAATTACTAATTCTTGATTAGGTATTGAGGGCAAAGTGGTTGACCTAGAACTGACTGAAGAGTTACTTCTAAATAATCGATTCATTGTTCTTTTTTAATTAATCAGTTTTACAGATACCTTAATACATACCCTATTCTTATCCAGTTTACCACATACCTTGTAACTTCACAGACCTGTGTATACATACATACCCTATCTTTTGACCCCTAAGTCCAACACTGCCTAAACCTAAGGACTTACTTAGGACTGGGAAGAAGTGGGTGACTTAAACGCAGGTGGAATAAACGTAACAAGGTGGATAACACGGACCGAGCTTGTGGGTGATTAAGATGAACTGAAAACTAGATTAATCAAATAAACAATGGAAAAGATTATTTGATTAATCAAATAATCAAATATATATATATATATATATTAACTTCTAATAAAATATCAAAGTAAAAATGAGGTTGAGAAAGATTTAAAATGTAAAATTTGTTATAAATTAATAATTATACAGATGAAAAATATTATATAAAATTAATTTATGCTATTTATAAAAAAATATTATGCAAATTACTATTATATATTATGTAAATATTTGATAATTTGTTAAAATATTCTTTAATCTGCCTATCCGTCAATCTGTCATTCAATTTATAATTTTATTCTGAGTTCTCGTTTAGTAAACATTTTGGGGCTAAAAAAGCACAAAAAATAAAATGTCAAATCCAAATTATAATCATTATACTTTTTCTCTCACAAAAGTAAAAAAAGTCCAAAAATAAAAACCAAACGAGACTAAAAAATCCTAACATAAAAAAGTTAGTTACCGTAATCAATGCGAAATGAAACTTGAAACTGCTTGAATTATACCGTACACACTCCTAATTATTATTTAAGTAAAAAAATTAGATCTATTTTTTATATATAATAATAATAGGGTCTGGCTTTGGTCTAGTCCACCATCGGACTGGACCGTACTGTTGGGCCCGTGGGGGCCCACCACGGGTCCCGTTTTGAAAATCTGAACCGTTAATGTGTAGAACTCGTCGAGTACTATATGCCTCTAAAAAACCACGTTGATCGGATATCGATAACTATGTGATCAAATCAGTTTTGTATAAAAAAAATGGACGGTGAATAAATTAACAGTTGACAAAAAACTGATTTGATCACATAGCTATCGATATCCGATCAATGTGATTTTTTACAGGCATATAGTACTCGACGAGTTCTACACATTGAACGGCTCAGATTTTCAAAACGGGACCCGTGGTAGGCCCCCACGGGCCCAACAGCACAGTCCGATTCGATGGTGGACTGGACCAAAGTCAGACCCTGATAATAATATATCACTATTAAAATATTTAATAAATCTCTCTTTTATTTATCATGTAATTAGCAACTAATCATTTTGTTAAATTGTGTGTTCAAAGCAAACGTTGTTAGAACATCTCCAATGGTGAACCAAATTTTTCCTCAAATTTGAGTAAAAAAAAGTTAATTTTCTCAATCTGATACCATTTGCTCCAACCGTGCATCAAAAGGGAAGTGGTCGACCGGTAAGTTAAAATTTTTTTTTTTTAAAACCTGTTTGAACCTTTTTGACTGGTTTGAACCGACCTATTTGAAAGGGAACCGGTCGACCAGTTGGCCCACCTCAACGGTAACGCACAGTGAAATGGTGAAATCTGGAGTTTGTTCTCACTTTGATGAATTTTTTGTTTCATTCTCATTTTGATACTAATTTGGTGAAATCATTGAAGCTCCAAAAAATATATTTTTCACCAAATTTTAAATCTGATGCAAAATTTAGTTCACCATTGAAGATGGTCTTAATGGCCAGATGTGCTGCTAATGTGGCCGGTCCACTGACAGAGTGGTTCACAGGCGCATTATTATTGATGTGGGAACACCAACCGACATTGATGATGTGATCACTCCTCTGTCACGGCGCATGTATAGCCGTGCCTTGCGCGCCTCTCTCATTGGTGGGCCCTGAGCTAATGCTTCAATTCAAAGTTATCATCGTCCATCCCAAAGTTATCACCGTCCACGGGACGAGTTTGAAATGAGTTTGTCATTTCATATCTTCACTTTTGCCGACATATTTTACCTCCGCTCCCGTCCTACCCTGCGTCCGGATCCTCTAGAGTAACTCTCTAGAGTGATCCTCTAGAGTGATTCTTTAAGGGGCGACGCGTGTCCCATAATAAAATTAATGGCTGAGATTGTTTTGGTGAGCCAAAACCAAAAAAAAAAAAAAAAATTACAATTTGCACTGCAGTGCAGATCGAAAGGAGAGACGAGGAGAGAGAGAGCTGAGGAAGAAGAAATCTCTGCAAATCGAGAGGAGGATCCGCCCAACGCTGCCCCATCTCTCAAAATCTCTGCAAATCTTAAACCCATTTCCTATTCACCCATTTTCAAATCTATTCACCCATTCACCCATTTCCTCAAAACCATCTCTCAAAATTTCTGCAAATCTTAAACTCACTTTCTTCTTCATCTCTCAAATCTATTTTCTTCCTATTGCCATTTTCTTCCTAAACCCATTTTATTCTTCATCTCTCAAATCCATTTTCTTCATATTCTCTGTGTGGGTAGGGGGGGAATGGGGTTGATCCCAAGTTGGGTAAGAGAGAGTGACAGTTTTTGATAAAACAGAGGAAAGAAAGATAAGAGGGGGGAAAAAGAAAGAGAAAGAGAAAGGAAAATGAAGATTCGAGATCGAAATGAGAAGCAAAAGAAAAGGAGAGAATGTGAGGTGTTGAGCTGGGTAAAGGGAAAGGGAAGAGATCTCAGCCCATGGGATTAGGAAAAGTGGGTTTCTCTTTCTCCTCCTCCCTCTCGATCTACAATGCAAACTGTGCAAATTTTATTTTATTTTATTTTTTGGTTTTGGCTCACCAAAACGACGTAATGGGTTTGCAACAATTTCATCCATGGAAATCTATATATAACTGTGTTCTTTCTCTCATACTGTTACTTCCCAAGAAACTTTGAAGACCCCATCAATGGCTTCTTCTTCCTCATCCTCTCTCGATCTGCAAATTCAGAAAAAAAAAAATTTTGGTACCAAAACGACGTCGTTTTGTCTAGGCATTATCTCAGCCGTCCGATCATCCACTCTAGAGGATCACTCTAGAGAGTTACTCTAGAGGATCCGCACGCGCCCCCCTCTCGCTACGAGGGGAATTTTTCAATCCTACTCCTGTTCCTGCATATACTTATTGATATTCGTGAATATCTAATTATATTTTAAATAATTAAAAAAATTAAAAATTATTTAAATTCTTGACACATTAAATATTTTTTTAATTTATATATATATAAAAAGTGAGACTTCTAAAATTATTATTTATTTATATTTAAACAAAATCATAAACTTTTAATATTATTTTCTTATATCTAATTATATTATAATATATATATACATATATTATTTATTTATATATTATTAATTATACTAGGTTGAGTTTAGATCAGGAAAAGCGATACCCCGCTTCACTCGCGTTGGGGGTGACCAAAACACAATTCACTCCCGCCCCACATAAATGTCGGAGCGGGTAAAATCTGTCCCATTCAAGTAGGTATAGACAAACCCTCACAGATCGGATTAAAATGACCATCTCTACTCTTTGCCCATGACTTTAAATGCTAGTGGGTTGGTAGCCTTCTACTTGATTAAGTGATTTGAGAAGAAATTTAAAATTAAAAAAATATAAATAAAATATGTTTATATTTTATTTAATTTCATGTATCTTTTTTATTATTTTTTTAAGGTTTTGTTTAGTATAAAATAAGTAAAATAAGTTAATAGAATAAAATATCACATCTAAATAATAATCATTTCACTTTTTTTATTATAAAAGTCAAAAAAGCAAAATTAAACAAACTTTTAGTCCCAAGCTAAATAGTCAAAAATCTAAAAAACCAACTAAAAATGCCAATTGTCAAACGGCAACTAAATCATTTTTCAAATCCTCTAACTAAATACATTCTAAATATTCTTACTATTTTTCTTTTGGGTCCTTGTCAGGTTTATGTTTTTATGTTAAGGCTATTTAGGGTTCGTTTGGAAAGAATTTTAATTTTTTTAGTTTGATTTTTTGATTTTTTGGCTAATTTAGCCTGACTAAATTAGTTCGGTTTGGAAAAACTTTTAAACTTTTTTGACTTTTTTGATTTTTGTGAGAAAATAAAATGATTATGATTTAGATGTGGTATTTTATATTATTGACTTATTTAACTTATTTTATCTTTCTATACTTTTTTCGTCTCAACCCAAACCCAACTCGCTTGCCAAACAACAGCTTACTCCTTCAACTATTACATTCGTCTGAAAATATTAGTGTTTTTTAGAGAATTTATTTTTTTTAATAGTACATTTATTACACTTAAAAAATGTTAATTTTTAAAAATTACCTTTTGACTTTTTTTTTTTTTTTGTTGAGAATATCAATTGTCATAATTAATAAATTTAAAAGAGGTTGTTGTTAACATATGTTCTTAAGGTATATGTTAAGGAAGCATTAAATGAGAATAACTACACCCACTTATATAGAAAGAATAAAAAATTTAAAAATTATCTCAACTCAATAAATGTTTTTATAATGAGATTAAAACGTCCTTTTTATTTTCATTTCATTTTACTTCTTGACATCACAATTCTCATTTTTTGTATCCCTTTTTTTTTTTTTTTTTTTAAATTTTCTTTCCACCCACTCGTTACAACTATTTTTTTTTTTTCCATGGTTGTGTTAGTTTTTTTTGTTTATGAAATTTCCATTTGCATTTGTTAAAAAACACTATTAATGTGGTTGAATTTTTAGAATTTATTTTTTAGAAAAAATTTAAAAATTAGTTTGATAAAAAAAATAATAAACACTCATTATTTTTATATAATTTTCTCTTTTTGAGAAACAAGTAATTTGAAAAAATTTAAAAAATATCTTTTTTTGTATTTTTTTTTTTAATCAAACTAAATTTTTGAAAGGATTCTACTTTTAATCCCACTCTGTGGAGGGCGTTTAGGTCAATTTCAAGCAACAATAATGAATGAAATCAAGTGTAGGGCTAATCCAATACTGTTAGGAAAAGGGCTTCCCTAGCTTAGGTTCTTTCACCCCAACGCCTAGGACTCGAAAGGATATTAGAGGGCTGCTTTACCATAGGCGAATCGCAGAAAAGTGCGTGAGAGAAGGAACTGCATGAAGACTTAATCACTCTTACAATAGGATAAGAATACTCGTAAGTCTTTTCTAGCTCTTCAAGTGAGGAAGACAAACCTTCATAACTCATTTAGTAGATGGCTAGATCCCTTCCCTTTGTAGAAACCCTAGGGACATTCCCTTGTTTTCGTCGTGGCAGACCCCCCTCCTTCCATCACAAGTAGCCCCGGCTTAAGGGGGACCAGAAAACACCTTTCGTTAATCAACCAAATACAAATATTTTGAAATTAGAAAGTTTTATTTTGCAATATAAATATTTTGAGGGCTCACCGTGTTAGTCCTGTCAAAAAAAAATAAAAATTATTACATATAAATGGGGTTACTTTTGTCCATGTAAGGAAAAAAAATTAGTTTCTCAAAAATATTAAATTTATTTCCACTTTTGTTTCGCGTGCTCCGTACAAGTTGAAGTTGTTGAAGTTGTTTATTATTTTCTTAACATGTGTCCTTATGACACATGTTAACAAGACCTTTTAAAAGAAAGGTAAAACAAGAAATTCATATTATTTTAATCATTGATTTTTGAAAAGGAACTAATATTTTGGGACAATGAAAAATGGAATAAGTGACTAATATTTTGGGACGAAATGATTATTATTATTATTATTGTTATTTATCTATGAATTCGTATATTTTGACATTTTCAATTGTAAAAATGTATCATTTTTGCTCTCAATAGATTCCCTCTAGATCAACTCTAAAAGAAGTATACTTATACATTTTCATAATTAAGGAAGTCAACATATACGTGTTCATAAATGGGATAAAGTGATATTCGGTAATAGTTGAAGAAGTCTTAATATAATTAACTCTTTTTATTATAGATTTGGCTTCTCTCATGTTCACAATCCAATTTGAGAGAATATTTGAGCTTAATGGGCCCAATCTTGGTGCTCCAAACCGTTCCCTTTTTGGTACTTGTTAAGAAGAATATTCATATAAAAAATTAAAATGATTGGATTTCGATAATATATGTTTGAATTACATTTATTTTAAAAGAATAGATGGCAAATATAATTTTTAATAATAACTATCAAATTTTTAATGACAAATGTGATTCAAACATATAACCATCGAAATTCAATTATTTTGATTTTTTACATGAATATTTTTCTCAATAAGTTCTAAAAAGAGAACGATTTGGATTACTGAAATTGGGCTTACAATGGGCCTACTAAGCCCAAATGCTCTCTCAAGTTGGATTCCCATCATGAGAGAAGCCACACTATTTTATTATTATAATTTTGTTTAAACATAAAAAATCCATTTTATACTTTTTCGTAACCTCCCAAACCCCAAACCCTAACCCCACCATTCTGTCTGGTGCTCTTCCCACTTATTCTAGCTCCGGTGACCCTTCCCAAACCATCCCTTTCCTTACCCATCCCTTTTTAACTCATCTTTACCACCCAACCATTGTCATCACCACTATCATCGCCGATCCCTCTATCTATCTCTCTCATTCATTGTCGCCACCAACCCTATCACCCTCATCGAGGGCTCCACCACCTTCACCAAACTCTAAAGTGACATTTTCCTTAAACAACATTAGACAAATAGTGTAATTTGCCCTTTTAATTTGGTTCTTGAACTATCTCAATTTTCCCAAATTTAGCCCAAGTCTCAAATGCCCATTCAATTTATAATGAAAAAAATGACATATTAACAGTTACATGACATTTTACATACAAATATGATCAAAACAATTTTCCTCATGCCTCTTAAGTATTACTCCCTCCATCTCTAATTATTTATCAATTTTCACTATTTCAAATATCTCAAAATATTGTTTATATTTTTAATTTATTTCTTTTTTCAACAATTTTAAAGACTTTAAGAATCCACCACCGTAAGTAGCACATACACATTAAATACCAACTCATATGACTTTAGTGGGCACATTTTTTGTTTTACTTTTGTGAATTTATATAAATTCATGTGAGTTAAGATATAATGTGTATTTATTGATTATTATTTATTTATTTATGTTCTTACATTTTTTAAAAGTCAATGGAAACTATTTGTATTTTTTCAGCTACTCGAAAATTATGTTGTTTTAATTTTAAGACTTTCTAACTAAAACCAACAAAAGCGAGGGAAAAAAAAAAAGAAGAGAAAACATCATTAAAAAAAAAAAAAAAACCAATGTTTTGGTTACGCTGTGTTTAGTTGGGGGATTTGGAAAAGGGATTTGGAGAAGGAAAGAGAAAATGTTGTGTGAAATTAGGTGAAATGTAGATATATTTTATTTAAATTTCACCTACATTTTCCTTTTGTCTTTCTAAATACCTTCCTAAATCTTCTAACCAAACACAACATAAATAAAATTAAAATTTTCAACATGCATCAGGTAAATAGATGATTAGTGTCGGATTGTTGTTTGGCGGAGACTTACTTAATGGACCTCTAAGACTATGCAAGTTTTTAGACTTTTGTTGCATTGAGATTTGCCTATTTCTCGTGTCATTTATGCACTAAGAGGTGTCTTGGGTTGTTTGTGTCCCACTTGGAATTTGCAATGGGATTGTTAAGGTTGTTTGTGCCCAGGTTTGTCTAGTTAAGAGATTTATTGTTATGTCTCATTGTGTTTAGAAAAATGCGTGGTAGTTCGAAATTGGAGGGGGCTCGAATGCCCCGAATCCTAGTTGTACCAAAATGACGTCGTTTTGGCACACATTTTTTTTTTTGGGTTCTTCCTCGAAACTAGTTTGAGAGAAACATAGAGGTGAGAGAAAGAGAGAAGGAGGAAGAGAGGAGAAGAAAAAAAGAGAGAGGGGGAACAGAAGCTTGATCTTCGGCTGAACCATAACCTAACCCGCCATGATTTTCGGCTGAACCGCAACCCAACCCACCGCCATGGACAGAGAGGTCGAACCTTGATCTTCAGTTGTGGCTGTTTTGATTTTGATTTTGATCTTGATGCTGTAGGTTTGGTTTTGATTTTGATTTTGTGGGTTTGGTTTTGGTTTTGGTTTTGGTTTTGATTTTGATTTGGGGTTTGATTTTGATTTTGGGTTGATTTTGAGTTTTGATTTTGAACAAAGGAAGAAGTGGAAGGGAAAAGAAAAGGGAAAGGAAGAAAAGGAAGAAGAGAGGGGGAAGGAAAAAGAAAAAAAAAAAAAGATTTTGATTCTGAATTTGGAGCTGCTAGAAAGAACAGAGAGAGAAGAAGAAGGAAAAAGAGAGAGGGAAGGAAGAAGAGGAAGAAGAGAGGGGGAAGGAAAAAGAAAAAAAAAAGATTTTGATTTTGAGTTCGGAGCTGCTGGAAAGAACAGAGAGAAAAGAAGAAGGAAAAAGAGAGAGGGAAGGAAGAAGAGGAAGAAGAGAAGGGGAAGGGGAAAAAAAAAAAAAAAAAAGTCAAAACGACGTCGTTTTGGCACTTTGAACCATTTCGGCCAGGGAAAATTCGAACTACCTAGTAGCTCTGTTGTGTTTTTTTTTTTTTGGCTGGGTCGTTGTTAAAGATTAGTTGTATCTTAGGTCTAGATATTCGATGCACGATAAGCCATAATCATTCGTGGGGCAGAATTAAGATTTTCAATTGTGAGGGCCAAACTATTTCTTCATTTTCAAATTGTTTTGATATATGTATATATATATATATATGTATGTATTTTACAACATTTAAAATTTCAAAAGTCTAATTCATATATAAAATTTAAGAGAATTTGTTTAAAGATCCTTAATATTAAGATTTTATAAGATAAATGACATACACTATTTTCATAATAGTTAAGGTTCCTATATATTTTTACAGAGAAAATTCAATTCAGAGAAATTTTGCTTGACTCGAAGAAATTTCGCCCTGACTCAGAGAGATTTCAATTTTCGTAGAGAAATATCGAAATTTCTCTGAATCGAATTTTATTTGTAAAATGTTGAGGGATCTTAGTTAATAAAAAAAACATCTTAGACCTCTCCTACTACACAAAGTTGGAGATGGATGTTTTATTAATTTTCTCTAAAATTTATTATGTTGCGTATTATTATTTAATGCCTTTTGTTTTGATTATCTTTTCTTGAATTTAAAACTTGTAATATTCATGCTATTAATTACATAATAGTGTTAAATTATGGTATTCATGCCCTCCTAAGAAATACCATAATTTTATTTATTTTTCTAAGAAGTGTAAATTATAAATGGTGTACCATATACACGCCTAATTATACTATTTTCTTCTTTAGTTATGACCAATTTTCTTCTTTAATTATAACATTATTTTAATTATAACTCATGAGATATTTGGTTAGACATTATGTAATGTTTGATTATGATTTTTTTTTTTTTTTTTTTTTTATTTTTTTTTTTAAGTTTTGACTCAGAAATTATAAAATTATGCCCTTTTTTTTTTAGTTATAAGATACAAGGATGAGTACCATAATCTTTTCCTTAGAATCATTATTAATGAAATATGTGACTATAATAATATAAAATGAACGTTTATTATAAAATCGTTATCATCACTGACACTTAGAGATGAGAGGTGAATGAAAATGATTAACCAATAAGAAGTATAAAAATATGTAAAGGGTAAATGGAAATAATGATCTAAATTGTGCAGTAATGCTAAAGTCGAATAACTTAGATATAGAATAATACTAAGAAAAATGATGTGTTAATCCCAATCACATAAGAATTAAATCAGATCATATACTATTTTTTCTATATCTGAATTCTTGATCTCTAATATTCAATTACAAAGAGCAGTTGGAAATATTGGGATAAGTAAAAATTCTAGAGGAGACAATAAAAAAATTATTTAGATTTTGAGGGGATCAAATCAAATTTTCTTAGAATTTAAGAATAATATACTAATTATATTATAAATACTCAAAATTATGTAGGAGTATAAGTTTAAAAAAAATAATTTATATTTTCAAGAGGGGGCCGAGATACCTTTAGCCCCTAACAGTTCCACCCCTGATCATTAATTTATATTGATCTGATTGATTTTCATTACAATATATAAGAGCTTTAGGTTCAAAAATAAAATTTTATTGCAAAAAATATTGGTGAACCAATTTTTGTCGTCATAAGAGCCATGAGTAAAACATCACCCCGAAAATAAATATAAAAACAAAAAACAAAATAACCTTTAGTGGCAAAGTCTTCAAAATGTTGCTGATACATGCAAAATTAAGTAGGGAATGCAGGAAATGTCAATCAATATAAAATGGTTATATATTAAAGGGAAAATATCAAAAATGAAAAGTAAAAAAAATAATTATAAATTCATGAAAGTACAACACTCATTTGCACAATCTAATGCATAAATTCTTTGTACTTTTATGAGGTTGCAATTATTTTGTCAACTTTTCACTTTTTTTATATTTTCCCTATATTAAAAGGAAATGCATCAGGAATAATATGACAACTTAGATATCGTGTTGAAGAATAGGTGAAGTGGGATCAGATTTCTCCACTTAAGAAACTTAAGATGAAAATTATGTGTTTGCCTTTGGGAGAGGAAATGTTTTATTAATATTTTGTTATTGAGGCGAATGGTGTAAACAGTACAGTTCGGTTCGGCGCTAAACCTTATCTGAATATTGACTATCTTCTACAATTCGGTTTGTAGGTTTGGACTTTCATGAAATTTTAAGATGTTTTATAAAAACTTGCACAATTTCATATAAATAAAGAAAAAGTATAAAACTTGCTCTATAAATGTTTCATTCTCCAGTTTTTATCACAAAAATAGTATTGTAGTAGTAATTTATCTTCTAATATTTAAAGAATTTAAATATAATATTTTGGTCGGTTTGAATTGTATCGATGTAAAAATTTTTAAAACTGAAACAAACTTTACATTATGAAAATTAAACCAATTACACTCTAAACAAGGCTCATGTAAGGTGATTTTATTTTGCTGGCTCTTTAGATTTTTTTTTTTTTTTTTTTTTTTTCATGGGGTCATTGGATAAAGAGGATTTTATTTTTTATTTTTTATTTTTTATTAAGCTTTAGATAGATTTTTAAAATTTTGAAGGGCATATTTTTGACACATCTTGAAAAGGGCAGTAACCATTTTATGTCATTCACTGAATAATTGTAAGCCTTTGACCCAATGCTACCATGTAAATGCTTTGTCATTCCTACTTTTCTCTAAAGTCCATAATGTTGAAGATTGCCTCCCAAATAATTTTCTCCAACTTTCAATTTTTCAAACCAATATAGCAGAAGACCTTCTGAGGAAACAAGAACTTTGCCTCCATTGACCTCTCCTTGATAAGGACTTGATAGTAAATTCCTTCCAAGTTACTTAGTAGCTCCTAATAGGCCAAAGATTCCATGATTGAGTCCGGATCCTCTAGAATGATGATTTTTTTTCTTTTGGGTAAGGTTGAGGTTTGGGAGCTGAAAGCTGAAATGATTATTGTATCCACAACTTCTGTAGAATTAAATCTAGCCATCCAAAAAATATCACTGCATGATCATTTTCAGAAAAATCACTCACCATGATTTTGATCTGTATATCCACGAGGCAGAAGAACCTCAGAAATACCTCCTTATGAGCTTTTCCATCTACCCAAACATCATTCCAAAGCTTTGTCGAAGAACCACAGATAACCTTAATTGATAATCCTCCCAACAAGACATTCCAAAATTTCGAAAATGAGGCGATCTAAGGAGAGAATTGGCTTTCCATACCTTTGACAATTTCCACTGATCTGAACAGTTATGAAACCAAACAGCCATTTGGGTAATCTATACTTTTCCACACAAAATTTCTTTCCACTCCAAACGTCCACCAATATTTTTTATTTTTATTTTTATTTTTTGTAGTCACAGAGCTCCATCTTAAAATGATGTAATTTCCTTCATCTTCATTGTCACCCTTCAAAAAACATTTTTCAAATTTTCTCAAGAGCCTTTGTCATACTTGCAGGAATTCTGAATCAAGACATGTAATATATGGGCAAGTCCAATAATTTTGATTTTATCGAAGTAATTCTACCTTTCTCAACAATAGGTAGCCTGGTTTTTAAGTCTTCTCCCAAAAGCGTTCCAAGATATAAGAGATGGTTCCTTGAACTGCCTCTTTCATGAATAACTCTGATAATCCAACTCCGCGTAACCGACTTTCTTGAAAGTTGATCTTTAAACCAGAAATCCATTCAAAGTATCTCAAGATCTCCTCTTTGCATTTGTCCATTCCTCTTTCATGTTGAGATGTTCTTGCAATGGTTATCAATGACTCAGATTTGTGTTGAGTTTTCTGAAGAAGATGACGAAGACTTCGATCTTCAATTCTGAGAAATCAACAATGTCGAGCATTTGTAGAAACCAACTTCCTTGGCTTAAAATGTTTTTGATGATATTACTTTCCACTCTGCTAACCATCCCTCAGACATTCCAAGTAACAAGCTTCATTTTAGGAAAAATCACTCCTAACTCATTTGATCATTTTCATCCCATTTCCACCAGCTTTGAGCTTCAACTTTTTTATTGTCATTAAATCGTCGCACATTTAATGACAAATTCTTGTTGTAGCCGGAGTATTGGACATTTAATTTGGGATGGATTCAAGATTCATTCTGGAGTGCAAACAAAAAGTAAATAATAAAAAAGTAAAAATAATATTAATTTTTATCAACAATAAAAAGAAAAAAGTAAATTATATTACTATTAATTAAACATTCTTTGCCAACATAATCATGTAAAAATATATAGATGAACAATTTTTTTTTTGGTCTACACTAACTTATTATGTCTCATTCTACTACATATATATTTATGACATGATCAACATCAAAACCGCAATATATATCTTTTTCGATAAATGTGATCAAATCATCTTTAATCTTAGTATGTAGTTTAGTCTTGACTAATTTCATAGTTGCAAATGTGCATTACTATGCATAGTTTAAACACAAGACGAATCAATTTATGCGTAAAAAGATATTTCAATAATTTTCTAAGCTCATTTTTAAGAGTGTCATGTCAAACATGAAAATAATAAGAATGAATGTAAAATAAAGGGTGTAAGCAAATTAAAGTATAATTTATAGAAAAAAAATTCATAAATGACACATGGTTAGAAAACAAGAATGGCAACAAATAAAGACAAATGTAAAAATACAAATAATTCTAAATAATAAACAAATATAATAAACAATACAGATAACAAACATAAGGGATCAATATTAGATAAAACTAAATTTGAAAATTATTTTTAAATTTTTGTTACATGTGCGAAACTTTATAATTTGGTAGTGCGAACTATTATGATTATAGGGTGTGGAATATTGAAATTTTGAAATCATATTATTAAATATTAGTATAGTATAAGAAGTTTTTAAAATTTTTGGAGGTGCAAAGATTCTTACAATTAGTGATAACTTTTTGTCATTGCAGAAAGCATGGGTTATGAGGGAAAATTTATTAGGTGATCCAGGGGCACCGCTTGACAATACTCCCATGAATCACCAAATGGTATGGCCCTTGTTGTTCCTTTGTGACCTAACACACAATTTTGGACTTTATCTTCACTATCAATTACAAGACTCTTGAAATAGCACCAAATAATGTCTGAAGACTACTTTCATGATTAAGAGAGTTTGTGGTGACTAGCTTCGCAATAGCAACAATCATTTGATATCATATAAAATGAACTATCAGATTATTTCATTTATCAGTGGGTTTTAGGCTTTTAGATTTAGCTCGGCAAGACAAACCGAAAAATTAAAACAAATTAAAAAAATCCAAAATAAGTTCAGAAAAAACAAAAATAAGCACACACGAAAAAAAAATAGTAGACTTTTTATGGAAGCGCGGGGGGAGGGGTTATTTTGGCTTTTGTCAATTTTTGTTGGAATTTTTCAAAAAAACATATTTTTTTAGATTTCATCTACACAAGACGGACAGGAAAAGTAAAAAATTGACATAATTTTGAAAAAAAAAACTAAAAATAAAAACGTTTAAAAAAGGTTGCTTTTTTAGGTGTTCTATATTAGAGGACTTGTTACTCAAATATAATAAAAATCTATATATATATATATATTCAATTGACTCATAAAAGAAGTAGAACAAAAAAAATATTAGTGAATATTTGAAGTTTTTTGCATTTTGTTCCTACCAATAGAAGAAAAAACAAACAATTAAAATAAATTATTTGTAAAGATAAATCCACTCATGTGTTATATGTATCTTTTTAGGTGAAATCCACTCGTGTTATATGTATCTTTTTAAGCAAAGTCTCATATCTCGTATAGACTAACCCCAATTTAGGGTTGGTTTGGAATGTTTTAAAAAAGTATACTTTTTGACTTATTGTCTTATATAAGTTGGGTTTGATGTGATTTGTTAGAGAGGTGATGTGATTTAAATAAAATGATGTGACTTAAATAAGATAGTGACTTTTTAACTTTTTGTATTATTTAGTAGATGCCAAACTTGGCCTAAGTATTTGTATTTAAAAGGTTTCAAACCTGAAATTATGAAAATAATACACTCCCAAATCCCAAACTTAGACCATCCGGCCAACTCTTGGAGTTTCCTGCGTTGTGCATCTACATATCCTCATTGCAGCAAAATCTTCACATTTGCGTAAAAAAACAAAAAATAAAAAATAAAAAATGGTTAGTGTGATATAATGCATGGACACTAAAAAAATTTATTTAGCCATTAAACTAAATTTTACACCTTGGAGAGTTGAAGTCACTCTCTCTCGCAAGTACTTCAGATTTACCTCCCAATTCTATTTCTAAGGGTGAAACCTGATACCTCCCGTTAAGAGAGACTTAGTGACCAAAGTGCTAATCACACATGCTAACAATCCCTTGGTCAAGTTTTCTAACATGATTAGCATCAACAAGAGAGAGGATCCTGAAATTATGAAAATTCTAAAAGACATCAATGTGGCTTACCCATATCTATACTATATATTAAGTAAAAAGGGATTTTTAACCCCAAGCCTTGTGGAGCTCCAATCTCCCAATCTAAATTTCTTGATTTTTTGATTTTAAAAAAAAAAAAAAATCTTAACATTTATTAACTTCTCCCAACTCCAAAGTTTTACCCTCATAATAATACTTTAATGCATTAAGAATGAGTATAAAAAAAATTCTTTGAAATCCAGCACATATGAATTCCTTGAAAAGTCTCAATACATATGATTATTATCCCTTATAATAACACTTTAATGCATTAAGAACAAGCATAAAAAAAATTCTTGAAAAGTCCAATACATATGATTATTATTAAAATATTAAACTTTAATATAATATAATTAAAAAAAGACATTTAATTCCTTGAAAAGTCCAACACATATGATTATTATCAAAATATTAAATTTTAATATAATATAAAAAAAGAAAAAAAAGAAGACATTTAAAATATATATATATATTTAAAAATCACAATTCATATATATAGGTAATTGTAAACATAATCCATGTATAGTACGGGTGATATGCTAGTAATTAATAATAATGATAGAGAGTTTTAATTTTGAAATTCTAAAAAAAACTCTAATGGTGTGACAAAAAAAAAATATAGACACATATATCAAATCACATGTGAACCACATTCCTTGCCACTAGAGTTTTTTTTAGAGCTCTAACAAAATAAGAGTTCTCAATCTTTATTCTATAATAATTAAAGAGTAGTTGAAAAATATTTTAATGCTCTAACAAAATAAGAGCTCTCAATCATTTTTCTATAATATTTACAGAGTAGTTGGAAAATATTCTTGAGTTCACTACTCACGGTAGGTAGACATAAAATTCCAAAGTCAATATTGACGATATTCTTTTCGGTTCATCCAAGACCAAATTCAAAGTCATATCGTCGTTTTCAGTTGCACGTTTTCTTCATTCGGGGCCACCTCGGGCTTGATCATCGCCTCCAACTGGGGCTTCATCATACACACTCTCTCCCCCCCAATAGAACAAAACGTTCTCACCTTCTCATCTTCTGTATCAACGTTCTCATCTTCTGTAGCAACCCTTCACAATTCACAATTCAAAAAATTCGTTGTTTCATTTGTTTGGACAAGCACATTGGTCAGTGTATTGGATTGAATATTTATATGTAGTTATAAGGAAATTTTGAGTCAATGCATTTCTTAGAAAGTTTTATAAAATTAAGCATTTCCTAACTCAATTATTATATTTTTATTTTTATTTTTTCAATTGGGATATGAGACTTTACATGAGGAGAATTGCGTTTGACTAGAAAACCATAGTCTACCAATACAAATTTAGAAGTCCAACAATACAAAACAGAGCGATTTGCAAGGTCAAAAACAAATAAATGAATAAATAAATGTAAAATGAATTTCATGATGCATAATACGACTTTAACTTACTACTAAAAGCTAAAGTAGTTTGTAAAATATTGCTCACCAAATTCAAGGCTTAAATCCATTTTAAAAAAAATAAAATAAAAATTCAAGCCTTGAATACCATTGAAAAGCATAAAAAGTGCTTGCAAAAATTCAGATTTATCATACAAAAACGTGTTAGTGTGCTTTCCGATCCACAGGAAAAAAAATAAATAAATAAAAAATAAAAAATAGAGTAAACCTATCAAAGAGTTGAAGTCCGGTTGAATTCATCCATGGGAAAGCAACCAACCAAGTCAAGCTTGGCGGCCACCAACCATGTCAAGGAAGGCGGCTACCAACCGGCAAGCCGCAAAGGTGGACGGGGTTGGCAGCCAGTTCACACGGAAGACTCCATCTCCTCCAATGTGTATAAATGGAGGTTGAGAGGAGAGGTGAAAGTGTGAGAACCGAAACCGAGCAAACCGTGAGAACAAACCAAAGAGTGCGAGAGATGTGAGGCGGAGAGACCGTCTCTCTCGGTGTGAGCGACGGAGATGGGAGAGTGGCTGAGTGAGGAGAGTGTGAGCTCCTCCTCTATTGTAATCTTTCTGTAATATCTCCATTGGTATAGTGATAACCGGTTACTCTCCCGTAGACGCAGGCTTTAATGCCGAACCACGTTAAATATGGTGTCTCCTTCTGTGTGGGTGTGTTTTTCTGCTTGCTATGATTTCTATAAGGTGTTATCCCAGATCCCAACAAGTCCCATATCAACATATCAACATAAATAAATAAATAAATATATATATATATAATGAAAGAACAACAGTCTACAATCCGACCCAAAAAAATGAAAACAAATATAAATATTAAGCAAAAGTGTCATAACTTTTCATTTATAACTTTAAAATGGAGATTATAAATTTACTTTCGTATCATAATTTTTGGGCCGTACATATCTTTTTAGAGGTCCGCACTGTAGATTTATCCGGGCCTATTAGAATAGTTTAGAAGTATAACATAAGTTCCTATTCTTGAAGTGTTTTCTTTATATCTTAATTTTTCGTTTTTAGTTAATTTTTTTCAAAATTTTGAAAAATATTTATTTCTTAGGCACATTTAAAAAAATTTAAAATAAATAAATAAATAAATAAATTTGACTAAAGAAAAAGAGACTATTGTGGATATTTATTTTTGTGTACAAAGAGCATTTGTTCTGTATGTGAAAGACTTATTTTTCTACAACCCTCTGTTTTGGAAATCCGGTGTTTTTGTATGTAATATTTAATTTAGATGGATTATATTTGGTTGGTGTGGATTTATATGATATTTGGAATATGATGTTACAAATTAAAGTTTTCCAATAGTTGATAATGAAATGGGTATTATTGATAATGGATTTAGATGATAATTATTATTCTATATATGTACAGGTTGCATTGATAATGGAATGCATATAATTTAGAAATTAATGAAAAATATTCAATTTATGCATTTTAAAAAAATTAATAAATAGAGCTTTTGGCGACTAAATATTTAGTAGCCAAAAAATAAAAAAGGAATTTGTTGGCGACTAAATAGTTAGTATTCAAAAAAAATGAAAGTTTTTTGCGATTAAAAAATTAGTAGCCGAAAAGGAGCATCATAATTTTAGCAACTAAAAAATTGGTAGTCAAAAAAGAGTGTCACGTTTTAGTGACAAAATATTTTAGTCGCTAAAACAAAAAAGCACATTTATTGAAAACTTTGGGCGATTAAATTTTTAGTCGTCGCCAATTGCTGACTTTCGGTGACTAAAAAAAAATAGTCGCCAATACATTTCCTTTTGGCGACTAATTGTTTAGTCGTCAATTTAAGACTTTCTGCGACAAAATATTTTTTAGTCGCCAATACCTTTTCCGATAGTCTTTCTACGACCAAGCCGGCAACCAAACTATTTAGTTGGGAAAACTTTTCGGCGACTAAAATCTGACTTTTGGCGATGAAAAATTTAGTCTCCAAAAGTGCAATTTCTTGTAGTGAAATAACAAGAGGAACTTACGTGTAGGGCTGCAAATGACCCGAGTTGTTCATGAACAAGTTCGGCTCATCTCATTAAGGGCTTGGCCGAGCTGAGCTCAAGCGCGAATATTAGGCTCGTTTAGTAAACGTGCCGAGCTCGAATTCGCATAAGTTTGACTCGTTTGCCATTATTTAAATTATATAATAAATATATTATTTATATATTAAATAATTTAAATAATATTAAAAAAATGATTATCGAGCCGAGCTAAGCTCGAACCCAGTTCCTTATCGAGCCGAGTTCGAATTCAATAAACGAGCTCAATAAGTAAACGAGCCAAGCTCGAGCTCGAGCTCAGCAAAAATCAGCTCGGCTCGGTTCGGTTCGTTTACAGCCCTACTTACATGTAGGTCATAATAGGTAGACTTATAGTCCAATAGGTCTTGTGAACGGCATTTTTCATGAAACACTATTAAAAAACGTCACTAATTATTAATTTCCAGCAATAGTTTGAAATTGTTTTCATAAAAAGTGTCATTAATTACAAGTTTTAGCGACAGTTCAAAAAAATTGTCACAAAAAAACATTACTAATTTGCAACTTTCAGTGACAGTTTGAAAAATTTATCACAAAAAATATTACTAATTATAAGTTTTAGCGACAATTAATAAAAATCGTGACAAAAAAAAGTGATTAATTGTCAATTTTTAGCGACATGTAAAAAATTGTCACGAAAAATTATTTTTAGCGATAATTTTACGAGGACTTATTTTTAATAGAACTTTGTGAGAATTAAGTCTAACAATTAGGACCTATTGGTAATTTACCCAAATAACAATCATCTTCTTTGGTTCAACTCACACAAAAAATTGATTTTTTATTATTTTTTATATTTTTACTGAATTTTCTAAATATTCTAAGCAATTTTTTAAAGAAGTATAATATTTTTTATTTTTTTTAAATTCACCAAATACAAAAAAATGAAAAATATAAAAATTCAATACGTTATCTTATTTTGTTGTATTCAATGGATTTTTTAAAATTTTTTGTACAAATCTTATACTTTTTAAATATATCTGAATTAAATTGATCCAATCTATATATATGGTGGAAATAAAAATGAAAAATTATATTTATATATAAAAATTTATACAAAAAATATCATAAAAATGTTGTGATGATGATATTGTTGTAAATATAAATTATACTTATGGGTGTTTTGTTTTAAAGTGAAATGTTACCATTAAATTATATCAATGTCTGAAAATTATATAAAATTTATGTTTATACATTATTACTCAATAAGAATATGTTCATATAGAATTTAATGATAAAAATTTATAAAATGTAGTTATAATGATAGAAAGAAGAAATAATAAGAAAAAGGTCAAGATAGTAATTTAAAAAATTTTAAAACATGATATTAACAATTCATAGAATAATTTGTAATGAAATTAGCAGTCATTTAAAAAATTTTAAGACATGAGATTAATAATTCATAAAATAATATGTAATGAAATTATCAATCATTTAAAAAATTTTGATGCGTAACATTAACCCTTCAAGAAATAGCTCCGATATGTTGCCAGTCGCAATTGACTGAAAGATTAAAACAAATTTCAGTATGGAAAATGATTTGGAGCCTTAAAAACACCCCCCTAATCCCCCTAATTTTCAATTTGGGCAACTGTTTCCTTTTTTTTTTTTTTTTTTTTACTTGATATGGAAATTAAGGGGATTAGGGGAGTGTTTTTAGGGGGATGTAGCAAGGTCCTTTGAGTGTTTGACGACTTTTATTTATATTGACTTCTGACTTCAAAGATAACGTATTAGGACCGCTAATTTGATTTTGGACCCGTTCGATGCCGTTCATTAGAAGTTAAAAGGGTAAAAATTGTGATAAATTATTAATATGTTTTAATTGTTGAATTTAATTTTTATCAAGTTCTATTAAAAATAAGTAATAAAATGATCGTTAAAAATAATTTTTTATGATATTTTTTGCATATATCGTTAAAAATTGACAATTAACGACTTTTTTTGTCATAATTTTTATAAATTATATCTAAAACTTACAATTAGTGACCTTTTTTTGTGACGAATTTTTTAAACCATTGCTTAAAGTTAAAAATTAATATTTTTTTTGTGATAATTTTTGTAAACTGTCGCTAAAATTTATAATTAGTGACATTTTTTGTAATAAAAATTTTAAACTATCGCTGAAAATTAACAATTAGTGTTATTTTTTAATAGTGTTTGATGAAAAACGCTAGTGATTCTCACATGACCTATTGGACAATAAATATACCTATTAAGACCTACACATAAGTCTCCCTAAATAATTTATTTTAGGCATTTTTTTGTTTATGTTTACTATTTTCCCTTTTTTATCCTTAAAGTTGTTTTGTTTTATTTTTATTCTTGCATTTCAAGTTTTTTATTTTTATTTTATAAAAGAATTCTCTTAAAACTAATTTCTATCTAAAACTAAACAAAAAAATATCACGTTGGATGTCACTTGACATTAAAAATATATATATATATATATATATATTTAAGTTTAAGTTTGGGTCACATTTTAATAATTTGAACGGTTTATTTTATAAGATATTTCATGTATATTATCCCCCCGCCCCCAAAAAAAAGGCTAATTTGATAATGGTAGCCTATTTGATTTATTATATTTGTGTTTAAAAAAATAAATAATAATGTGTTTTTAGAAATAGATCATTTATTTATTTTTGATAATAAACGTGATAAATTAAATAAGCTACGATTATTACATTGACCTAATTTTTTATTTATTTATTTTTTTTTATGAATGATATATACATTAAAAATCTTATAAAATAAATGTCTCGAATTATTAAAATAGATTTATAAATTGTCTGATGTGTTGTTAAGCAACTCCAACCTTCCCCCCAACTTTCTAAGGTAGTTTGTCTGTTGTGTTTTTATTGGGTTGGATTTTTATCAACTTTAAATTTGTGAGGTTTGTGTGGTTTATCATGAATTCTGTTTCGATATTATTTTGTAAGGTTTTTATTATATATTATTTATAAAAAAAATTAGGTCGATCAGATAATCGTAGCCTTTTATTTTTTTCATGTTTATCTTTGAAAAAATTCACGATAGGTATGTTTTCAAAATAGACCATCAATTTATTTGGAGACAAATAAGCGAAAATAAAAATATTACGATTATCGGATTGACCTAATTTTTTTTTATGAATGATATATATATATCATATATATATATGAAGGGTCATACCAAATATATATATATATGAAGGGCCATACCAAATAAACAATTCGGATAATCGAAATGAGACCAATGATCAACTCCATGGCCCTCTCAAATTCTTTCAACTTCATATTTAAAGAAATGTTATAGACCCACAATTTAAATCCTTTCATTCACCCGCAATACTATGCCAAGGGATCCAGTCCCTATATAGTTTAAATGCGTGATAAAAAATATATATATATATTCTATTGTGGATCAATTTATGAAAACTTTTTAGACATTTTAAAAAAAGGACGTATTCAAGATTTTTATCTTGAGGGGGTGAAAGTATATATAACTCCCAATCAAGAAAAAATTATATAATTTTTTTAATACCATATCAATTTCTATCTTGACAAAAATTTAAAGATCTTACCATTAATTAAACATTCTTTATCAACATATTTAAGTGTAAGAAAATGAACATACAATTGATGATATTTTATTGTCTGTATTAACTTATAAAAAAAAATTTGTTATTGTATGCTTTCTATCTACTAAAGTCAGACATTTAGAATTGTACTCAAAATTTCTTCATGATATAAAAAATTTCAATGATAGTGTCACTCATCGGATTTCTAACCTCAATGAATTAAACAAAGGTGAGATTGCATTAAGGGGAGACAATGTTTTGATAATCGGACTAAACTGACTGGTTGAACAATCGATCGGTCTAGGGTTCAGTCTAGAATCAGCCCAGGTTGAAGCAAATTGGTTCAATATTGATAAAGTTGATGATATAATGTCTTGAACACAGCACCTCAAATTCTAAAAGAGTATGAATTTACACTGTACCACCATGCCTCCTTGTTAATATATAGGAGATATATAATTTTTTTTTGATCGGCAAAAGATAAGCTTTATTGATGAAAACATAACGAGAATTATAATTACATCAATAAAGATAAGGGTGAAAAAGCATCACAGTGAAACATTTGGATCCCAACTAGGTTGGCACCTAAACGCACACCAAATCATCTGCTAACACACACTCAAGGCTCCAAGAAGGAGAGAAAACAACAAAAAGAGCAGAAAGAAACCAAAGAAAAACAGAGAGGCTACATGTACACCAAAAGCTGAGCTAATGAGGAAAGCCTAGGATCGTAGTGAGGATGCACCAGTAGCTGAGCTGAAATTCTGCCATTCAAACCCCAATCACCATTCAATCATCTAACAACACCTAGCAGAACAAAATAAGGAACCAGAACAACAATACCCAATAATGTTACCTATATGAATCTTAGCCTACAGACCACAATCACACACAACCAACCCCTAAGAGATCAAACCAGCAGATGACCAAGAGGATTTCAAAGTTGCAGTGTTAAACACACAACTGAGACAAGCAGATCAGCAAGATGCACTGAGAATATCCACCAAGGCTGAGCCAACTCCACAAAATAAGGAACCAGAACCAAACTTCAAAGCACATCTGCGGAAATCGGACAGCAAATCACACTTCAAATCAGGCAAAACAAAGAAGTTCAATACTGCAAAGTGATGGGTGGCTTCAAAATCAGACAGCAAAACAGTGAAGTTCAAAACACCCTACAACAGGAAAACTGCAAAGCACACTGCAAAGAAACTGAAAAAGAGCTGCACCCAGCAAAGTCCCAGCAAAGACTGATAAAATAAAACACCCAGGGAGGGCCACTACATATAACAGCTGACAGCCAAAACACTGAGAACAAACTTCCTACTTGTTGATGCACTGCCTGATCTGGTGTAGGTTTGAGACAAGATCATGGACTGAGTAATCAACCTTAAAGGACCACTTCACCCACATAGCAATCTGCAGTTTCAACCTCTCACTTAGACCTGCGAAGTCTGGAGTAACCCCCTTAAATCTGCAATCGTTTCTTAACTTCCAAATCGACCACAACACTAGTGCTGGAATAGCCTGCCAAGCTTTATCAACCCACGACTTCGCTTTACCCCCGGTCCACCATTGGAGCAGACCCTCAACAGAACCAGGGATGACCCAATGTTGATCCCACCAACTAGCCATCGCTGCCCAGCATTTCCAAACCTGAGGACAGAACATCAGCACGTGTTCCAAGGACTCCTCCACAGATTGACAAAATACACACTGAGACTCTGCAATGGGAGGGAGGACCCCAATCCTTTGGAGGTAGAAGGAGGTCTTAATACGACCTCTCCAAGCAAGCCAGCATAGAAACTGCATCTTGGGAGGTGCCAGGCTTGCCCACACCCCAGCTGGCACTCTCATAACATGACCTTTATTTGCACCCCACCAGCTCCACACCGAGGATGTTGAGAACTTACCTGATTTTGAAGCAAGCCAAGAACAAGAGTCTTCAGTTTCCATTCTGAGATCAGGAGAAGAGTCCAGGAATGCATATAGCCTCTGCAGCTCCTCTTCCTCCCATGCCAACAATCTCCTTCTGAACTGGAGCTGCCATACCCCATGTCTCTTTTTAGCACTAATTTGGTGTAATGTACCTTCCTTCTCAATTGATAAACTGAACAGTCTAGGATACTCCTCATTCAGACTTCTACCATTGAGCCAAGCATCCGACCAAAACAGGATCCTTCTCCCATTCCCCACTGATAGCTTAAAGTTCTGGGAATAAAACTCACCCAAAGACTGATTTTTCAAATTAAGCTGCACAATATCCTTCCACACAGTAGACGCCCCATCTGTGTTGGACAAAGTTGGAGCCCAATCCCCTCCGTGACGCCCATACCTTGAGCATACAACTGACTTCCACAAGGCATTATCCTCAGCACCAAATCTCCACCACCACTTTAGCAATAAACAATCATTCACCTCACCCAAATCTCTCACACCCAAGCCCCCTTGACTTTTATGCTTAGAAACCTCACCCCAATTAACCAAGTGCACGCACTTCCCATCCTTAGCTCCTCCCCACAAGAAATTAGATTGAATTTTTTCTAAAGCCTTAGCAACCCCTTTAGGCATCTTGAACAAAGAAAGAAAATAGGTGGGCAAGTTGGATAGGACCGATTTAATTAAAGTCAAACGCCCAGCAAAAGACAGCAGCTTTCTCTTCCAAGAGGATAACCTCTTGCTCACCTTATCCAGTATTGGGTTCCAAGTGCTCTTTCGCTTTGGGTTAGCCCCTAGGGGCAACCCTAGAAAGTTGAAAGGTAATTTCTTGGATTGGCAATTCAGACTTTGAGCTAAACCCAAAATTACATCTTCTTGGAAGCCCACTCCGCTTACAGCACTTTTGTGATAGTTAATTTTTAATCCAGACATCACTTCGAAACATCTCAACACCCTTTTAATATTAAGCACCTCCTCGTGATCACCTGCACAGAACACAATAGTATCGTCTGCAAACTGGAGGTGAGAAATGCGCAAATCATTACCTCCCACAAAGGCTCCTCTAAACAAGCCCTTCTCTATCGCCCTTGCTAGTAAGAGGTTGAGAGCTTCCGCTGCAATTATGAACAAAAAAGGTGATAGAGGATCACCCTGCCTAAGCCCCTTTTGAGGCTGGAATTCCTCTGTAGGGGAGCCATTAACCAACACTTAGACCCTAGCAGTAGTAATGCAGCTCCTCATCCATGCTAACCATTTCTTTCCGAAACCCAGATTTGTCATCATCAGCCACAGAAACTCCCAATTGAGTGAGTCATAAGCCTTTTCAAAGTCCAATTTTAGGATAATGCCTTTCTTTTTCGATCTATTCCATGCATCCACAACTTCATTTGCTATAAGCACACCATCTAAAATTTGCCTGCCACTCACAAAGGCAGACTGAACCTCGTTGATCACAGCTGGCAACACTCTCCTAAGCCTCCTGGAAAGCACTTTTGCCAAAATTTTATAGACCGAACTCACCAAACTAATAGGTCTATAATCCCCCAAGCCTATGGGATTTTCCTTCTTAGGTATAAGAACTATAAAAGAGCTATTAACCCCCCTCAATAGCTTACCATTTTGGTGAAATTCATTCACCATGCTAATGATCTCCCCCTTCAAAATGGACCAGCACCTTTTAATGCAATTAAGATTAAAACCATCTGGGCCTGGGGCTTTGTTCCCGTCACAATCCTGCACTGCATCCCAAACCTCATCTTCTGAGAAAGCCGCTTCCAAAATACCAACATCGGCATTGCTAATAGCGGCAAAAGGTCCAAGAAGTTTTGGCCTAAGCTTCCAATCCTCTGAGAATAGCTGACTAAAGTGCCTTACCACTTCCTGCTTAACCTGAACCGGATCCTCCACTCTCCTACCCTCCACTACAACGGAGTCAAGCAAATTCTTCCTCTGTCTTCTGCTAGCCATAATGTGAAAATACCTAGTGTGTTTTATCACCAGACTGGGTCCACATCTGCCTGGACTTTTGGTGCCATAGCCTCTCCTTGCTTCTGCCCAGCTGCCACACCTGGCTCCTTACTTCTCTTCTTCTCATCAGTTCCACTTCCTCTAAAGATCTAGACTCTGCCTTCAAGTCCCATTCATGAAGCTCCTCCTCTGCCTTCTGCAACTGAGTGTCAATATTTCCAAAAACAACCTTGTTCCACACCCTTAAGTGGTTCCTCAGCAGGTTCAGTTTTCTCATCACTCTAAACCCTGCCCACCCTTGGACCTCAGCTTCCTCCCACCTCTGCTTTACCTCTGACATGAAGGATGGATGAGATAACCAGGCATTAATGAATTTAAACGGCTTTGGTCCCCAATCCCTGTCATCTTCCTTTATCAGAATGGGACAATGATCTGAGATAGACCTTGGAAGACCCCATTGCTTAAATGAAAATTTTTCCATCCACTTCACATCTAACAAAAATCTATCGATCCTACTCCACCTGTTCCCATCCAAAGCATTACACCAAGTATACTGCCTGCCCAGCAGAGGCATATCAGTCAGTTCCAATTTTTCCACAAACTCATTGAAATCTTTCATCCCCCTATCTCTGGATAAGCAACCCTTTCTTTCACCCATAAATCTAATTTCATTAAAATCCCCTCCTACACACCACGGATTAGGAAAATGAAGATGAATACCCACAAGAGATTCCCATAACTGCCTCCTCCCAAGAACCTCATTAGGAGCATAGATATTAACAAGGGTGCACTGAAAAGAAGGACAAGAAATACCTGATAAAATTATGAAGTTTTTACCACTGCAGCAACTCTTAAGCTCGAAGATTTGAGGCCGCCATATGGACAGTAGCCCTCCAGCACTTCCCACAGAGTCCACCACCATATATTCTATTTCCTCATAGGGCCAAATTGATTTCACAAAATGATCCTCCATAATTCTTCTCTTAGTCTCCTGAAGAAAGAGCACATCAACCCCTCTCTCCCTCACCAAACTCTTTATCTTTCCCCTCTTTTCTGGTCTTCCCAACCCTCTCACATTCCATGATAAAATCTTCATTTAACACACTAATAGCTCCCAGACTCCTCCAGACAACCATCTAAGCTTCGGTTGCCCTACCTCCTCCTCCAATTCTACTCATATCCTTCTCTTCTAGCTCCACAATTCTGCTGACAACCTCTTCCTCTTTGCCTTGGTAGTCCATACCCAGTTTGGAGCCTACTCTCACAGTTGCCCAAGCCTCTTCAACCAGCTGCTTCCTTCTGTTCGCCGCTAGACTCTGAGAACTAGAAACCATTTGGGAAGCTGCTGCTTCCACCGAAGCTCTGAGGATAGCTCCACGTTGGAAACCCATCCTGCCAACTGCTCCTCTCCTGCGGTCTGTGCCTTTTATCCAAGCCTTTCCCCTCCTCTGGATTACTCCATCCCGTAGAAGACTCCCAACTGCATTCCGTAGAACCCTTTTTCTGAGATTTGTTTTATTTGTTTGGGCTGCATCTGATCTGCTTGACAGCTGGGCCATGTTTTCACTTAAATCCGAACCCAGCTCCTGAAACAGTCCTTTGGGCTCAGCACCCCTTTTCACTCCTTCTAATAAGACTTCTAAATTTATGCTGGGCCTTGCCTCTGCTGGCCCACTCAACTCCCTTAGTAGGCCCGCGTTGCACAAAACCTCTTCTCTGATTTGAACACCACTCGTGCTTGCCGGATGGGGGTTGACTTCCTGCCCCTTTCCTCTCACCTTGGAACAAGCACCTACACTGTCTTTGCCCACGCTCCTCTCTGCCGCAGCCCCTGCATTTGCATGCTCCCCATCATTATCCCTACCCTGCAGCATTGAGCTACCCATCGTTGTCTCCACAACCCGAGAAGCCGCTTCCAGCTCTACACTCGCCCTCCCCTTCCTTCCCGTATACGCTACCTTTGCACCCTTGCATGTTCCACCATTACCAACCACCTGGTCTACCTCATCTTCGCCATTGGAGTGCAACCAAGCTTGATCTGTACCACTGCGCTCGGAAGAGTTTTGAAATAAGCACTTAGGCATCTCTTCACAGACTCTAACCGGGATTTGGCTTCCTTTGTACTGCAAAAAAATTGTTGTGTTGATCCACTCCATACATCTCGTAATCACTCTCACTCTAGTCTGTAAAAACGTTGAAGGGTTGTTGAAGTCCTCTTCATACTGAACAACCAACCCCCAGTTACTACCTATGCTTCGAACTGTTGTGATGCTCCATAAGTTCATGGGAATGCCAAAACAGTGCAGCCAAACGCACCTCTCTTGCTCTAAGAACTGGCCTTTGTCCCACTCAGTGATGGATTCGCACCACTGCTTACCCCACCCCTGCAACTCTCTCATGCCTTCCTGCTTTTGCTGTTCTGTGGGAAAAGTTATCAGAACTAATTTGCCTCCCTCCTCTCTAGCAGTTACCTCTTTCATTCCTCTGCTGCTCATTTCCTCTTTAAAAGCCTCGAATGCTAAGAAGCTATTCAACTGAACTAGCAGACTGTCTCTCCCCCACCCATTCCCTTCCTCAAAGGCTTTTAACACCACCCTATCCTTATCCCTTACTACATCACTCAGTACTGCCTCTGCATAGGATTTCTGGGCTCCCTTTTCTTTCCACTGCTTTGAATGCTCCCATCGATTCATTGCTCGACCTTCATCTTCTCTGCTCTGCCGCCGAGGCTGCGGTTGCCCCACTGACATTGGCTTTTGATACTCAGCACACTTGACCCGCAGCGCCTTGTTTCCACACCACATGCCATCTACCTTCTGAATCGCCACCCTTGCAGCCACCTCACAGTCATATCTGACAAACCCAAACCTGGATTTTGTTGCTTTCCTCCTCTTCCCCGGGATGAACACATCTTTTACCAGACCAAACGGCCGAAAAAGATTGAACAAGCCATGAGGGTTCATTGATTCTGGGATGTTATCCACGAAAACTGTGATCAGAACTCCTTCCCTTGACTGTCCACTGTGATTGCCCACGCTTCTCCTGCGTATGACTGGGTTCCAACCCCCCCGATCCAACTCTTCTCTCATTCTATAATATTTATTATATTCAAACGAATTTCTCTCAAACAAATATATAATTAATATTTTTACAAACAATATTGATGTAAAAATATATATAAACATATATGTTTGATGAATATATATTAAATTATAAAAATATTTTAAAAGAGTGTATTTTACTTATTTTTAAATCATAAAAATATTAATAAAATAATTGTGACGTCACGGTTCGATTCCGGTTCAACCCGACGGTTGAACTAGTAACCCGTCCACTTGATCTCTTTTCCAATTCACTCATCAGTCCGATTTTAAAATATTGGGTGAGATTATTAAGTTAATGAATATATATAATCGATAGTACATTTATTAAACAAAAAAGTTTATTTTAAGATTTAAAAAAAAACAAAAAAAATGGGACTAATGTTTGATAAAAATTAGAGGTGTTTTGAGATGATGGTTAAAAGTTATTTTATTTTATTTTTTTGACTTTTTTTTTTTTTTTTTTTGTGAGAGAAGAAGTAGGTTAAAAGCTGTGAAGTGACTTTTAATTTATTTCCCAAAATAAACCTTAATTAGAAGAACTAATTTTAGAATTTTATAAATATAATTAATTGGGGAGTACAAATCCCTATAGAAGGTGCTAACACTTATAAATTTGGAGGTTCGAAACCTTATCGGTGGTCGCCCTAGATTCATCTTTGATGATTTCAAACCTTTTCATTTTATAAATAGGCTACATAACATGCTACAACCACCAAAACAACTTCTCACCACATTAAATTTGCAACAACGATGATATCAGCAGAAGTTTTTGGAGCACTTAGAGATGGGTTGAAGTTGAACGCCATCAAACAAATTCAAACCAACATATTGGAATCTATATTGGTAGCATCCTTCACAATTGTCATAGTTCTCCTCATACTACCATGTGAATACAATGATGGTAACCCAATTCCAGTAGTCATATTTAAGGGACTCCCATCCACTTTCCATGCGTTTGTTGTGTGCCTTGTCCTTGCCTTCACTGGCTCTTTGAGTGGGTTGTTAATCCAAGATATTCACTTTTTGGCGAAGTTTTGTGAGTACTCTTCTATGGCTTGTAGGGGTGAGCAGCGGATATACCGACCCGTCAAAACCGACCGAACCGAACCGATCCGCCGTATTTTGGACGGATGCGTGATGACGAGCGGATGGTTGCGGATTGATTTTCTCCAATCCGCCAATTTGGCGGACGGATGGCGGATTTGAGGTTCCTTTGACCGCAACCGAACTACCAAACTGCAAGCACCCTTAGCAATTTATAAGACTTTGTATTTTCAATTTGTTTAAATATTTTGTTTGTGTTTTAATTGAAAAAGAGTTCAAATATTCTGTTGAAAAAAAGTTTTCAACTTGAATATATTTTTTGAATTGAAAAAAATAAACGCATTATTTATCTATATTTTTTGGTTTTTAAATCTAACTCTAAAAGTAATAAATAGAAAATATAACATATGCTGGTTGGTTTTTGTTTTAAAAAACATATATAAATGTAACAATACAGAGACATATAATCTCTACTATTACTTTGTTCATGGTTTTGGTGGTTTGAATTATTTTTATATTTTAAGAACCACAGATTGTAATATTTTATGTGGATGAAGCATGTTGTGATTGTAATATGTGGATGAGGCATGTAGTGATTGTGATATTCTAAAGTTTCAAACTTTGTTTCTTTTTATGATGCATGCAGTAATTGTAATACTTTTTTAAATCATTGACTGTAATACTTTCTTTTTTTTCTTTTTTTCTTTTTTTTTGAGGAAGTGTACAAGTTGAACTATGTTGAAAATTTATAAAATTTCAAACCGCCAACCCGATTCGCATCCATCCGCCAAACCGCCAATCCGCTCAATCCACATCCGCCGGATTGGCGGACGGATGCGGATTGATTTTCTCTAATCCGCCAATCTGACGGACGGATGGCGGATTGGAGGTTTCATGACTGCAACCAACCCACGCCCACCCCTAATGGCTTGTATGACTTCTGCTTTGGCTTTGTTGCTTTGGGCTGCCATGTTCACTGTCACTTTTCCTTCACTATGGTCTTATGCAAATTAAGTGACGTTTGAGAATTAGGCCTTTTTTTTTTTTTTCTCTCTCTCCCATAAAGATGGTCTTATCCCTTTTTTTTTTTTATTTTTTTTTTTTGGGGTGAATTTTCACTTTTTTATGAAAAGATGTGGAAAAAAAAAATTAGAAAGAATAAGTTGACTTTATGTTTGAATGACAAAATTGTTGAGAGAAAATGAGAATGTTATTCTAATGCTTTATTTATGGAGTGATTATTATTTTTTTTATTTTTTATATAATGGTGAATAATTATTCTATTTGTAATTTTTATATATTATATAAGGAAAATGGTGCTTTTAGTAAGGAGTCTTGTGAGAGTTTCAATATCTCATATTAATTTTTTTGATTTTCTTAATTTTAAACAATTAAGAAGATCTTTATTGGCTAGCTTTTATCTGATAATCCCACATTGGGAAAAGAAGTAAAAAAATGAGTTGTTTTACTCATATAAAGGGAATCTTGTACTCCCATCCCATTTAGTGAGGAGTCTTGTGAGAGTTTTAATATCTCATACTAATTTCCTTGATTTTCTTAATTTTAAACAATTAAGAAAATCTCCATTGGCTAGCTTTTATCTGATAATCTCACATCGGGAAAAGAAGAAAAAAAAAATGAGTTATTTTACTCATATAAAGTGAATCTTATACGCCCATCCCATTTAATATTGTAGTGTTGTGCATGTTTCAATTCAATATAATTTAAATTTTAAAAGTTTTAATTAATTACCGATTAGACTAAATCATTTTTAATTTGATTGATTTGTTGGTTTAACCGTGATTTTAGCGGTTTTATCAAAATATATTGATTAGATTTGTTTGATTCGAGATAAACTAAAGAGTGATCTGATTAAAGATTGAAAGACTGAGGCTGCTTGATTAAAAATAAACTTTTCGTCCAAATAATTGTTAACTTTTATTTTATAATCTCACATCGGAAAAAGAAAAAAAAAAGTGTGAGTTGTTTCACTTATATAAACTGAATCTTAATAGTGTAGTATTATGTGTACTTCAATTCAAGATAGTTTAAATTTTCAAATTAAAACAACATTTAAAAGTTTTAATTAATTAATTTTTGTATAAATTGATTAGTCATTTGACCTAACTGATTAGGCTGAACCATTTTGGGTTTGACCGATTCGCCGGTTTAATTGTGATTTAGTATATTGATTTTATTAATTTTAAACAATTAAAAAAATTTCCATTGGATAACTTCCATTTAATCATATAAAAAAAAAAAAAACTCTAATTATTTTATGATTTATTTTACAATCCTACATCGGGAGAAGAAGAAAAAACAAAGTTTGTTCCACTATCTATCTATAAATTATATAATAAAAAAGGCGTTTTTAGGGAAAAGCTTTCGTGTTACGACCCAAACCCAACCTTATAGGTTTAGCGTCGTAACCGGTCAGTAATCCTTGGATTACCAAAGGCCTCTATACAGAATAATGTATAATCAAGGTGCTAGCGGAAGTAACTTATGGAAAATATGTGTCCATAGAGCTGTGCAGACATATATGGGACATATAATTTAAAACTTTATATACATACATGTGACGTCATAATTATATTAGTCGTACGTCATCTACATGTGCAGATACAATAAAAGTGGGACTTAGCCCAGTATACAGATAAATAGAAATTTGTTCAGATTTTAACAAAAGAAAACAAAGTCTTTAACTTAATCCACAAAACTCGACCACTCAACTCTTTTCGGAACCTCCTCAGGAGGCACAAAGGTTGGCCGACAAAACAGAAGTCCAGGCAATCATCACTGAACCTGGTCATGCGCTTGATCACCTACATACATAAATAATAGAATGAGCTAGAGCCCAGTGAATAATAACAAAGTAAAGGGGTATAATGAATGTTGTCCATAATAGATACAGAAAACAGAATTCAGATTTAGATCCATAAATAGATTCATATTCATATTCAAAATTTACAGTTAATTATACGTGGTACATCTATTAGCACTAATAGAAACAGTTGACCCATAAGAGACGGCCATGAAGGCATACAGTTGACTCATGTGCACGGAGACAGTACACTTGACTCATGAGACGTACAGTTGGCCCATAAATCAGACATATACAGAAGGATCCATAACAGTTGGCTCATGAGACATACAGTTGACCCATAATTAGGACATAAGCTAATGATGCCACGAATACATTTCAGAAACATTGGACAACCATTCATTCATATAGAAAATAATATTTCAGAAAACAGATTATCTTGTATCATTCAGAAAATTCTCATACTTGAACATAACTTTGCAGAGTTATTACTCACAGTTAGCTCCAATAGCAGATAGATAGAGCAAATAAAGCAGACAAATAGAGCAGGTAACCAGGTAGCTTATGGCGCGTGACCTACACAAATACAGAACGAATACACATTGAAACACACGCTCGGAATTCATTTAATTCATTTCTTTCTTATCTAGGCAAGATTCTAATGTCTTAATTAGGGTTTAAGAATGCCTAGGATGCAATGAGGATGCCAAAATGTGATTTGAAATACTTAGTCAAATTTTAAAAAATAAGGCAGTCCACTCGAGCGCCACTTCTGTCGCTCGAGCGGTCTGCAAAGTCTGTAAAAGTAATGGTTGCATGATATTCTGCTCAATGGATGCTCGATAGTCGCTCAAGCTAAAGACTGAGTAAATAAGGTCTCCGCTCGAGCGCAACTTCCTACGCTCGAGCAATCTGCAAAGGTCTGTAAAACTTCTGGGAGCACGAATTTTACGCTCGAGCTTAGACTTCTTCGCTCGAGTGGAAGCACAAAACAAGGGGCGGTCGCTCGAACGCAATGGTGATGTAGAATTTTGGAATTTCTAGATCGATGTTCAAGATGCAAAACTCAATTTCAAAACTTTAAAACATATCCGTTGGGCCCAAAACTTGAGAAAACAAGTCTAAACTTATAAAATATCAAGAATCAAGGATCATTTTGCAAAATCAAGGCCCAAAAGCTTGCCAATTATACCAAAACCAAAGTTGAAACTTTGAAAGCAAAACATACATGAGTTGATATGAACTTCAATCTTCCAAAACATGATCAAATAAGGTAAAATGATGAAAAAGATGGTGAATTCTCAAAACTAAGTTCAAATTGTTGCATGCATAAGAGAGTTTCTTAGAAAACACGTTCAAAATGCAATGAAATGCACATGCATGCATGAATTGATTCTCAATTCCATTCTTTAGCTCAATTCTCATGTTAATTTACCTCTTTCACTTGATTCCATGCATTAACCAACTAAATTACAAAACTAGAGGTTAGAATTCTTACCTAAAGTTCTCAATTCTTTAAGGTTTAGAGATAATCTTGAGCAATTCTCCAAGTCCTAGCAAATTCTGAGCTCACTCTCTCTCCCTCTCTCTCTCTCTCTCTCTCTCTCCCTCTCTCTCTCTCTAACGGTTTGAAGGTTCAAAGATGAAGAATTGAGAATGCAAAGTGTATAGAAGGTGTTAGAAGTGGCCTTATATAGGCTCATTAGGAGCTTAATTAATCCATGCTTAAGTTAATCAACTATACTCATGTTATTCTAATTATTTGGTTCCAAAATGAAGTTTTAATTAATTCTACCATAAAATTCTAAAAATTCCCAATAACATGTATTTTCAGTCAATTTCATATTCTATAGCCGTTAAGGCATTTAATTCTCATACCGAATCAGAAATTCAAATAGATCTTTCTACAACAGACAGACATAAACACAAATAACATATAACACATGCAATTTAATGTAGGATTCTCTCTTAATCATTTGTTAAGTATTCTTAATCATAGTTTAACAATTAATCACAAGTCGGGGTTGTTACAATTCTAGGAGCTCCAAACCCTTATTTTAAAATTATTGAATTTTTTTAATTTTAAACAATTAAGAAAATTCTCATTAGTTAGCTTACATTTATCTTTTATTTTACAATCCCACATCGAAAAAAGAAAGAAAAAGTGAATTGTTTCACTTACATAAAGTGAATCTTATGCTCTCATTTATATAAGCAAAAGGAGATTTTTAGTGAGAAATCCTATGATCAATATCTCATAAACAATTAAGAAAATCTCCATTGGCTAACTTCTATTTAACTTTTATCTTACAATCTCACATAGACGTTTTGATTTTAAAAATAATTTTGTATGAGATTTTGAAACTCTCATAATATTAAACTTTAAAATAATTACAATTCCACATCGAGAAAAGAAAGAAAAAGTGAGTTGTTTCATTTATATAAAGTATTGTAACGCCCTCAAAATAAAGTGAATAATCCATCCCGTGAGATTCATGAACATAATAGAAAATGTTATACTTTCATTCATTAGAGTTTATATAACAAAAGATATTACATGCATTATACTTTCATAAATGTTCATTTTGAAACTACAACATGTAACATTAATTGATAACAACAAAATAAATGCCCTAAGGGCTTACATCTTTTCAAGATATCACTTAGTTACAACAAAAAGAGTCCTAAGCTCTATACATGTAAAGCCCTTGACTTGAATAAACATTTAACACAGAAGTAATAAAACAAAGTCTCCAGCCCCTAAGTCCTCCCAAGCTACGCCCTTGGAGGAGGCATGTCACCTGTATCTGAAAATGGTTTCCCAAGTAGGGTGAGCCAAAACCCAATAGAGATAAACTAACACAATATATGAAGTTTAACTAAGATATAATTGTCAAATAAAAGTCCAATACTCAAGGCCAACTTACATTCTCCCCATTACCATTCAATATTGATAATCACATCTTAATCCATTTCCATTCATTCATTTCAAATCAATGCATAAGTGTAGTTCCTTATCATCTAAACAATCCCAAATAAGACTACAACTCATTTATTCACAATTCAATAACATTCATTATTCAAACACTTCAAACTTCTTGCCATTTTATGGATTCTCGTCCGAGAGAATCGACACCCAAATATACATATATAAGGTTTCGGGACTTTCATCCTAGACACTTCGGCCAACTTAATTTAAAATGGAGTCCATCCCCTATGTCCTCCCAAACAAAGATACATATACAATGTATTTAAAGACGTCATATACAATGACTATCCAAATCACATATTCAATGGTTTAATCAAACCGTCATATTCAATGACATAATTCAAATGATTAGTTTCAATTTATCTAATCCTCATGCAGTTTCTACAACAATCATGGCTATCCTCTACCGATAGCCTAAAACAGATATTTCTAAATAGATATACAATCCATCAAACAGATAATTTATCATACTTTCATAGGTGAATGATTTATCAAATCCAATTACACCATTCATTCATACACTTCCCCAATTTCATATTTTCCATATTAGTGTAGACACCCCATTTTTGACCGACCTTAAGACTCAGGCGTCATCATCTGTGCACTCGGTGATTGTGCATGTTTGTGCTCGTTTTGAGTTTCCGGAGCCTTCGTCTGAACGCCTTGTCTCAGGACCTCTTAACTTTCTCCTCTTGGCCTAGTTTTTGGACCATGCCTTGATGCCTTTGCCTAGAGGGAAACAAAGGCCTATAGGTCACTTTTTATAGCCGTAGGCTACCTTTCCCTCTCGTAGGCCACTTGTAGTGGCCCGTAGACTAGTTTTCAGGGCTTCCGATTGAGTGCCTTGTCTTGCGGATTCTTGGCTTTCTTCCTTTTTGGTTTGTTTTTGAACCAAACCTTGTTACCCCTTGCCTGTAGGGTGGAACAGGGGTGTAGACTAGTTTTCTCCCCTGTAGACCACTTTTGGTGGTCGGTCAGCTAGGGTCTCTGGTCGGTCGACCAGCCTAAGTGGTCTGCAACCTGCCACCATCTTCTTCTCTCTTTGTAGACCCTTTTTCTCTCCTGCCATCTAGTTTTTTTCCCTTGTCGACCACCTGGGATGGTCGGTCGACTAGTGGGGGGTGGTCAGTCGACCACTTTAAGTGGTTTACGGCCTTTTTTCTACTTTTGCAGATATTTTTTGTGCCAGCTGTGCCAGCTGTTGGGCATAGAATGCATCCTCCCTACACGTGTAAGGAGGGATTCAAGCAAGCTTTGGCTTGCATATTCTATATTAGGGACGCTCTCTCCCCCTTCTAAAGGGTCAGATTTTTAGAGAACAAAAATATCTCTCTCTCTCTAGAATTCCCTCTCTCTCTCTCTCTATATATATATATATTGTGTTCTATAGTGCTTGAAATTGCATTTTCTTTACATATTTGCACACAACCTCCTAGCCAAACACCACCATCTTTGTTGCTGAGGTTCTTGGAGGGTGTATTTGAGTTCTAAAAGTTGGTTTTGAGCTCAAGAAGTTGTTGTTCTTGTTGTTCTTCAAGGGTGAGTCCTATTCCCCCTTTTAAGCTTTATTTTGATTGCATATTTGGCCACCTTTGCATTCTTTTTTTGGCCTAAGTTTCAATTGCAAAAAGTTCTATCTTTAAGTGCTTAAAATGTTTGTTTAAGGCCTAATTTGAGTTAGGGGTGTTTTACCCCCCTTTGGTGGCTTGTTTTGCCTTACTTTGTGCCATCTTTTAAGGCCTTTGGGACCATTTATTTTTGGCCTTCTTACCACTGAAACTCAGAGGAATTTCAGTTGTAGAAATATGGTTTTGAGGTCCCAAATGGGTGGGGGTTGTCCCCCCTCCTATTCTCTTGCTTGCCTGTGTTGATGGCCCATCAAAAGAGTATGTGTTTCTACTTCTTTGTGCCTTTGTTTAGGCTCATTTTTGTGACTTTTCAGACCTGCCTTAACTCTGTTTTTGGCTTTCATGGTCACCTCTTGCATGCTTATTGCACTTGTAGGCTTGCAAAGTAGCATGTCTTTGTGCCCTGAATTTGCTTAGTTCAAGCATGTTTTTAACCATTATTTTCCATTTCATAACTTTGATTTTGGTTGGTGGAGTCATCTCTTGCTTGGTTTTGGCACTTGTAGTGCAATCTTGCCCATTAGCCTAGTGTACTCGATGTTTTGGCCTTTCATGCTAGCTTGTCTTGGCTATACTCCATGCATGTTTTGGAATTATTTTGACATGCTTTAGGACAGTTTTGAGTCATCTTGGTCCTTTGGGGCTTGCTTGATATGGCTATGGTGCAAGTGCCTTAGCTAGTCTAGAGTTTTGAGCACCATAGCATGCTATATTTGTGATGTGTGCGTGATATGGCACCATGTGGAATGTAATTTCAGAGCTTATATCTTTGTCATACTCTCATGTTTATCACTCTTTAATTGTGTTTAAGAGTTGTGCCTTTATGCCTTGTTTATGAGCCATCATATGAGCATGCATTTCTAGCTTCTTGTGCCCAAGTTTCAAGATGTTTTGGCCTCTGTTTTGGCATGGTTTAGGTCTGTCCATAGTTGGTTTAGTCATTTAGGTTTGGTATTGCATGCCTCTTGTGAAATGCTCTTTACTAGCTTTGATGTTTTTGGCCTTTAACATGTTATGCTTGCATTGTTTGCATGCTTTAAGGTCTTTAGCATCCTTTTTCAATGCTGAAATATATGCCATTGCATGCCGTCTTTCATTTGTTATATCGCTTTGAAAGAGGTCTTAAGCCCTTTGTTGGTTTGAGTGTGAAATCGAGGCGTTCATGCCTAATGGTTTTAGCCTTCTTTTGAAGGTTTCTACTAACCAACGACATAATGCTTCTTTCATGCTCAAGAAGGTTATGGCTTGGTCCGTCTTTCCCATTAGAGAACTTCTCGCTTTTGGACTTAACCAATTAAAGGATGGATTGGTAATCTAAAATGAGTAAACAAAATTGAACCAAGTAAAACATGTCAAAGATAACATGTTGTGTTGCATTGCATGTGTTTGGATCGGATGTTAATCCAAACACAAGAAATGAGAGACGTTTCATACTCAAAGTGATGAAACGTGTAGCATTTCTTGGTCGCCAACCCTCTTGATCATGCATGATAGAGGTGGAGACTCTTATGTATTATTTGTGCATTCATTGACTCGTGCAAACTTGGCTTCTCGGCCATCGTGCATTGCGATGCTTGGTTGGTGGCTTGAGAGTCGAGTACTACGCTCCTTTGAGCTCGAGAAATGATAAGGAGAGTAGTTGCACACACATGTCTTGCAAATACACTGTTGTGCCCCTTGTTGTTCTCTGTTGCAGCAAAACTGGAGTTTGGAAAATCATGCTGGTCGACCGACCACAGGAAGTAGTCGACTGACCAGTAAGGGTGGTCGGCCGACCAATTTTTTCTGGTCTACAGCCCTCTTTTCTAGCCGGCAGCCCACCAGAGGGTCCCTGTGTTGGAGAAAAAGCATTTTGGAGATTGTGCAATTTTCAAAGATCAAATCAAATGCAAACAGAGGCAATTTGAGGCACGATAATGGATTTCTGAGCGAAGCCGACCGAGCATGCATATCCCTCTTGCTTCCCAAGACCATTTGTTTAAATTGTCTAGCTAAACTAGTTCATTAGCTTAGTTATTTTGTAATTAATTAGTTAAGTGTTTAATTAATTAATTTGGTTTGTACTTAATTAACTTAAAATAGTTAGTTGATTTGTAATAGTTAGCTTAATTAGCGTAGCTAGTTAGCTCTCTTTTATTTGGACCCTCCGTCGAGAGGGCGAATGCTGTAATAAGTGTGCATGTGTGTGCAAATGTCTTCCAACCCCACGTCTTTCTCCCTTTTACTTATCCGCTTTTGATGGTTAGTTTAGGGCATATTTCAATTAGCGTACCTTATGCTTGCATGCATGCATCATTCATTTGTCTTGCATGCACCGGGCTCGGCACATCATACAAACTGCATCGTATTTCAATACACTTATTTGAATACATGTATCAAAGTGTTGCATTCATATGCCATCTTAGCTAGCCGAGCCTATTTTAGTTGCATTTTGTATGTGTTGCATTAGGCATTTTGTATAATTAGGATCATGCATTGATTTCTAATTGGTTTCTATTTTGGTTCGGAGTATACTGTAAGTGTTTATGCTTTAGCATCCTTACATGCGTGTAAGTGACTACCATGATAGCATGCTTGCCATGAGGCTATGTGCTTAATTGCTTGACTGCATGAATGCCTGTGGATGAAGGCTTCATTGCTTGAATTGGGACAATTCATTGATTGTGAGTTTTAAGCCCACTTTGCGGAGTGGCAAATCATGTTTTCTTACGCCCACTTGAGGGTGGAAAATCCGCGCTTTAGCCTACTTGCGAGTAGCACTTTCAAACCATTTTAGAAAAACAAACATGAGATGTTTTGTTCCAAATTGAGGGATTTAGTCTATACTTGTATGCTGTGCGCATCACATAGTAATTCTAGATTAATAAACCGGAATAAGAACACATGTGTTTTCAAAAACAACATATCATGTTAGTAGAGGCCGATCTTTGATCGGGTGAGCAGGGGTGCTCATTTCAGGACCTTCCCTTCTCGTACCCAAGTTCCCGAGCCGACGCAACTTTGGTGATGACGGACACATGGCCTTAGGCACGAGTCAGGGTTTCCTAAATTTTTCCAAAATAAAATATTTAGGTGGTGACTCTGTAATCTGGCAAAGCAGTCCATGTTTGGCACTTTTTGATTAAAATCAGTTTTCCAAAACGATTTGCCGGATTTGGACTCTTTGGTGATTTATCAGTCTTACATTGCACTTTGTGAGATTAGATTCAGAACCGTGACAGGAGTCCGAACTGTAGTAGCTAAGAACCTAAATCCGTGCCCTCTCCGAAAAAGAGGGCGCGCGGAGCGAGTTCGGGCAGTCTACAATTAGTTTCATTATTTGTACAAAATAATTATTCAACATAAATTAGGGCAATTTTTCCCCATTTCCAAATATTAACCCCAAGGCCAAATTTCACTATTTTATCACTAGAGAACTTCATACACAAGGTCCCATAGTCATTTTAGAATCCAAGATGGAAAACCCCTCTTTAACTTTTGAGATTAAAACCCTAACTTTACCCAAATCCTTCCAAATTCCACCATTTATACAAAATGACAAATACCTAGGTTAAAAACCATAACAAGGTATAAAATATCCCTACCTCAAGTGTAGAAGCTCAAAGGAGATGAAGAAGAACCTCAAATGTGTCCAAACTCAATTTTGCTCGGATCAAAAGGAAGCCCACAAGATGTTCTAACTCTTTATTAAAGGGAGTAGGGTGGAGAGACCCTTAGATCATGGAGTATTTGTAGAGGGAGAGTGTGTGTGTTTTAGAGAAAGAGTGTGTCGGATTAGGGTTTTGGGGCAAAAAGATGTAAAATTTCTGTGTAAGAATAAGCTACTGCGAACTGAAATACGCGACCTTCGCTCGAGCGACCAGACACAACAAGTGACCTCGCTCGAGCACAGAATGCAAAGCTTCAGAAGTTTTACAGACGCACATGCTCACTCAAGCGCAAGAAGCCTTGCTCGAGCGAAGAACTTCACCTTCCCAGAAATTCTACATCTGGGAAAGAAACCTGAGAACTCTCAAATCTAGCTCGAGTGCAAGAAACCTCACTCAAGCAAAGAAGCAAATTTCACAAGACTCGCTTGAGCGCAAGAAGCCTCGTTCGAGCGAAGAAGCCAAAATCTGGGCAACAACAATCTAGACCAACTAACAACCAACCTATTCCAAACACGCCCAACATGTTCCAAAACTCAAATTCAAAGAGTTAAAGAAGGAAAACAAGACATGGATACAATATTAAACCATGAAACTCGAATCCGGAATGTAACCAAGATTGGGTCAAAATCGGGATCGCTATAAGTATTATAATCCCACATCGAGAAAAGAAAAAAAAAGTGAGTTGTTTCACTTATATAAAGTGAATTTTATAAAGAGGGTTTTGAGAGAGAAGCCTTCTAGAAGTTCCAAACCCTCATTCTAAAATTATTGAATTTACATAATTTTAAGCAATTAAGAAAATTCTCATTAGCTAGCTTCCATTTACCTTTCATTTTACAATCCCAAATCAAGAAAAAAAAAAAAGAAAAAAGTGAATTGTTTCATTTACATAAAGTGAATCTTACACTCCAATTTATATAAATTATTAAATTTTCTTAATTTTAAACAATTAAGAAAATCCCCATTGGTAACTTCCACTTAACTTTTATTTTACAATCCCACATCGGGAAAAGAAGGAAAAAAGTGAATTGTTTCACTTATATAAAGTGAATCTTATGCTCCCATTTATATAAGTAAAAGAAGATTTTTAGTGAAGCCCTATAATCAATACCATTTTTTTATTTTTTTTGATTTTCTTAATTTTAAACAATTAAAAAAATCTCCATTAATTAGTTAGCTTCCATTTAATTTTTATTTTACAATCCCACATAAACGTTTTGACTCACATCGAGAAAAGAAATAAAAAGTGAGTTGTTTCACTTATATAAAGTGAATCTTATGCTCTCATTTAATATTATAGTATTGTGCATGTTTTAGTTCAAGATGATTTAAATTTAAAATAAAATTTAAAAGTTTTGATTAATTAATTTTGTTGTAAATTGGTTGGTCTTTTGACTTAGCCAATTAAGCTGAATCGTTTTCGATTTGACTGATACGATTTTAGCTGTTTTACCAAAATATATTGCTTAGATTCGTTTGATTTGAAATAAACTAAGATTGATCTTATTAAAAACTAAACGACTGAGATTACTTGATTAGAAATGAACTTCTCGTCTAAACAACTGTTAACTTTATTTTACAATCCCACATCAGGAAAAGGAGGAAAAAATAAGTTGTTTCACTATATAAACTGTCACGCCCCACATTATATTACTCGGATAAGATTACCAAATCCATTATAACAATTTCATTTAGTTGAGAATAACAAGAATAAATAATATCATTCTCTCATGACAACAATGATGATATAAATATGACATAGTACAACACACATAGACTTACATTGAATAACAACAAATAAAACAAAGGGATTTATCCTTATACAATACATTGCACTCGGCCTACAAATAAAGGACCATGTGGCCAACAATTAAAAGACTTAAGTCATGAATAATCCTCCAGCCTTGTACCTGAAAAAGTTTATCAACACGTGGGATGAGCAATAAGCCCAGCAAGGATTCCGAAGATCCTAACCAATCACAATATAGAGATAAAAATGATCATGAATGCATCAGGACACACCATATAAGTAATGTGACATTTACTATACAAAATATACTCATATAACTGTGTTTTTCTTGAAATGTTCCTCTTGACACAATTCAGTATAAAATGATTTCTTTTCTTTCCCATTCCCATCATTACTTCCAACAGAAAATGTTTTAAAATCTCATTCTTTCTGTGATAAAACTTCTCATGTTAGTATAAAAGAACCTCACTTAAACAACCATTTTAAAAATATAACTCCGCATACAAATCATAATCCCCATCCTACCTCTCTATACACCATAAGCATTTATGTCCCAACATATATAGCTACAACCTTCACTGGCCATAGGTCCAAGGATTTTAAAAGGGGACCGGTATGAAACCGTTAACACGTAAATACATTCAAACGAGATAACTGAGTAATATATACTACCAATCTCATCCCCACAATATGAAAACCGACAATATTTATACACACACACACACACACACACATATATATCCAAAATGAGATAACTGAAGTAATACATACTACAAATTCCATCTCCATCGGCCTACAGCACGGTTTGCAGATTCAATAATACCAATATCACATAACACTTAACCGGCCTCACTCGGAAGGAGGTGCTCCTCAGGTCATACTTTACTGGGCGCAAACCGGAAGGGAACAAAGAACCTATCATAACGCACCATGCTTTGTCGGCTAAGATACAGCGGGAAACGGACCCCCCTTTCACACTTTATCGAGCGCAAACTGGAAGGGATATGTTTTGACTGCTTCCAATGATAAGCTTGTCATCCACATAAAGACAAACTATGACATATCCTTGGTCAGTATTTTTAACATAGATGCATTTGTCACATTCGTTTATCTTAAACCCATTAATAAGCATAGCATGATCAAATTTTTCATGCCATTGCTTAGGAGCTTGTTTTAATCCATAAAAAGATTTTACAAGCCGACAAACTTTCTTTTCTTGCCCTGGCACTACAACCCCCTCGAGTTGCTCCATATATATCTCTTCATTTAGATCACCGTTTAAGAAAGTTTTCTTAACATCCATTTGATGTATTTCTAAACCATACAATGCTGTTATAGCAATAAGCATGCGAATGAATGTTATTCTTGTCACAGGGGAATATGTGTCAAAATAGTCCAGACCTTTCTTTTGTCTGTGCCCTTTTACTACAAGTCTTGCTTTATACTTGTCTATTGAACCTTCTGCTTTCATTTTTCTCTTGAATATCCATTTATATCTAGGAGGTTTAGAACCAAGTGGAAGATCTACCAATTCCCAAGTATGAATTTGCATAATGGATTCAATTTCATTATTAGCAGCCTCTTTGCACAAAGGTGCTTCAGGACCTGTCATCACTTCCTTAAAGCTTTGAGGTTCATTTTCTAACAGGTATGTCAGAAAATCTGGACCAAAGGATTTTGATGTTCTTGCTCTCTTACTTCATCTTAGTTCATCATCAGTTAAATCCTGTTGGTCGAGACCATTACTAGTCTCTTGTGTTTAATTGTCATTAGTCTCTTGACTTTGTGTACAATCATAAGTTCTTTTATGTGAACTTAATTCCTGTCCTTTCTTGTAAGGAAAGACATGTTCAAAAAACGTAATATTTCTTGACTCTATAATAGTGTTCACATTTATATCAGGTATTTTTGATTTATAAGTCAGAAACCGATATACACTACTATTCTGAGCATAACCAATAAATACACGATCCACTGTTTTTTGTCCTATCTTAGTATTTTTAGGAACAGGAACTTCTACCTTTGCCAAACACCCCCACATTTTTAAGTATTTGTAAGAAGGTAGTCGACCTTTCCATAATTCATAAGGAGTGCTGTTGGTTTTTTTGTGGGGTATTCTGTTAAGAACATAATTAGCAGACAATATTGCTTCCCCCCACAAGTTCTGCGGTAAGCCTGAACTTAGTAACATGGCATTCATCATTTTTTTAAGGGTTCTATTATTTCTTTCAACAATTCTATTTTGTTGTGGAGAATAGGATGCTATAGTTTGGTGAATAATGCCATGTTGTGCACAAAATTCATTTAATGGTGCATCATATTCATCACCACTATCACTTCTAACCATTTTAATGGTTTTACCAAATTGATTTTCAACTTCAGTTTTGTAGAGTTTAAACATTTCCAATACTTCATCTTTACTTCTAAGTAAATATACATAACAATATCTTGTGCAATCATCGATAAATGTTATGAAATACTTTTTGTCTCCTCTAGTTTGAACAAATTTAACATCACATACATCAGTATGAATTAATTCTAGAGGTTCAGTTTTTCTTTCAACCGATTTAAATGGCACCTTAGTTAGTTTTGCTTCTACACAAATCTTACATTTGTGATTAGGATCAATTTCAAACTTCGGTATATAATCCAAACCAATTAATCTACGTAAAGTATCAAAATTTACATGTCCTAATCTACCATGCCATAAATTCGACTCAAGAATATAAGCAAAAGATATGCTTTTCTTATTAATAACAAGTTTTGGTACAACCGTCATTACATTCAACTTGAAGAGACCATCACTCATGTATCCCTTACAAACATACATACCACTCTTTGTTAATACAAATTTATCAGACTCAAATACAAGCCTAAAACCATTTTTACTTAACAAAGAACCAGCAACTAAATTCTTCCGGATGTCTGTTACATGCAGTACGTTGTTGAGGGTAAGTTCTTTCCCTGATGTCATCTTCAATATCACTTTTTCTTGTCCAGCCACATTAGAAGTAGAAGAATTTTCCATGAAGAGTCATTCACCATTTGCAGCCTCATTGTAAGTAGTGAACATCTTCTTGTCCACACAAATGTGACGAGTTGCCCCAATGTCAACCCACTATTCTTTAGGATTTCAAACCAAATTAGCCTCAGACACCACAACAGAGAGATTGATGTCATTTACCCTGTCAGAGATGTAATCTAATTCTGTCACATTGCCTTGATTGGTGGACTTCTTGCTTGTACTTCCGCGATCCTTCTTAGGGCGGCGGCAATCAAAAGCTCGATGTCCGATCTTGCCACAGTTATAGCATTTTCCTTTGAACTTCTTATTGCCATTGTTGTCGCCTTGTTTAGGACCATCTCTAGCAAACTTCCTCTTTTTGTTATGTGGTTTGTGCACTTGTTCAACCACATTAGCCTTAGACTCAAAGTGATTTTTACCATTTCTTTTTTCATCTTTTCGGTTATCTTCCTCAATTCTTAGTCTTACAATCAATTCATCCATGGTCATCTCTTTGTGTTTATATTTTAAATAATTTTTGAAATCTTTCCAAGCCAGTGGTAACTTTTCCACTAAAGCAGCGACTTGAAAAGACTCGCTAAGAGACATATCTTCAGAATGAATATCATGCAAAATTAATTGCAAACTTTGAACTTGAGAAATTACCGTCTGGGAGTCTAGCATAACAAAGTCCAGAAATTTACCGACAATAAATTTCTTTGTGCTGGCATCCTCTTTCTTGTATTTTTTCTCCAAAGAATTCCACAATTCTTTCGCTGTTTTCAGAGGACTGTAAACATTATACAACATGTTGTCAAGGCCATTGAGGATGTAGTTTCTACACAGAAAATCAGAATGTTTCCAAGCGTCTACAGCGGCAACAACTTGTCGATCACTTTCATCCTCTCTAAGTACTGGAGCCTCTTCACAGAGAAACCGGGTCAGATTTAGAGTTATAAGATAGAACAGCATGTTCTGCTGCAATCTCTTAAACTCAATGCCATTAAATTTTTCCAACTTTCCTCCATAATTTATTGGAACTTGAACATGGTTCTGGATAGGGACCGGAGTCGTTGTAACGATTGGATTTGGAGTACTACTTTCAGCAGCCATAATATCTTATTACAAAAATCAGAAAAACCAAAACATAAATTAATTTTCTAGTTACTCAAACCATAAAATAAATTATAACACAAAATAATTTTACTTTTCTTGTTACTAAAATTAGAAAAATAAAATACCACAATAATTTTCTGTAACACAAATTAATATTCTGCAATTGTTAATGACACCAGTATATGACTATTAGTTGTCAAAGAAAATAAACAGTATATTACTATTATTTGTCAAGCAGTATATTACTACTATTTATATTTTCTAACCAGAATATCACTTTGTAAAAGCACAGAAAAATAAATACAATGAAGACACCCAAAAAAAATAATTCTGTCTTAAGATTGTTGGTCAATCTTCACTGTATTTTAAAAAAAAAAAAAAAAAACTATGTTTGTGTACTTAACCACAAATGGAATACAAAAGAAATAAAGGAAATGAGAGAAATTGTTTGATTACAAAAATCAAACCAAAATATAAAATAAATAAATAAAAACAAATTTTTATTTTGTTACAAAAACAAAATCAAAAGCTGAAACAAGAAAATAATAAAACAGAAAATAAATTAATTACTTACCAAATTAATTTCTTAAACAAATTTTTGATCAAATCCAGTGTTTAACATTATGTCCTTAAGACAAATTCGTCCTCTCCACAGTACTTTCAGATTATAGGCGTCCATCTCCTAGGATAAAATGATCAATTATGAATAATTGCAGCACTACAAATTATTCGCACAACGAACATATTTTGTGTTTACACTCTTTCTCACAAGAAAACGATGCAGCAAAATGCAAAGAGTATTGACAGAATTAGAGACGAAAATTATATGAAAAAACCAAATGAGGGCCTGCCTTTATATAGGAAAATTCGTGTCTGTTTGGTTTGAATTAAACAGGTGCAAAACCTGCTTGAACAGGTATTGTACATATTCGATTTGAATGAACAAATACAGATCTGTTGGGTTCAAATTTTGAACAGATAAAAAACTGTATTGAACAGATTCGAATCTGTATAGAAATTCGGAAGAAGTGAAAAACAAATTTGAATTTTTCCCACCAAAATTTGAAAGACAGATTTTATTTTACCAAAAAATAAAATTAAATTCAAATGTTTTTGGCCCAAAAAGATAAGTATTGGGCCGGACAAGCCCAACCTCACACCCGCGCCCAAGCCCAACACACGTGTGTGTGTTTATTTTTGGGTCCAATGGGTCTAGCCTAATTTGCCCATAACCTCTCCCTTCTACAAACTTGGGGTGCCCCTTGGAACCCTCCCCAAGTTACAAACCCAAGCCTTATAAACGCACTCAAAGTATGCCCACCAAATCAATGTGGGACAAGCCTTAAACCAAACCTTTAGGAAATTTCACCAAAAACACTATTTCCATGGAGCTCTCTTTGGCTTCAATTTCCCATTCACCTGATAATGGTTTTAAGTAACCAAATATACTACGTGATATAGAACGCGTTACCAGTTAGACCCGCCAACTTTGGCGCATAGGTCCCACCTAAAAAATGGACCAAAGTTGAGAAAAAAATCTATTTTTTTCCAAAACTTCCAAAGCCCATTTCTAACAATTTTTTCATTAAATTTCATAAAACAAATCATCTCCAATACTTTATCGTTTTGATTTTTTATTAAATTCAAAATTTAATGAAAAAATATTTATCTTTTAATTTAATAAGTTTTTAATGAAATTGTCAAAAAGGATTCGAAGATGCTTTGACTCAATGGTTGTAACGCCCTCAAAATACAGTATAAGACAACCATCCATATAATCCATACACATAGAAGAAATATTATATTTTCATTCATCAGAGTCTTCTTTACAACAGATATCACATGCATTACATTTTCATTGATGTTTATCCTGAAACTATAGCATGTAACTCTAACTTCTAATAACAAAGTAAATGCCCTACGGGCTTACATCTTTCCAAGCTATCACTTGGATACAACAAAAGAAGAGTTCTAACTCTGTTACAATTAAAGCCCTCGACTTCAGTTTACATTTAACATCAAAAAAAGAAACAAATCGAGAAAATGGAGTCTTCAGCTCCTAAACCTCCCAAGCTAAGACCCCGAAGGTGGCATGTCACCTGTACCTAAAAATGATGTCCCAAGTACGGTGAGCCAAAGCCCAGTAGAGATATGCTAAACAAAATATGAGAATTAACTAAAACATTAGCATCCGATAAATGTTTAACTCTTGTAAACCAACTTATACCATTTCCTTAACCAATCAACACTTACATCATATTCGATCCAAATCAATTCATTGGCATAGCTCAATATTATTCAATAGTTTAAAAATGAGACTATAACTCATGTATCAACACTTCAATAACAAACATCATTCAACACTTCATTTTCTTGCCATTTTACGGAACTATGTCCAAGGGAACTTGCACCCAAATATATATATGATTTCAGGATTTTCACCCTGGACACTCCGGCCAACTTAATTATCAATGGAGTTCATCCCCTATCTCCTCCTAAACAATGGAGTACATCCACTATCTCTTCCCAAACAATATACATATGCAATGTATTTAAACACGTTGTCATATACAGTGACCAATTAAAACACATATTCAATGATTTAATCCAACCGTCATATTCAATGACATAATCCGATTGATTAGTTTCAATTCATCTAATCATCATGCAATTTCTACAACAATCATGGCTATCCTTCACCGATAGCCCAAAACAGCTATTTCTAAATAGATAAATAAATATATCAAACAGATAATTTATCAACTTTTCCATACGTGAGTGATTTATCAATCCAATTACACCATTTAATCACAACTTTCCCTAATTTCATAATTCCCAAACCAATTTCACATTTCCACGTTTATTTCACTATTTACACAAAATAGTTATTTAATCCATATTAGGGCATTTTTCTCTCTTTCTCAAATATTGCACCCAAGGCCAAATTTCACCCACTATACACGAATAACCCTATTTTCAAGACCTCACATACTTGTAGAACCCCAAAATAGAAAACCCCCTCTTTCATACTTTCAAACTCAAAACCCTAACTTCACCCAAACCAACCATTCACACAAAATGACCAATATTTATGTTAAAGCTCATAGTAATGAGTAGCTTATCCCTACCTCAAATGGAGAAGCTCAAAGGAGAAGAAGAGTGAAACTTGAAAGTGCTCCAAATCCAAACTTTTTCGGATCAAAAGATAGCCCACACAATGCTCTAGCTTTTTAACAAAGGGAGTATAGTAGAATGACCCTAGATCAAGAGTATTTGTAGAGAAAAGGGGTATTCTAGAGAGTCAGGCTGTCGATTTAGGGTTTTGAAAGAAGAAGAGGTTCAAAAATGGTGTAAAAACACGCTGCTGCGAGCCGATATATGCGAGGCTCGCTCGAGCGAAGGAGTTGTCGCTCGAGTGACCAAGCACAACAAAGGACATCGCTCAAGTGCAAGTAGCCTCGCTCGAGCGAACAATGAGAAGCTTCAGGTCTGCAACCAATGCAGACGCACGCTCGAGCGCAAGAGTTCTCGCTCGAGCGAAGGAACACAAAACACAAGGCTCGTTCGAGCGAAGAATACCAACCTTCAGGTCTTCACAGAGACGCAGACGCACGCTCGAGCACACGAATGCTCAGTCGAGTGAAGAGACACACCAAACAGGGCTCACTTGGACGCAAGAAGCCTCGCTCAAGCGAAGAGACCAAAACTTGGACAGCAACCCCTTGCACCAACTCACAACCAACTTGTTCCAAACTCGCCCAACACATCCCAACACTCAAATACAAGGAATTAAAGGATGGAAACAAGATACAGACAACAACATACAACTACTGAACCAGAGTTCGGACACAATGAAAGTCAGTGAAAAACCTGGATCGCTATAATCTTTCTCCCTTAAAGAATTTCGTCCCCGAAATTTTTATACAAGTTTCAAATTTGTGATTATTCAATTCTCAACATGATTATAATCCAACACTCACCATCATAACCCATCCACTGGTCATTCCATATCTTATCAAGAGAACAATTTGCAGATATAGCTCAATATTTATTACCAACATGCATTCTTTTGAAATTCAACTAATTTCAATACACATATTCCATAACTCCATAACATATTCAATGTTAATAACATATTTACATTTCTAAAACACATTCAACATATACAATGTTAAAGTAACTCGCATTTCCGAGACATATTCAACACTTACAATATTTCCATAGTCCAAAACATATACAATGTCTTTAGAGTTCATCAATAAAACAATATTTCCAACATATGCTCAAACATTAACAAACATGTCCGGATATTTCTCTCGGACCTCCAATTCACGTTCCCAAGTGGCTTCCTCAACTCCGTGATGTTTCCACGATACTTTGACCAAGGGAATTGTCTTGCCTCGCAAGACTTGGTCCCGTCTATCCAAGACCCTCACCGATCTCTCCTCATACGAGACATCCTCATCTGCCTCTAAATCAGTCCAATCCAATACATGGGATGGATCCGGCTCATACTTCCGAAGCATACTAACATGAAACACGTCATGCGCTCTAGAAAGTTGCGGTGGCAACACTAAACGGTATGCAACCTCCCCAATCCGCTCAAGAATCTCAAAAGGGCCAATAAACCAAGAGGACAACTTCCCACTCTTCCTAAACCTCATCAAACCCCGCCTAGGTGATACTTTCAGAAAGACGTGATCACCCACCTCGAATGACAAAGGCCTCCTCCTACGGTCGGCATAACTCTTTTGGTGACTTTGGGCCGTAACCAACCTCTTACGGATAAGTGCCACTTTCTCCGTCATTTCCCGAACCAACTCTGGACCTAACAAAGGGACATCACCCACCTCAGCCCAACACACTGGAGATCTACACAGTCGGCCATACAAGGCCTCAAATGGTGCCATGCCAATACTCGATTGGAAACTGTTGTTGTAGGCAAACTTCACTAATGGTAGGTGTCTCTCCCACGAAGCCTTAAAGTCAAGGACACAGCCTCGAAGCATATCCTCAAGTATCTGAATAGTGCACTCGAACTGCCCGTCAGTCTGAGGATGGTAAGCCGTGCTAAAAGTCAGTCTAGTGCCCAAGCCACTCTGCAAACTCTACCATAACCTAGCAATAAAATGCGGATCTCTATCTGAGACGATCGACACTGGGACCCCGTGCAACCTCACTATGTCCCGAATATACAAGTCGGCAAGATAATCTACCGAATCTCTTACACGCATAGGAATAAAGTGCGCTGACTTAGTCAACCAGTCAACTACCACCCAAATGGCGTCACTACCCCATTGAGTTCTCAGAAGACCCACGACAAAATCCATCGTGACGTGCTCTCATTTCCACTCAGCTATAGGCAAGGGTTGCAACAAACCTGCTGGCCTCTGATGCTCGGCCTTCACTTGTTGACAAGTAAGGCACTTTGACACAAACACCGCCACATCCTTCTTCATACCCCTCCACCAAAACTGGCGACTCAGATCGTGATACATCTTTGCGCCTCCCAGATGCACCGCAAGGCGTGAATGGTGAAATTCTCGAAGTACTTTCTCTTGGCAAGACTCCGGCACAAACAAGCGGTCTCGGTACCTCACACTCAGGTCAAGATACACAGTCAAACCCTTCTCCATCTTCCCACTGGAGATCTTCTCTCGGAGAGATTCTACCTCAAAGTCACCCTTTTGTGCTTCTAACGCTCGATTCACAAGCGTAGGTTGTGCAACCACAGAGAACAAGGTTGCAGATTCAACAGACTCGCCCAGATGCAAGTCAAACTCGCCAAGAGCACCCAACATCTCCCATTCTCGGACAGCAATACAAGCTATATCACTAATGGACTTCCTACTTAGGGCATCGGCCACAACATTGGCCTTTCCCGGATGATAATGCAACTCGAAATCATAATCTTCTATGAACTCCATCCACCTTCTCTGTCTCAAATTCAAGTCCTTTTGTGTAAACAGATACTTTAGACTCTTATGATCTAAGAACACCTCGAATCTTTCACCATAAAGATAGTTCCTCCAAATCTTCAAGGCAAATATCATAGCTGCTAACTCTAGGTCGTGAGTAGGGTAGTTCCTCTAGTGTGTTTTCAATTGACGTGAGCCATAGGCTACTACTTTCCCCTCTTGCTTCAACACACAACCCAAACCCTCTCGTGAGGCATCACAATACACTGCATAACCCAAACCCCTCTCCGGAATAATCAAGACTAGAGCGGTTGTAAGTCTAACTTTAAGCTCTTGGAACGACTTTTCACAAGTCTCACTCCACACAAATTTGACCCTTTTTCGCGTCAATCTAGTCAAAGGTGAAGCTAGCCTAGAGAAATCCTTTACAAACCGACGGTAATACCTGGCCAACCCCAAGAAACTACGGATCTCAAAGACGTTCTTAGGTTGTGCCCAATTCTGCACTACCTCTATCTTGGATGAATCTACAGTCACCCCTTCCCCAGATACGACGTGGCCTAAGAATTTAACCTCTCTTAGCCAGAACTCACACTTCCCAAACTTAGTATACAGCTTATGAGCTCTAAGCAACTCAAGCACCACTCGCAAGTGTTCTTTGTGCTCCCCCTCAGAAGATGAATAAATCAGAATGTCATGCACAAAGACAACTACGAAGCGATCTAAACACTCTTGGAAAATCCGGTTCATCAGATCCATGAACACAGCTGGTGCATTGGTAAGCCCAAAAGGCATCACCTGAAACTCATAATGGTCATACTGCGTACGGAATGCCGTCTTCAGAGTATCCTCCTCCCTGACTCTCAACTGATGGTAACCCGATCTCAAGTCTATCTTAGAGAAACAACGGGATCCTTTCAACTGATCAAACAGATCATCTATACGAGGCATAGGGTACTTTTTCTTAACCATAACCCGGTTCAACTTTCGATAATCAATGCAAAGTCTCAAAGCCCCATCTTTCTTTTTAGCAAAGAGGGTCGGTGCTCCCCAAGGCGAAGTACTAGGGAGAATAAAACCCTTATCTAGCAACTCTTAGAGTTGAATCTTCAACTCACTCAACTCGGCTGGGGCAAAACGATACGGTGCCATAGAAATCGATGTCGTGTCGGGCAATAAGTCAATGGAGAACTTGATCTCTCGATGGGATGGTAAACTAATAAGATCCTCGGGAAAGAAGTCCGAGTGCTCACAAACCACTCTTGGCAACTCAGTCCTGATCTCATCACACTCACTACTTACACAGCTAGCGAGAAGACAAATAAGCTCACTCCGCCCTCGCGGATCATACACTGGTGGTAAAACTCTACCAACCCGATCTCCCAAAAAATTAAAATAATCTCCGCTCAAGGTACATGCAGTAACCCTCTGATGGTAGCAATCTATAACAGCCCGGTATGACAATAACCAGTCCATACCCAAAATCACATCAAACCCAGACATATCCATCACTACAAAAGAAAATGGAAGCCGGCGATCGGCGACCTCTATATCACAGCCTCGACACCCTTATTTCAAAACCATCTCGCCCCCAATAGGTGATACAACACAAATAGGAGATGCTAACTGCACCAACTCCAATCCCAAAATAGATGCAAATGCAGAAGATATAAAAGAACGGGATGCACCCATATCAATTAACACATTAGCAACCAAGTTGTAAAACAAAAAGGTACCTCTCACAACAAATGGAGCTAACACAAGATCTGGCGCTGTAACAGCATACACGCGCCCTGTAGGTCTCTGATTTACTTGCTCACCTCTCGGAGCATAAGATTGCTGCACAGACTGAGCCAAAGAGGCTCCCTCATTGGCCCTCGAGGCCTGAACTGACTGCGCTAGCTGGTGACTCTTTGTCTTCCTCGAACCAGACGCACCAGGTGTGCCACCCAACTGTGGGCAAAATCTCTTCAAGTGCCCCATCTGCCCACACTGATAACAAGTGAACGGCTGGCCTCTGCCCTGACTCTGGCCTAGAGACCGAGCCAAAGACGATGTTGCACGCTGCCCTCCTCCCCTCTGCAGGCAAGCTGGAGACTTGTGGCCCAACTGACCACATTTGTAACAAGTGATGTCTCCCTGACCGCCTCTCCCAAAACCTGAACTTAGTACTGGAAAGGAAGATCTCGAATGCACTCCCTGAGATTGCTGAGGGTTAGAACCCCTCTGCCTCTTACTGTCCCCCTGACCATCCTGACTCCTCCTAGAGCCTCTCATCCTCTCCTCTTCTGCATGCATAATGGTCTCAAGATGGGCAGCAGCCTCCACAAGGCACCCATAGTCTTTAATCATAGACCTGGCAACTCGAAACATGAGTCTGGTCCTCAATCTCTTCTTGAACTCCAAACATCTATGCCCCTCGGTCGCCACCAACTCTGGTGCAAACCTAGACAAGTTAGTAAAAGTGGCTTCGAACTTTGCCACTAGGGTGTTCAGCTGCACCAACTTGGAGAATTGATCCCTCACCTTCTCCCTCACTGTAACAGGCAAGTACTTGCCCTGGAAAGCTTCAACAAAGGCCTCCCAAGTTCCTCCAATGCACCCCCGTGCATACTTCCACCACTGACCCACGTCTCCCTTCAGTTGGAAGGACGCCAAGGTCAGTCTAAAGCCCCCATCTTCGATAACAAGCATCTCAAACGTCTTCGTCATCTACTCTAGCCACTCGTCAGCCTTCAGTGGCTCTTTAGGATGTCCCAAAAACTTGTCCGGATTCGACCAAAAGAATTCCCTCTTCAGAAAAGACGGCCTTGCCTCAGCTACTTGGGCCTGGACTTGATTCTCAGCCCTGAGAATGTCCATAGATTCCCTCAATGCTCCGGCCATTTCACAGGCTAAGGCGCCCATGGCCTGTTGACTTACTGGCTCATCCTTGTTGGCCTGACCAACTCCTTCCTCCTGTGCCGAAATCTCATCCAGTATAGGTATCTCCTGCCTCCTAGGCCTATCACGCCTACCACCACGACCTCGTCCCAACATCCTAATAAAGGTAACAAAAGGATCAGCACATTCACAAATGTGCCGATGCTATTTCACTCGCGTCCTAATACGATGGACCACTGTAATTCACTGCACATAAGCACATAATCACATAAGCACTTACGAATTTCATTTCCGGATAATCACCATTCCGTGGCGTTACTAGAGTTCCAGTTAGAAACAACAGTGATCAAGTGCCTTTCCAACAGGACTCCCAGAAACCCATAGACCCGATCAACATCCTAGAAACTAAATCTTATACCCATATAGTCACATAAGCATGTTATCATATAAGCACATAACATTACATTTAAGTCTCCAGCAAGAGAGACAAACCAATTGTGGTACTAACCACTTCCCACGTACCCAAAGTATTCAAACCCGGTACGCTCTGATACCAAGTTGTAACGCCCTCAAAATACAGTATAAAACAACCATCCATATAATCCATAAACATATTATAAATATTATATTTTCATTCATCAGAGTCTTCTTTACAACAGATATCACATGCATTATATTTTCATTGATGTTTATCCTGAAACTATGGCATGTAACTCTAATTTCTAACAACAAAGTAAATGCCCTACGGGCTTACATCATTCCAAGGTATCACTTGGATACAACAAAAGAAGAGTTCTAACTCTGTTACAATTAAAGCCCTCGACTTCAGTTTACATTTAACATCAAAAAAAGAAACAAATCGACAAGCTCCTAAACCTCCCAAGCTAGGACCTTGGAGGTGGCATGTCACCTGTACCTGAAAATGGTGTCCCAAGTACAGTGAGCCAAAGCCCAGTAGAGATATGCTAAGCAAAATATGAGAATTAACTAAAACATTAGCATCCGATAAATGTTTAACTCTTGTAAACCAACTTATACCATTTCCTTAACCAATCAACACTTACATCATATTCGATCCAAATCAATTCATTGGCATAGCTCAATATGATTCAATAGTTTAAGAATTAGACTACAACTCATGTATCAACACTTCAATAACAAACATTATTCAACACTTTATTTTCTTGCCATTTTACAGAACTACGTCCGAGGGAACCGGCACCCAAATATATATATGATTTTAGAACTTTCACCTTGGACACTCCGGCCAACTTAATTATCAATGGAGTCCATCCACAATCTCCTCCTAAACAATATACATATGCAATGTATTTAAACACGTTGTCATATACAATGACCAATTAAAACACATATTCAATGGTTTAATCCAACCGTCATATTCAATGACATAATCCGATTGATTAGTTTCAATTCACCTAATCATCATGCAGTTTCTACAACAATCATGGATATCCTTCACCGATAGCCCAAAATAGCTATTTCTAAATAGATAAATAAATCTATCAAACAGATAATTTATCAACTTTTCCATAGGTGAGTGATTTATCAATCCAACTACACCATTTAATCACAACTTTCCCTAACTTCATAATTCCCAAACCAATTTCACATTTCCACATTTATTTCACTATTTATACAAAATAGTTATTTAATTCATATTAGGGCATTTTTCTCTCTTTCTCAAATATTGCACCCAAGGCCAAATTTCACCCACTATACACGAATAACCCTATTTTCAAGACCTCACATACTTGTAGAACCCCAAAATAGAAAACCCCTCTTTCATACTTTCAAACTCAAAACCCTAACTTCACCCAAACCAACCATTCATACAAAATAACCAATATTTATGTTAAAGCTCATAGTAATGAGTAGCTTATCCCTACCTCAAATGGAGAAGCTTAAAGGAGAAGAAGAGTGAAACTTGAAAGTGCTCCAAATCCAAACTTTTTCAGAACAAAAGATAGCCCATGCGATGCTCTAGCTTTTTAACAAAGGAAGTAGGGTAGAATGACCCTAGATCAAGAATATTTGTAGAGAAAATGGGTATTCTAGAGAGAGAGGTTGTCGATTTAGGGTTTTAGAAGAAGAAGAGGTTCAAAAATGGTATAAAAAACACGCTGCTGCGAACTGATATATGCGAGGCTCACTTGAGCAAAGGAGTTGTCACTCGATCAGCCAGACACAACAAAGGACATCGCTCGAGCGCAAGAAGCCTCGCTTAAGCGAACAATGAGAAGCTTCAGGCCTGCAACCAACACAGATGCACGCTCGAGCACAAGAGTTCTCACTCGAGCGAAGGAACACAAAACACAAGGCTCGCTCGAGCGAAGAATACCAACCTTCAGGTCTTCACAGAGACGCAGACGCACGCTCAAGACGCAGACGCACGCTCGAGCGCACGAATGCTCGGTCGAGCGAAGAGATACACCAAACAGGGCTCGCTCGAGCGCAAAAAGCCTCGCTCGAGCGAAGAGACCAAAACTTGGATAGCAACCCCTTGCACCAACGCACAACCAACTTGTTCCAAACTCGCCCAACACATCCCAACACTCAAATACAAGGAATTAAAGGATGGAAACAAGATACAGACAACAACATACAACTACTAAACCAGAGTCTGGACACAATGAAAGTCGGGGAAAAACCTGGATCGCTATTATGGTATTATCCCAAACCCTCTCATATGAGTGGTTGGGGTGGTTTAAGGCTTTTTTTTTTTTTTTTTTTTTTTGTGGCTCAGGCTTAGTCAGACATCAGTCCTGGGTAAGGCCCCCAGTATCGAACTAGCAAGCTGGAACAAAGGGACGCAAGGGCACCACATTGAGGGGCAATGGGGACTTGCGCACGGGTAAAAACGGTTTTAGTGATGAGCCATATCCACTAAACACAACACAGGGCGTTTAAGGCTATTTTTGCTCCTATGCAAGTATATTTTATGAAAAATAATTTACAAATTAATAAATTATTAATTTTTGTAACAATTGATGTAACATATAAAAATAAATTTTTTAATTGGTTTAATTGCACGAATCTCCCTTTAGATATCTCACAATTATAAAGACTTCCCTTGTAATTTTTAAAATTACAGTAACCTTCTTTGTTAGAATTGTTTGCTACAATAAGAAATGGAATTTATGAAATTTTCTATTTTACCCTTATTTAAAATTAAATTTTTATTACTTCTTTATTAATTTTATCCTATCTTAATAGCACAAACACACATGACCTTCTTCACCCAACCACACACCATCCCATTATCCAAACATAACGTACCTCTATACAGCCCTTCCTTTCCATCCCCACTCCTCTCTGAGAAAAGCTAGAAACCATAAGAAAAAAAATGTCAGGAATTTTATCTTTAAAAAGTATGTGCAATCTAAATTCACTTATTATAAAGTGATATCAATATTTAAAATAAATCACAATCACACATTATCTTTTTTAAGTATTTTTTTAGACCAAATGAATCACACATTATTTTTTATACAGTGATATCAACACTTAAAATAAATCACAATCACACATTATAATTGAGGTGGGATTCATAGAATTATTCAATAATTTTTTCACATAGGGCAATTGTGAGGCTCCTGAAATATGTATTCTCTTTAAAGACCTTAATGTTTGAATTATTTTCTTGAAGCCCCTCGGTTACTTGAATTAATTCAAATCTTGTCGGTTAGCATTACTATTTTTATTTTTATCAATACAGGAATTACCCTAGCTGAATTAGATTCCCTAACCTAATTTAATTCTACATAAGTTACATGAATTTAATACCAAACCCTCACTCTTTATTTAAATTCAAAATTTCCCCAAAAACTAGTACTTGTACCCTTGTACCATGAGTACCATCAATCAAGTGAGATATATATATATATACACCTTGAGAAGTGTGCCCCATAACCTAAACTGATTAAAAAAATAGCCCCTTCACCCTTCCCTAGGGCCGGCCATTCTAGGAGGAAGTGAGGAGCCAATTTTCAAAGTTTATCATCATGAAATTCTAGAAAAACCACAAACCTAGTACCTTAGACCTAGGATGATAATTCCAATACTAGTTCCATTTCAACTAAATGTTGCCTAAACCTGTGAGTAAGCCCCCCCAAATCACTCCTATAACTTTAAACTTTAAACAAATCCTAACCTTTCCATCCATTTCTAACTAATGGGCTTTTAGGACTTTTTGCATCAAAAATTGTCTATAAATACCAACATTTCCTAGCTTGGCAAGCACAAACAACACACTCACACACACATTTGGCTAGAGGAGAGGGAGGAGAGCAAGAGAGAGAAGTCTAGAGAGGAAGAGGGAGGAAGAAGAGAGCCTTCTTGTTCAAAGCTTAGCAAGTAAGCCACAACACAACCTTCTCTTTCATTTTCCTTTTTCAAATACATGTTTCTAAGGGTTCTAAATAATGTTTTCACATCTGTTATTGATGAGTTACTTGTGTTAAAAATGCTAAGAGTTGAGTATTGATTCTATCTCTCTTGTATTTTCCCCATTTCGGCACAAAATCATTTTTTTTCATACCAATCTCTCAACTTTCCAAGGGCACACTTTCAAGCAAATTTTTTGAGTTTAATATATGTTAGTTGGCATGTTTTCATCATAAAAGAAACGAAAATTTTCCCTTGGTGGAACCCTTTTCTCATAAATCTTCTTATTTTGGACATTTTACCTTAGAATCTGTTTTTGCAGCCCACTTTCAAAAATTCTAGAAAAATGTATAAAATTATTTTGGACCTCTATTTTATGTCAAAATCTTCCTTAAGGAGTTAGCTTTCAACTAAAATTGGTTTCATAGAAAAAAAAGTGAGCGGTTTGCAAGGAAATCAAATTTTCGTAACGATCGACAAATCTGGACAGCGCTGGAATTTTTTCAAATAACTTAAAATCTAGAAAGACTATCCCACTTCCAAAATATGTTCTAGAAACTAGATCAAATTCTCTACGAGCCATAGGAAGGTCGAGTCCGGTGAAAGATCTAAAATAGTCCTTTCATTTTAATCTTTGTGCGATACTAAATCTGGAAATTGTGTTATGTGTGGATGTTTTATGCCCTTGAGTTCATGAGATTGCTTATGATCATATCTTGGCATGATATTATATGTGTTGTGGTTATGTTATTTACCTTTCTCATCTTAGGAATGCATGCTTATATGGATATTATTGTCTTGTAAGTTGGACTAACCTTGATTTAAAACATTTAATTCAACGGAAACCTAATAGGGAGGGTATTGGGTTTTCGAACACTTGAGTAATGAAAAGATGAGAATATGTGATATATGGTTTGTTGGATGCGTTCCCTATTGGAAGTTAAAGTCTTGCGCAAGTGGTTTTCGGGACCCTTGAACGGCAGTGGTTGTATTCGGACCCTAGGTGGTTTGGTGTGAGGAGGGATTCGGGCAAGGCCCTATTTTACCGTCTCTTTTGAGGCCCTGCGGTTGGCGCTACGTGGTATATAACCGTTGGTAGGCATCCGAGGTTAATTCTGCAACAAAGCAGCAAAAGAGGGGGCATACCGAATAATCCGCGTCCAATTCTTGTGGTCGGGAGGACGAAATCTCTTTGGGGGATTTCTAGTTTACTAACATCCAACTTAGCTATTTATTTATTTGAATATCATGTTTACTACTTGATGTTAAAATTGTGATTGTGTATTGGACTGGGAAAGAAAGGAGACGGGGTGTGTGTGTGTTTACTGGGCATTCAAAGCTCACGGCGTGTCATGCCAGGTGACGAAGCGGAACTCATAGCTGGAGACGACATGCCTGAAACTTTCAAAGACTTTTGGCTATCTTAGGGAAGCTAGAAATTTCTTTTTGATATTTTGTAAGACTCACGTGAAGATTTAAACTTTCTTTTGGATGTAATGTAATGGAACAAGCTTTTGAATTATGTATATTTGTGGTTGTTATGTATTTATATTCTTTGTATGAACCTTATCGTTGCTTATGAGACCTTGTGTCAATGCCTTTTAAGATCTGTCAAAAAGGTAGTGTGCTGCCTAAGAAAGCTAGACTTAGAAGAGAGGCTAATTTGACTCCTCCGGCGATCTGGGATCTTTCTTGGTTATTGACCATAGGACTCATTAGTGACTCTCCCTTGACTGCAACTAATAGTGTAGAATCGGGGCGTCACAACTTGGTATCAGAGCCTAGGTTCAACCCTTAACCCTCGCAACCCTATACGCAACTCTAGAAGCCCTTACCCCTTTATCTTATTTTATTCTATCACGCTATTATAAGAAGATTAACTAATAAAAATCCTTTCCACCTTAGGATATCAGCAGGAGACTATCCAGGACGCGGCGTCAGTCTCGACTCGTGGGGTACTTTCCGTATGCAAGGAATGAGGGCCATGTCTGTTAGCCCCTGCTTTAGCCACCGACGCTGTACAAGTGCCGCCGAGGAAATGATCAAAACCGAGATACGTAAGGTGGAGACGGAGTACTCCCACTATACGAGGGAGCAGAAGAGGTCCCTAGTGCGGCGCCGCCTACAATTTTTGAGCTGGGCAGTAAAGAAGGCAATCCGAATGGAGCAAGATAATCAAAGAATAGACTCCTTGATACACCAAGCTTTGACCGCCATAGTATACCACCAACCACCGACTCCGGCTAAAAGTTACGCATCTTGTTATCAGAAGCCAGGCAACAATCAACCAATGAATATGGAGCAGTCACCAGAACAGCAAGGAACAAACCCAACCTACCTTATAAAAGTGTCATCTGAACACAATCCCCCCTCACCAATGTACACCCTCCGCTCTCCGGACCAAGCCACTGACTTCGCTGATGAAGACCCAGAAGAAGACTTTGATTGGTCAGGAAACGAGAACTAATTCGAGGGATAGTAAAACTAGACTTTTGTAAGACCCGCTAATGGGGATCCTTAGAATAAGATAGCCTGAACTTTGTAATGCGTAGATGCTCTTTGAATGTAACTCCGATATAGGAGCCCTTTTGTAATGATGCCTATTATAATATACAAATGATGTGTTGATCTATGTTATTGACTGTTACTTGCTTTAGTGCACCCTAAGGAAACTAAACCTTTATTTCAACTCTAAGTAGTAAGATTTTCTAAGACTGGAAACCAACTCACCACATGCCATGAACAGAATGGTGGACACACGAGCTAATGGCTATACCAAAACCAGCAACAATGTTTGAAACCGTCCCAGAAATCAACACGGACCCATCCCCATAGGGGCTGACATCCCCAATAACCTAGGTCATCAAATTTTGGAGGAACTAGGGCAATTAAAGAACAATCGGAAGAATGAGAGGACTCGACTCTTTTCTGAGTTTCGGAAGCAGAAGCTCCCAAAGTTCACAGGTGTACCGGACCCAAAGATAGCTGAAAATTGGCTTCGACAGATAGATAAAATGCTAGACACCATGGGCATAACCGAGGCCGCTGATAGAATAGCCTTGGCAGTATTCGAGCTTGATGATGAGGCTGACCAGTGGTGGGAGTTAATCAAGAATACTCGTGACGTAGCGAGCCTATCATGGAACCAGTTCAGGGAAATATTCCTAAATAAATATTTCCCAAGTACCATCCGCCGAGAACGAGTCAAGGAATTCCAAAACTTGGAACAAGGAAATATAACCGTGACCCAGTATGCTGCAAAATTTGAAGAGCTAGCCCGTTACGCAACTAGATACGTGGCAAATGATGAAGAGAAGGCAAGGATGTTCGAGTGGGGACTGGACCTTACAATCAGGGGAAGAGTTCTTCCGCAACGACTCCCCTCATATGCCGAGGTGCTGGAAACGGCATTAGAATCTAAAAGGGAAGTGAACGACGCTAAGAAGGCTTGGAACAAGAGAAAAGGGAGTCAGGCGTCTATTGGACCTCAGAGGAACCAGAGAGGAAGCATGACCTCAAAGCCCTACTCCAGACCACAACTACAACAGCAACGACAGCAACTGCAGCAACAGATCCAGAGAGAAGGCTATCAACAAAGGCCGATAGGACAAATCCAGTGCTTTCATTGCTAACAATTAGGGCATAAAAAAAGCGAATGCCCCCAACTCCCTCCATCTGGATACCAAAGAGGTGGTTCCGGAGCAAATACCCAAGCATTAGGTGGGTAGAAGCCTTGGACAAATAAGACAGGATCTACCGGGCAGCAGCACCAGAAGAGTGGAGGAACTCAGAACACCAAGACTAGTGGCAACCAGAAGGCAACCGGCAGAATCTTTGCCCTGCAAGAGGAAGAAGCGGACCCGTCTGTAATTGAGGGTAATTTAGTACTATACAATTCTTGGGTGCATGTTTTATTTGATACTGGTGCATCACATTCCTTTATATCCTCTGCTTGTGTTAAGTCATTAGAACTTGTATGTGAACCCTTAGCAACTACCTTAAGTGTAATGTCACCTATGGGAGGATGCGTTCGGGTAGGATCGATCTGTAAGAACTATAAGATAGGGATGTCAGACCTACGCTTAATTTGCGACCTTCGTGTCATGGAAATGTCGGACTTCGATATCATTTTGGGCATGGACTGGTTGTCCGCCCACCGAGCAGTGATCGACTGTCATCAGAAGAAAGTGGTAGCTCATACCCAAAATGGGACACGTTTCCTGTTTAAGGGGGATAGACAAGACCCCATGGTTTCAACAAAACATCGGATGCAGTGGCGCGATCAACTTGCGAGTAGAATAGTAAATCTGATTCTAAATGATGAGGACCAAGGAGAAATAAAACTTCCGCGCGTAGTATACGATTATGCAGATGTATTTCCTACAGAATTACCAGGATTGCCACCAACCCGAGAAGTAGACTTTAGCATCAAGCTACAACCTGGAACTACCCCAATATCCATGGCTCCGTATCGTATGGCACCAGCAGAACTACGAGAATTGAAGACATAGCTACAGGAATTGCTCGAGGGAGGATTCATTAGGCCAAGTACTTTGCCATGGGGAGCACCCGTGTTGTTTGCTAAAAAGAAGGATGGGTCGTTGAGGCTATGCATCAATTATCGTCAACTCAATCGAGTCACGATTAAGAACCGATACCCACTCCCAAGAATTGATGACCTTTTTGACCAACCTAGAGGCTCAAGGTGCTATTCAAAGATCGATCTCAGGTCAGGTTACCATCAACTACGAGTCAAGGAGGAGGATATACCAAAAACTGCCTTTCGTACTAGATATGGCCACTATGAGTTTGTAGTAATGCCCTTCGGACTAACCAATGCACCGGTAGTATTCATGAGCCTAATGAATAAGATCTTTAGACCATACCTTGACCAGTTTGTAGTAGTGTTCATTGATGACATCTTGGTATATTCCAGGTCTGAAGAAGAGCATGAGCAACATTTAAGGACTGTCCTTCAAGTTCTTAGGGATAATCGGTTATATGCCAAGGCGAGTAAATGTGAGTTCTGGTTGAATGAAGTAAAATTCTTAGGGCATGTGGTATCAGAGAATGGGATTGCGGTGGATCCAACCAAGGTGGAGGCAGTATTAGATTGGAGACAACCAAAAATCGTGTCAGAAATCCACAGCTTCTTAGAATTGGCCGGTTATTACCGGAGGTTCATCCAAGATTTCTCCAAACTAGCTAAACCAATGACTCGTTTGACGCAAAAAGGAGTAAAGTATGAGTGGGATGAAGCTTGCGAAAAATCCTTCCAAGAGCTAAAGAAGAGATTAACTAGTGCGCCAATTTTGACCATTCCAAAACGAGAAAAAGGGTACACTGTGTATTGCAATGCGTCTAAAGAAGGGTTAGGTTGCGTGCTCATGCAAAATGGAAAAGTAGTCACAGATGGATCCAGGCAGTTGAAACCTCATGAGCGTAACTACCGAACACATGACTTGGAGTTAGCAGCTATAGTTTTTGCCCTAAAGCAATGGCGACATTACCTGTATGGGGAACAATTTGAGATTTTCACAGATCACAAGAGTTCGAAGTATCTATTTACACAGAAGGACCTTAACTTGAGACAGAGACAATGGATGGAGTATCTTGAGGATTTCCAGTTCACTCTCTCATATCACCCCGGTAAAGCCAATGTAGTAGCTGATGCTCTAAGTCGCAAGAGCAGAGGAATGATGGCTAAGATCTCCATCAAGGAATGGGATATGGTTAAGACACTCAATGAATTTAGGATCCAAATAGAATCTCAAGATACAAAAGCATATCTTAGTGCGCAGAAGGTGATGCCTAAGTTGATGAATGAGGTCATGAAGGCCCAGAAGCATGATCAAGAGGTAGCTTATATCAAGGGACGTCTGGAATCGGGAGAAGCCATGCTCGATTGGGCAATTCACCCCGATGGGAGTTTAAGATACCAAGGTAGATTGTTTGTACCAAGTGACGAGTTACTTAGAGAAAAGGTACTGAAGGAATGTCATCATTCTGCATTTGCGGTGCATCCAAGAGGGACCAAAATGTACCAAGATTTGAAGAGGCAGTATTGGTGGAATGGAATGAAGAAGGAAGTGGCAAAATTTGTAGCAAAATGTCTGACATGCCAACAAATGAAGGCGGAACATCAGAAACCAGAGGGAATGTTGTAACCTCTACCAATAGCCGAATGGAAGTGGGAGTATGTGACAATAGATTTTGTGACATGGTTGCCTAAGTCACCTAGAGGGCGCGATGCTATATGGGTAATAGTGGATCGCCTCACCAAGTCAGCACACTTCTTACCCTATAAGATGACCGACACTTTAGAGTCTATGTGCAGGCTCTACATTGGGGAGATCATTTGACTACATGGAATTCTGGTATCTATTGTGTCAGATCGTGATCCACAGTTCACCTCTCGATTTTGGGGGAGCTTGCAGGAAGCTCTTGGTACTGAGTTATGTTTTAGCACCGCCTTTCACCCGCAGATGGATGGACAATCTGAACACACTATCCAGACACTCGAAGATATGTTAAGAGCTTGTGCAATGGATTTTCAAGGAAGTTGGGAACGACACCTACCCCTAATTGAATTCGCCTACAACAACAGCTTTCAAGCTAGCATCGGTATGGCGCCCTTTGAAGCATTATATGGACGACCTTGTAGATCGCCGATTTGTTGGACGAAAGTGGGTGATGCAAATCTGATAGGACCCGAACTTGTTCTAGAAACTACTGAGAAGGTCAAATGGATCCGACAACGGTTAAAGACTGTTCAAGACCGTCAAAAGAATTATGCAGACAGGAGGAGAAGACCATTGATGTTTGAAGTAGGCAGCCACGTGTTCCTAAAGGTGCAACCTAGGCGTGGAGTCATACGTTTTGGGAGAAAGGGGAAGCTGTCACCACGATATATTGGGCCTTTTGAGGTATTAGAAAGAGTGGGCGAAGTAACATATAGACTAGCTCTACCCCCGCAGTTAACAGGAATACACAACGTCTTCCATGTATCTATGTTAAGAAAATACATCGCTGACCCATCACACGTCCTCAAATGGGAAGAGATCAGTCTTGACATAGATGTTACATTTAAAGAAGGACTGGTAGCAATACAGGATAGTCAAGAGAAGAACCTTAGAGGCAAGACGGTTCACTTGGTAAAAGTGCTATGGCGTCATCGGGGAATTGAGGAATCTACTTGGGAACGCCAGGATTGGGTGAACGCAAACTACCCCGAGCTTTTTGGAGACAGTATATAGTTGAATTTCGAGGACAAAATTGTTTTAAGGGGGATAGGTTGTGAGGCCCCTGAAATATGTATTCTCTTTAAAGACCTTAATATTTGAATTATTTTCTTAAAGCCCCTCGGTTACTTGAATTAATTTGAATCTTGTCGGTTAGCATTACTATTTTTATTTTTATCAAAACAGGAATTACCCTAGCCGGATTAGGTTCCCTAACCTAATTTAATTCTACATAAGTTACATGAATTTAATACCAAACCCTCACTCTTTATTTAAATTCAAAATTTCCCCAAAAACTAGTACTTGTACCCTTGTACCATGAGTACCATCAATCAAGTGAGATATATATATACACCTTGAGAAGTGTGCCCTAGAACCTAAATTGATTAAAAAAAATAGCCCCTTCACCCTTCCCTAGGGCTGGCCATTCTAGGAGGAAGTGAGGAGCCAATTTTCAAAGTTTATCATCATGAAATTCTAGAAAAACCACAAACCTAGTACCCTAGACCTAGGATGATAATTCCAATACTAGTTCCATTTCAACTAAATGTTGCCTAAACCTATGAGTAAGCCCTCCCAAATCACTCCTATTCCTTTAAACTTTAAACAAATCCTAACCTTTCCATCCATTTCTAACTAATGGGCTTTTAGGACTTTTTACATCAAAAATTGTCTATAAATACCAACATTTCCTAGCTTGGCAAGCACAAACAACACACTCACACACACATTCGGCTAGAGGAGAGGGAGGAGAGCAAGAAAGAGAAGTCTAGAGAGGAAGAGGGAGGAAGAAGAGAGCCTTCTTGTTCAAAGCTTAGCAAGTAAGCCACAACACAACCTTCTCTTTCATTTTTCTTTTTCAAATACATGTTTCTAAGGGTTCTAAATAATGTTTTCACATCTATTATTGATGAGTTACTTGTGTTAAAATGCTAAGAGTTGAGTATTGATTCTATCTCTTTTGTATTTTCCCCATTTCGGCACAAAACCATTTTTTTTTATACCAATCTCTCAACTTTCCAAGGACAAACTTTCAAGCAAATTTTTTGAGTTTAATATATGTTAGTTGGCATGTTTTCATCATAAAAGAGACGAAAATTTTCCCTTGGTGAAACCCTTTGCTCATAAATCTTCTTGTTTTGGGCATTTTACCTTAGAATCTGTTTTTGCAGCCCACTTTCAAAAATTCTAGAAAAATGTATGAAATTATTCTGGACCTATATTTTATGTCAAAATCTTCCTTAAGGAGTTAGCTTTCAACTAAAATTGGTTTCATAGAAAAACAGTGAGCGGTTTGCAAGGAAATCAAATTTTCGTAACGATAAACAAATCTGGACAGCGCTGGAATGTTTTCTAAATAACTTAAAATCTAGAAAGACTATCCCACTTCCGAAATATGTTCTAGAAACTAGATCAAATTCTCTACGAGCCATAGGAAGGCTGAGTCCGGTGAAAGATCTAAAATAGTCCTTTCATTTTAATCTTTATGCGATACTAAATCTGGAAATTGTGTTATGTGTGGATGTTTTATGCCCTTGAGTTCATGAGATTGCTTATGATCATATCTTGGCATGATATTATATGTGTTGTGGTTATGTTATTTACCTTTCTCATCTTAGGAATGCATGCTTATATAGATATTATTGTCTTGTAAGTTGGACTAACCTTGATTTAAAACATTTAATTCAACGGGAAACCTAATAGGGAGGGTATTGGGTTTTCGAACACTTGAGTAATGAAAAGATGAGAATATGTGATATATGGTTTGTTGGGATGCGTTCCCTATTTGGAAGTTAAAGTCTTGCGCAAGTGGTTTTCGGGACCCTTGAACGGAGCGGTTGTATTCGGACCCTAGGTGGTTTGGTGTGAGGAGGGATTCGGGCAAGGCCCTATTTTACCGTCTCTTTTGAGGCCCTGCGGTTGGCGTTATGCGGTATATAATCGTTGGTAGGCAACCAAGGTTAGTTCTGCAACAAAGCAGCAAAAGAGGGGGCATACCAAATAATCCGCATCCGATTCTTGTGGTCGGGAGGACGAAATCTCTTTGGGGGATTTCTAGTTTACTAACATCCAACTTAGCTCTTTATTTATTTGAATATCATGTTTACTACTTGATGTTAAAATTGCGATTGTGTACTGGACTGGGAAAAAAGGGGACGGGGTATTTGTGTGTTTACTGGGCATTCAAAGCTCACGGCGTGTCATGCCAGGTGACGAAGCGGAACTCATAGCTGGAGACGACGAGCCTGAAACTTTCGAAGACTTTTGGCTATCTTAGGGAAGCTAGAAATTTCTTTTTGATATTTTGTAAGACTCACGTGAAGATTTAAACTTTCTTTTGGATGTAATGTAATGGAACAAGCTTTTGAATTATGTATATTTGTGGTTGTTATGTATTTATATTCTATGTATGAACCTTATCGTTGTTTATGAGACTTTGTGTCAATACCTTTTAAGATCTGTCAAAAGGGCAGTGCGCTGCCTAAGAAAGCTGGACTTAGAAGGGAGGCTAATTTGACTCCTCCAGCGATCTGGGATCTTACTTGGTTATTGACCATAGGACTCATTAGTGACTCTCCCTTGACTACAACTAATAGTGTAGAATCGGGGCGTCACAGCAATAAAAATACAACAATGACAGTGCCCACCACCTTCCACTAAAAAAGAAAAACCACATAACGAAATAAAAGATGCAATAATACCAGCGGCCACCAACTTACACAGAAAAAGAAAGTTAACATAAAAGAGAATGGAAAAATTAGTTTCAGTAGTGGATAAATAATTTTATTTTTACAGTAATTTAAGTCTCTTGTGCATATGATATAAGTCAATTATTATATTTGGTATAAATTTTTTAAAGTTGCTCGGGCAATAAATCTAATTTTTTTTTTTACTCAAAAGTCCAGGCACTGAAATTGTCACACCCCAAATTCGCCCCTAAAAGTTTGGGCATGACCTACTCAGAAACGGACACTTAACCTGATATACATAACATATGGGGCCTAAATGGAAGCATGTAATATCATACAATAACATAAAGTAACATCCATTGAGCTACCACTACTATGCCAGAATCACAAACATTGCATAAGGTGAATAAACATACAATGACATACACTTGAGAGCTAGTTATATATGTTTCAACCTTAGACCAACAATTAGAGTGCAACGCTAAAAGTTTAACAAAATTCCACAAAATGCACAGGCTTCATCTAAGTGCCTGGGCACACTGAGGATGACAAAAAGGAGACGCGCATTGAGGGTTAAGGCTGACCTCCAGATTGATTACCTACAGAAGCAAGCAAAAACAGAGTGAGCTAAGCTCAGTAAATAATAGTACCTAAACTATTTAATGATTAATGTGAATTGCAGTATTTACAACGTGTACAAATGCAGAGGTCATATAGTTAATCTTATCTTATAAACATATCAGAATGGCTTTAAGCCCATATTTCACAGATTGGCCATAGGCCTCACAGATCTTACAGAACGGCCATAGGCCTCACAGATTTCACAGAACGGCCATAGGCCTCACAGATTTTACAGAACGGCCATAGGCCTCACAGATTTCACAGAACGGCCTCTGGCCCAAATATCAACAGAGCAGAGTAATTCCAGAGAGATACAGACGTACACAGATCGGCTTTAAGCCCAGATAATACAGATCGGCTTTAAGCCCAGATAATAATTATCAAAACGGCCTTGGCCCAATTCATATATGTATGGACCCAAGAGGTGTCTCGTACAGATTCTAGAGGTGACTCACACTGTAGCACTTAGTTCCGTACAGCACTTTGTTCCATACCAGAAATTAATAGGTCTTAAAGACCAAACAATTCATATCATGTTGTAGCATAACCGGAGCTGGTAAACAGAACAGATTAATCCCAGATTCATGAGAATATCATTACACAATAGTGTACATAAATTATCCCATGGTTTATTACAAGTTGACAAAGTTGTCTTGCGGACAACAAAGCATTAATAATAACTATTAACAGAAGGCAAACATATCATTGCATTAATAGAGACAGAATAATTCACATCATAGCGTGAGTCACATAACAATGTTATTGATATTCAATTCTTTCCTCAGGTTGAGTCATTCATAGGTCAATCCGATATTTATCATAGTTTCTCAATGGGCACTAACGTGTAAAGCAACCCGTAGTTTTATTTGATTATTCTTTCCGATGATCCATTCTAGGCAGATATCTATGCCATAAAACACATGTTGAACCAAACAAGACTGTAGGAGTCCATGATAAGACATTCAAAATATCACGTTCCCATTCTAAATATCATGTTCCCAGTAAGCGGGGTTTACATTCACAATTTCTTCCTGTCAACCAATTCCACAGTATTAATAGTTCGTATGCAATTCTTATGCGGAGATATAGGCAATTTATAGGTTATAGCACATTAATGGTAACCATTAACCGTAACTGGAATGCAGAGTAGTTCTAGAGTCATACCGATGTACATAAAATCTTTCAACGTTCACACTGATTTCCGTTCAACATAAATGTTAACGTACTTACTTGCAAAGAACAGAGCGTTAATAACAGTAATTATTAACGGTAACGGTAAGTAAATGTACATCTACGGTACTATTACTCATTGTGCTGCAGTGGAGCGTTAATTCCTCCCGGATTGTGCCCTACACACATGCACAATACACAAATTAGTTCTTTTTCTTTGTTACGACATTTTCTGACTTACTTTGCTTCGAATGAATTTTACACACATCAGAAGGCATCAAATACAGATTTTAAAAATAACAAAGGGTCGAGCACGCAAAACAGAGCAAATAACATTTTGCAGCATGGGCCATACGTGCGGCTGTGAGTCCCGCACGTGCGGCAGTAAGGCCCCGCACGTGCTTTTTAAGCAGTAGCCAAAGATCCAGAATGCCCTATTTTCCGCATGTGCAGCCATGACTCCCGCATGTGCGGCAGTGCTCCCGCACATGCAGCCATGACTCCCGCACGTGCGACGATTCTGCCCTGTTTTGGCAGTCCGAACTCAACTCACAATTCAGCAAACCCAATACATTTTATGTACCAAATGTGAGTAAATAATTCAATAGGTTAGCTCACCATTACATAACATGAGTTACACTTATGATTCCACAAGGTAAGCATGAGTAAGAACTTGATTGAGTCATTAACCTTCCCAATTTCATTTACAAAATCCAATTCCCTTGTGTATTAATAGTTCATATGCAATTCTTATGCGGAGATATACGTTTCATCACTTTGAGTATGAAACGTCCCACATTTCTTGTGTTTGGATTAACGTTCGATCCAAACACATGCAATGCAACACAAATGCTTATCTTGCACAAGTTTTACTTTGCTCAATTTTGTTTACACATTTTACATTACCGATTAGTCCCTTAATCGATTAGTCCAATGTGAGAGTCCTCTAATGAGAGGGGTCAACCAAAAGGGTGGTTTAGGACATGAGAGGGATTATGCCTTTAGCTAGGAGGAGCCCTCCAAAGAGGGTTGAAGCCATTTGAGCACAAACCCTACCTCATGCTTAAACACAACCTTAAGGCCAACCAACCCTCAAAACAATTTGAAAAATGAAAAAATTGGGGAGGTTGCAAATGTTTTTAGTGCTGAAATGGCATGACAATGACACTAAACCGTGCAAGCAACGCATGCACCACATGCTAAGGGCCAAAGGTATTGAAACTAGTGAAAGACACAACACTAGAGGCATATAATACAATGCTCAAATGACCAAACCAGCCCAAGACAGAGGTACATCATGCCAAAACTGTGGCAAAAACATGATAAAATTGAAGCTTAAAAGGCCAGAAAAGCATGGGCTCACAAGTAAGGCATAAAGGCATAACTCTAACTATACTGCGTCGCAAAAAATCATTATTTGCGACGGGAGTTACCCCGTCGCAAAAGCCTTCGTGTTATTTGCCAGGTTTTCTAGTAGTGTTAAAAAAGTCATCACAAAAAATGTCACTAATTTATAATTTTCATTTGTCACAGAAAAAACCTCTAATTATAAGTTTAAGCGACAATTTATAAAAATTTGAATAAAAAAAATCATTAAAAGTGATTAAAAAAAATTATTTTTAACGATAATTTTATTAAAATTTATTCTTAATAGGATTTAATAAAAATTAAACTTAACTACTACACTCTATTAACAATTTTTTTCATACCGACACCTTACAACCCTGGGAAAAGCCATTTATGGCCCATGGCTTGTCTATTGTGGAAATTTCCGCTCGACTGGTCTACAGATCCATAATAGAAGTCCAGAAATTTGTACAGAAATTCAAATTAAAAATTGGGATTTGTTTGTCATATAAACATATAATGCTGGATGTTTTGATTCTTTTTTTGGACAGTATACTTTTCCTTTCCAAAAAATTTATCAACAATACTATTATTTCAAATTTTTTTACTCACAAAATTAATTTATATCTCAGATTCATTAATACGTAAATTCTATATTACTATTTATGAAAATTAAAAGTTGGGCATTTATTTTTATTATAAAAATAAACAATAAAAAATTTAGAGTAAATTATAAATACACCATTGAGATTTGATTAAAATACAAATTGCCCCCTATAATTCTAGAAATTATATTCCACCTCCTGAAATTTTTAATTTTATAACAAATCATTCTTTTTATTAATAAATCATCAAGATAATTAATAATTTTTAATGATATTAAAAATATGTTTCAATTAATAATTCAAGTAATTTTTTTATTGTATAGGAGAGCAATTATGAATTTTATTTTTTTAGTTAATTCTATTAAAAAAAAATTTTAACAAATAAATATTTATAATTTTTCAAATCACAATGGAACAATCTGTATTTTAAACAAATCTCAGGTGATGTTTTGTAATTTACTCAAAAATTTAAGTCTAAAATAATAAAGAATTACTAAAAAATAATTTTTTTAAAAAAAACTCAAAATAGTAAAGCCCCATTAATTAAACGAATGGATTGATTTTTTTTCATTCTACTAACCATTGAGTTATGGTAGGATTCTAAATAATTTATTAAATTTTTTATTAAATCTTTCATATAAATATAAAATTTATATACATATAAATTTATCGGTTTTGATTTGTGGCACTAAAAAGTTGGGCATTAATGCCCTTAATTTCCATATAAGGCAAAAAAAAAAAAAAAAAAAAAAAACAGTTACCCAAAATAAAAATTAAGAGCATTAGTGCCCAACTTTTTAGTGCCATAAATTATTTTTCTAAATTTATATAGATTGCATATCCATATAAGGAGTTAATAAAAAATTTAATAAATTATTTAAATTTCATACCATTTGTCAAAGTCATTTGATCCGCGCCAATCCGCGAGCACGCTGCGGGGCAGGAATAATTTCTCAATCACGCTAGTCACGTCAATCAACGGCTCTATCTGTCTGCCTTTAAGGCTTGGTTTGGTCCGGATTTTTTTTTTATTAGAATACGTATAAATGATAAAATAAGTTGAATATATTAATAAAATAAAATATTATATTTAAATTATAATTATTTTATTTTTTTGTATGGAGATTTTTTTAATTTGAGATTAAAAAATTAATTTGAATTAACTTTTTAAATTTTTATAAAATCAAAAATATTTTTGCTAAACGACAACTAGGTAAGTCCTTGATTCATGTCAGCCACATGAATTAATGGAAAAGTTATTGGGTGATTTAGGAAGGAATTCGTGTGGCTGCTGTGTGGGGGTGCATAGCGCAGTCATTGTTGTGTAGTTATTTGGATTTTTTTCGGGATCTATTTTAATAATTTGAATTTTTCATATTTTAAAATATATCAAGTAAAATATATCTGTAAAAAATTAAATTAATCGGATATCGTTTATCCATTCATCCACTCACATTTATATTCATTTTAATATTTTAAATTACAATTGTTATTTATTTTTGTAGATACAAATATGAGTAGATGAATAGGTAAACGATATCCGATTAACTTGATTTTTTACAGATATATTTTACTTGATATATTTTAAAATGTGAACGATTCGAATTATCAAAATAAATTTTAAAAAATACCCAAATAACTGCACAGCACCCAGCACAGCAGCCACCCCAATTCCATTTAGGAATAGCATCCCGTCACATTTTACATGTATTATAATTGAGGAAAGAGATAAATTTTATATTAAATAATTAAAAAATATAAAATAATTAAAAAATATAAGAATTTGTGATTAATCTAAGATATCGTATGGATTGTCTGGGCCAATCAATAATTCTTTCAATTAATGGCTCCAACAATCAATTGTTGACCGTACCCGGCAGTAAATAACTTCATTCATGCGAGCCACGTGAATATCAACGGCTCGAATTTAATCCCAAAATAAAAAGAGTTTATATAAAATTATTCTTAAAATAAGGTAAACGCGATTAGGTAAAATTATTATATAAGTTTATTATCTTTTTGGGTTAAGTTTCCCCCATTGATGGATAGGAAATGCTAGGGTCTCAAATTTTATATCAAATAATAATTAAATGTCTTATATAGATGTGGGGTTCACAAAATTACAGATTCTACACCTATGTGTGACATTTAATTATTTGTTTAATAAAAAATTTGATATCTCTAACATTACCCTCGATGGATTTGTGATACTCATTACCAATATTATTTTGATAAGTTAAAACGGTTGTTCCGTCAATGTCTTGAGCCTTCGTTTAGTATGTTAAAACGTCTAACTTTTTAATTATTTTAGTCATAAAAAAATAAAATAGATTAAAAAGTTAATAAGATAAAATGTCACATTCGAATCATAATCATTTCATTTTCTCTCTCACAAAAATCAAAAAGATCTATTTCAAACGAGACTTTTTATCCCTAAATTAAAATAATCAAAAAACTAAAAAGTCAACTCATATCTCAAACGAACCTTGAATATATTATTATCTATAAAATAAATTACATCAATCCGATAATTGTAATTTTTTTTCAAAAAAATGTATAATATATTTCAAATATATTTGTCATTATTTTTTTAAAAACAAATAAAATAAATTAAAATATAAAAATTAAAATAATTATATTAAATTAATTTTTTTGTGAATAATATGTATTAAGAACGTTACAAAATAAATAATTTACACTATTTAAACGACATCCATGATCTCCACGGCTCATGCAAATTTTCTCAATTTGAAATATGAATTTAGAGAAAGGATAATACTTCATAGCTCGAAAATCATTGCCCCAAATTGGCTCAAATATCCAAAACGACGTCATTTTAAATATTTTTTTTTTTTTTTTTTTTTTGGGCCTTTTCTTTCCCTTTCCTCTTTGAAACAGAGAAGAAAGATAGTAGATGTGAGAAAAAGAGAAGAGGAGAGAAGGGGGAGGAAAAGAAGAAAGAGACGGTGATGGTGGCGCCGGCCGGTTGGTGGCTCTCTCTCTCTCTCTCTCTGCTAGTGGGTGGCCCTCTCTCTCTCTCTCTCATATATATATATATATATATATGTGTGTGTATAGATCTGTGTACACACATACATCTGGTGCTCTCTCTCTCATATATATATATATATGTGTGTGTGTGTGTGTGTATAGATAAAGAAGATGATCTAGTATTGATGATGATGAAATCTGGTGTTCTTGATGGTGAAATCTGGTGTTGATCTGTGTATTTTTTTTTTTTTTTTTTTTTGTGATTGGTGGTTGTTGATGTTGATGATGTGTTGTTGGTCCCCAGCTCTATCTTCTCTTCTTCTTCTCCATCATCATCTTCATCCTCTCTATTTCATAACAAAAAACAAAAAAACAAAAAACAAAAAAAACTCAAAACAGCTTCGTTTTGGATTCGAGTCATTTCGGGCCAAATGACTTTCGAGCTACGTAGCAGCTCCGTTAAAGAAAACCCAACACTACTTTTTTCTTACATTTTAATCTTGCAATTAGATTTCGTTTGACAACTCAATATTTTATTCTAAGCTCTCATTTAGTTTTCATTTTGGGATTAAAAAAGCACAAAAGTCCAAAATAGACTACATAAACTAATAAAATAAAATATGATATCTAAACCATAATCATTATATTTTTTCTCTCACAAAAGTCAAAAAAAAAATAAAAAAATCAAATCAAACGAGGCTAAAAATGTCAAGCTAAAAAACTCTCAGCACAAAAAAGTTGGCTATATTAGCTAATGTCAAACAAAGTTTAAAAGTCAAAAAGTCACTAAAAAAATTAAAAAACCAACAATTTATATTAAAAAGTCAAAAATTCTCCTTTTTTTTTATTTTTGCACTTCTTTTCATATAAAAATTAAAAATAATTTTAAAATACTAATTTTTTTACCTTATATTTTAATTAAAAAATTATTAAAATAATCTATCTACTCCCCTTTTTATCCGACAAATGAACGTGCTCTTTGGCCTCACCTACTCCTTTCCCCACCTTATTTTATTTTTAAAATTTTTTAAAATAAATTTGTTTACACATATCAAATTTATTTACACAAAGAAAATTTACAAATCTGTGCTGTTTTTCTAAAATAATTATAAATTTATAAAAAAATTATAATTTTAATCATTAAAATAGATAAAATTTATCATAAATTTATAATTATTTTTTAAAAATATCACTGATTTGTTATTTCTGCTACAAACAAAAAGGTAAATTATAAACATACCCCATGAGATTTGCTTAAAATATGAATTATCTCCTATGATTTAGAAAATTATAAATATATCTCTGTCAGAATTTTTTATTTAACAGAATTAATTGAAAAAGTAAAATTTTTAACTGTTCACCTATACAATAATAAAATTATCTGAATTATTAATTGAAATAAAATTTTAACATTATTAAAAACAGTTAATTAACTTGATAATTTATTAATAAAACGATCTATTTGTTATGAAATTAAAAACTTTAAAGACATTATATAATTTTAAAACTACAAAAAATAATTTATAATTTAAGTAAACTTCAATAGGTGTGCCCGTAATCCACCCAAATAAGAATAAGACTTGGTTTGGCATCTTTTAAAAAAGTTAAAAAAATTAAAAAATCATTATTCTATTTAAGTCATATCATCCTATTTAAGTCACATTACTTCTTTACCACATTACTTAAAACTCAACTTATATATTATAAAAAATCAAAAAATACATCCCAACCCACCCTTAAAACAATGAGCTTTCCATTAAAAAAAGAAAATGACTCAGAGCTCGAAAAATTCGAGCTCGAAACGGCTCGAAAAATTTGAGAGGGAGAGAAGAGAAGGGAGGGAGAGGAAGAAGGGAGGGAGGAGGCCGTCGGCCGTCGGCCCGTCGTCGCCTCGCCTCGCCGCCGTTGTCGCCGAGACCCAGCCCTGCAGCACGATAGCACGTCGCCTCCGCCGCCTCAGCAGCTCGTCGGTCGTCTGCCAGCCCCGATCCGGTCGTCTGTCCCGCCGCAGCTCGCCCAGCGCAGCCTCCCCCCCCCCACCCCCGATTTTTATGGCCCCCTCCCCTCCAGTCCTCCCCCCTCCTCCCCCCTCCTCCTCCCGTCTGCAGAGCCCCCTCTTCTTCTTCTTCTTCTCCCTTCGTTTTCTTCTTCCCGATCTGCAACAAAGAAAAGAAGAAAAAAAAAAAAAAAATAGACTCGACACTAAAACGACGTCGTTTTGGTGTCGAGCCTGTATTCGAGCCGTATTCCTCGAACAACGTAGCACTTCCGATTAAAAAATTACAAAATTCATAATTACAAATTTCATACTTTTAAACTAATCAGAAAAAAAACAAAAATCTGACTCGTTTTTTGTGTGGTCAAGTCAAGTGAGCCACCCACCAAAAAAAATAAATAAAAAAAAGTCAAGTCGGCCGGTCGAAAAAGAGCTGTCATAAATTACGGTGGGGTTTGGCAACTTGCCTTCCCAAATTTTTTTCTCATTTTTTTCACTAAAAGATAAAAATTTTACAAAATTAAAAAAATACATTTAAATAAAATATTACATCTAATTTCATAATCATTTCATTTTTTCTATTGCAAACATCAGATCTAATCACAAAAAAACTCAATTATCTTTTCAAATACTAAAAAAAATTTATCCAATAATATCCTACAACTAAAAAAACCTACATAAAAACTCACTTCCCAAACACCCACAACATTTTCATTTCAAATTTCTCTCTCATCAATTATGGTGCTCATTTCAAATTTCTCTCCCTTCAATTATTGTGCAGTTGAAACAGCTCAACCATTCATTTTTGAAAAGACTGTCCCCTCGTCTTCTAGCCTTAATTGAATTGTGATATGGACAACTCTGGTCCCACCGAAAGTCTTTTGAAATGATCTGTTACCCTCGTCTGTTTTAATAAGATTTTTTTTTTTTCAATTTTTTTTTTTATTTTATAAATATTTTAAGGTTAATTACACTAATAGTTCTTATAATTTAGAACTCGTATCACTTTGGTCCCTGATTTTTCAATTGTGACACATTTAATCCTGAATTTTGAATCTTGTTCCAAATAAAAACAATTGAAAATATTATTAGATTTTTTAAGGGTAAAATTATCAATTTGATAAAATCTAAACTAATTATTAAAAATAAATGTCAAAAAAATATTTTTAATTTTTTAAAAATTATTTTTATCCACCAATGATAAAATTATGTAAAATTAATAAAAATTACATGATTAATTTTTTAAAATTAATTTTATATGATCATCATCCAAACACATAATAAAAATTAATTTGGTAAAAAAAATAAATAAATATTTAAAAGATTTATCAATTTTACATAATTTTATTTTTAGTAGGTAGAAATAATTTTTAAAAATTCAAAAATATTTGTTTGACATTTATTTTTGTCAAATTAGTTTATATTTTATCAAATTGACAATTTTACCCTTGAAAAATCTAATTATATATTCAATTGTCCTTGTTTGGAACAAGATTCAAAATTCAGGGTCAAATGTGTCACAATTGAAAAGTCAGGGATCAAAGTGACACAAGTTTCAAATTATAGAGACTATTTGTGTAATTTGCCCAATATTTTAAGAAGGTGATTAAAAGTTATATTCTAACTGTTAAGCCTTCGTTTAGAATTTGAGTTGACTTTTTAATTTTTTAAAATTTTTATCTATTTTAGTTTGGGGTTAAAAAGTCTTCTTTGAAATAAATTTTTTGATTTTTTTGATTTTTTTGACTTTTGTGAGAATAAAAATGAAATAATTATGATTTAAATGTGACACTTTATTTTATCGACCCCGCTAGGTAGCTCGAATGTTGTGGCTCGAGAGTGGGTTTGCAGATCAGAAGAAGGAAGAAGAAGAAGGAGGAGAAGGAGGGACTGGAGGGGGATGAGGAGGAGCGACTGGAGGGGGCCAACAAATGGGGCTGGAGACGGGGGGCGGGAGGCGGAGGCGAGGCAGAGCCGACGAGCAGCGACGGCGGGCGACGAGGTAATGAGTAGCGACGGCCGGCGACGAGCAGCGACGATCCTCTGCGGCGGCGAGACGACGGCAGTGGTGCTCCTCCTCTCTTCTCTCTCTCTTTCTCGCTTCCCTCTTCTTCTCTCTTTCTCTCCCTCTCCCTCTTCTGCGTTTCAACTCGAAAATGAAAGGAAAAAAAAAAGTCCCAAAACGACGTCGTTTTGGGTATTCGAGCCATCTATTTCGAACTACAAAGTATTTTCCTTATTTTATTGGACTAAAAAATCTATTTTATCTTTTTCTGACTAAAATAACCCTAACTCAACCCAAACCTTCATGCCAAACATAGCCTAACTCATTTTGATTTATATCATCTCTTATATTCTTACACGTTTTTTAAAAAAAATCAAAAAAATTAAAAAGTTAATTTTTAATCATCTACCCAAAATAAGTCTTAATATTTTTAAAAAATTCTATAAAAAAACAAATTGGTTTGTTAAGATTTTCAAATTCTCCTTTTTTTTATTTTTGCACTTCTCTTCATATAAAAATTAAAAATAATTTCAAACATACTAATTTTTTTACTTTATATTTTAATTAAAAAATTATTAAAATAATATATTCTCAAACCACACTTTTAATCTATCTACTTCCCTTTTTATCCGACAAATGAACGTGTTCTTTGGCCTCACCTACTGCTTTCCACACCTTATTTTATTTTTTTAATTTTTTAAAATAAATTTGTTTACACATGTCAAATTTATTTACACAAAGAAAATTTACAAATCTGTGCTATTTTTCTAAAATAATTATAAATTTATAAAAAAAATTATAATTTTAATCATTAAAATAGATAAAATTTATCATAAATTTATAATTATTTTTTAAAAATATCACTGATTTGTTATTTCTGCTATAAACAAAAAGGTAAATTATAAACATACCCATGAGGTGAGGCTTTTTAGTTTTTGAGAGCACAAAATCTAAAATTTATTTCAGGATCATTTGGCAATAATTTTTTTAGTTGGCTTTTTAATTTTTTTTGACTTTTTTAGCCTAAGACTTTTTTGTTTATTTGATTTTCTTGTTTGGCTTTCTTAACTTTTTAGCATTGGAATGCCAAAATTTCTCTCCACTTGGAAATAATACTTTTTTGACTTTTTATTTGTATATGTGTCAATTTGGTAATTTTGTAGCTTTTTATGTCTTTTTATGATTTTGTAGCTTTTTTTTTAGTGGTCTTTTTGTGATTATTTAGCCCAATGTGTTTGCCAAACCAAGGCTTAGTTTATAATTTTCTCAAAATTGTTTTCAATCACTTTTTCTATCTACTCTAATTTTCTCATATCTTAGAGCATCTCCAATGGTGCATCAATTTTTTTTTATTATTTTTTTTTTTAATGAAATTTGAGTAAGAGTTTCCTTTGATATCAAGTGCTCCAATGGAGAATTTTAGAGTTTTATCAGAACACTGGTCGACCGGGCGGATGTCCAGCCAGTCGACTAGCCAATGTAAATTTTTTTATTTTTTTGCTTTAAGGTGGTTGACTGGGGGGTCAATCGGCCAATTTAATTTTTTCACAAATTTTTATTTTGAGGTAGTCATCTGGGGGGGCATCCTACAACAGCAATGAAAAGTGATTTGATGAAAAGCACATTTGTCCTCAATTTGATCAAAGAAAAATGAAATTCTCAATTTGATACCTATTTGATGCAATCGTTGGAGCAATAAAAGAACTCATTTTTCATCAAATTCAAATTTGATAAAAGGTTTAAGTAACTATTGGAGATGGTCTTAGAGCATCTCCAATGGTTTAGTAAATTTTTCACCAAATCTGAGTAAAAAAAAGGCAATTTCCTCAATCTGATACAAGTAGTTCCAATCGTTGTATTATAGCGTGCATTAAAACACTAGGGACGTCCTGTGGGACGACCAGCCGGTCGACCGGTTAGGGTACTAAACAGTTAATGAAGGCAAAGTAGTATCTCTATATATTGCGTCTCTTTTCTTTGGGTCTTCTGGTTATTCATTCTTGCAAGTTTTAAAGCATTTGTGTTTGAAGCTTTTGTTGGAATTTTTCCTGGGAATTCAGTTGTAATCATTGCTAGTTCGATTAACTTTCAAGAAACAAATGGATTACAGTAGTTTGCTTGACACTTCATTGGATCTCAATGCTAAGCCTCTCAAATTTATCGACGATGGATATCTGTAGACACCCCATTTTTGACCGACCTTAAGACTCAGACGTCACCGATTGAGTGCTTGGTGATGTTGCATATCGTGCTCGTCCAGAGGTTTCAGAGTCTCGGCCGTGAGCCCTGCCTCCGGACTTCCAGGCTTTTCTGTGCCTTGCCTCGGTTCGCGAACCAGGCTTGGTTTTCTCTGTTTCTCTTCCCAAATTGAGGGAGAGGTCTCGTAGACCATCTCTCAGTGGCCGTGGGCTACATTTCGTGGTCATAGGCCATTTTTCCCATTTCGGAGCCCGGTTCCCGGTTTTCGGAGCCGTCAGGCCGAGTGCCTCGGTTCGGGAACGCCTAACCGCCTCCGTTTGCTCCGGTTTTTGACATGCATCTTATTTCCTCCCTTTCGAGGGATACTGTGGTCCGAGAGACCAACTTCATGGTCGAACACCACTCCCGGTGCCTAACGGTCAGTTTTCGGGGCCTCGGACTGCGCGTCTCGGTCCCCGAACCTTCATTTTGCATCGATTTTCGTTCATTTTTGGCAAGGACCGCTGTTTCATCATCAGGAAGGTCGTAGAAGGGTGGGAGGCCAGTAATTGTTCCAACAACCAGTTATATTCCATCATCGCCCCCCGATGCCCGTTTTTCTCACTTCAAAGCCAATGTTGACCACCCTTGGACCATTTTCTTCACCCCTAACCCTCATATTTGTGATGTACACATCTGGGAGGCCACCAATATTTGGTGGCCGGCCAGCAATTCATTTTGAACCTTTTGAACCCCTTTGAGAAGTGGGTTGTTCTCTCTCCTGGTTCACAGTTGCCATTTTTTGACCACAGGGTTGTGTTGAGAACACATGGGAGGCCACCAATCTGTGATGGCCGGCCACTAATTTGACTTGGCCCTTTTGACCCTTGGCCGGCCGGCCATGGGGAGGGCCGGCCGGCCACCTGCAACCTCAATACCTGGCCGGCCAGCTTCCTTACACCTAGCACATCACAGAAATGCATTTTGTTTCCCCCCAGATTCTGTATCCGGTGGGGCAACTTTTGGAGGGAAACTTGGAGTGATTTCCCTCCCTTTTTTCCCCCTCTTTCTCCCTCTCTTTGGCCTATATAACCAGCACCCCAGGTCTGGTTTTAGGGTTGGAAAAACTTGCCTTAAGCTTGCATTACACCCCCTCCCTCTTCCTCTCTTCCAAACACTTAAACCTCCTAAGTCCTACACCCTTTCCTTCACCACCACCTAGCACCACACCACCACTCCATTCCAGCAGCTAGGAGGGTCTTCTTAGAGGCTAGGAGGCACCATTTCTCAATCCAAAAGGCAGCAAAGGATTGGTCTTCAAGGGTGAGCAACAATTCCCTCTTTTCTAGCTCATTTTGGTATCATTTCTTAGCCCTTCTTGCTTGTACATTTGAGCTCTGGCCATAACTGAAAGTAGTGTTTTTTTGAGCTCTATTTCATGTTTTATGAAGGGCCTCTCACTGTTTGAGGCCCCCATTTTGCACTTGCTTCATTACCCCTCTTGTATCCCCCTTTCTTACATAGCATTTTTGGCCTATTTGTAAACTGTTTTGAGGCATGTTGTAAACTGTAAATAGGCTTATTTTGAGCCCTTCTTCAACATTGTTGAAGGGCTCATCATTTTTTGGGGCCTCCATGTATCACTTGTCATTGTACCCCTCTCTTGGCCTTATTCTTGCATGCTTTGTTAGCCCTTTGTGCTTATATGTTTGGGCTCTGGTCCGAACTGTAAATGGCCTTATTTTGACCTCTCTTCATGTTTCATTAAGGGTCTTTGGCTGTTTGAGGCACCCTTTGTATACTTTGTGTTTAAACCTCTTTTCGGCCTTATTTTGCATAGCATTTTAGGCCTACTTGTACACTGTTTTGGGTCTGGTCCTTAACTGTAAAACATCATATTTTGGGCCCCTCTTCAACATTGTTGAAGGGCCCTTTGCCATTTAAGGCCAACATCTTCTACTTGCTTCATTACCTCTCTCCCGGGGCCATTTTTGTATGCTAGCTTAGCCCCATTTGTGTTCCTTGTTTGGCCTCGCTTAAAACTGTAAACATGCTTGTTTTGGGGCTGCCTTGCTTCTGTATTTACACTTCATGTTCAAATAATGCATGCATTGCATAGTTATAGGTCATTCGGTATGCCTAATTTCATGTTTCGGGATTCATTCCATGCGTCGAGTGTCATTTTGTCATCTTTCGGGGCTGTTTTGCATCATTTATTGCCTCTGAAAATTGCATGTTAGTATGCCATAATCCATGTTTTGCCATGTCTTGCTAGAGTGGCATTTTGGTGCCTTAGGATCGGTCCTCGGTTTGCATGCACATGTGCATGCATTTCGAGTGTCTCATTTTCATCTCTTGGCCTCCTATGTGAGTGTGGCTGAGGTCCACTTGTGTTGGTGTAAGTCCATCATGCATTGTGTATGCCATTTCATTCCATAACATTGTGTATGCTAGGTTGTATGTTAGTGCATTGTGTATGCCATGTTACATCGTGCATCGTGTATGCCATTTCATAGCATTTCGCATGTTAGGTTGTATCTTAGTTGCATTCATGCATGTCATGCATATTGCATTGTGTTCGGGATAGGAGTTAGCCCGAGCACGGGAAACGGGGGACGTTTCGTACTCCGAGTGACGGAACGTGTTTCAATTCCCCAGTCACTGACACTCCGGATTACCCATGATGGAGTTTAGGTTTTGTTGTGTTTTCGTGTTGCATTCATTCCAAGTTGTGCAACTCGACTCCTCGGCCATCATGCATCGAGATGCGTGATTGGTGGCACGAGGATCGAGGCATGCATACATATGTGAAAATACATTGCTATGCCCCTTTCCTGCTCTCTGTTATAGCAAATCAAGAATTAGCAGCCTTCCGGAGCTTGGCGCGCTTTCCAAAGATAATTGCAAAATAGAGGCATATCGGGGCATCCTAGTGGATTTCCGCGCAAGGCAGCCCAAACATACATTATTCATCAGAGTCGAGGCAGTCCCTGGCTTGCATGCCAATTTATAGCTTTCCTAGATTAATTTGTAAATTAATTAGGATTTTTGTATTTATTCGGGACTGTATTATTTATTCATTTGGGACTGTATTATTTATTCGGACCCCCTGTGCGAGGGCATAATTGTAATAAGTGTGTGTGCGTGTGATGTATGTCTTCCAACCCCACGTCTTTCTCTCCCTTTTATTTACCCGCTTATGATGGTTAGATTAGGGCATGTTTCAATTAGCATACAGTATGATAGCATGTTGCATTCATTCATTCTGTTTTGCATGCACCGGGCTCGACGCACCATACTAACTGCATTTGTATTTCAATTCCGAGTTGAATACTTGATAGCTGTTGCATCTCATATGCCATGTTTAGAATAGCCGAGCCTGCTATAGTTGCATTTTTGCATGTGTTGCATTAGGCATTTCTGTATATTTAGGATCATGCATGGATTTCTAATCGGTTTCTGTTTTGACATGGAGTACTCGGTGAGTTTTATGCTTTAGCATCCTTGCATCCGTGTGAGTGACTGCCATGATAGCATGCTTACCATGAAGCTAACTACTTATGTGATATACCTGCTTGGATGCCTGTGGGTAGAGGTTGGGTTATTTGGATTGGAACAATTCATCAAATGTTTGTTTTAAGCCCACTAGACAGTGGAAAAATCATGTTTTCTAAGCCCACCCGAGGGTGGCAAAATCCGCATTTTAAGCCTACTTGCGAGTAGCAAACCATTTTCACAAACAAACATGAAGTGTTTTGTTCCAATTCAGACGACTCAGTCTATACTTGTATGATGTGCGCATCACATAATAACCTAGGCTAATAACCGGAATAAGAACACACAATGTTTTCAAAAATAGATATCATGGTTAGTAGAGGCTGATCTTTGATCGGGCGAGCGGGGGTGCTCACGAAGTGACCTTCCCCAATCGTACCCAAGTTCCCGAGCCGAGGCAACTTTGGTGATGACGGACACGTGGCCTTAGGCAACGAGTCAGGGTTTCCTAAATTTCTCAAAATAAAATATTTAGGTGGTGACTCTGTATCTGGCAAAGCAGTCCATGTTTGGGCACTTCTTTCAAAAATCTGTTTTCTCAAAACGATTTGCCGGATTTGGACTCTTTGGTTCAAGATTAAGAACCGTGACACGAATCGAGTCCGAGCTGTAGCGAGGTCCCCCGCGGCCCTGTTACAATATCAATGGAGGAAATATGGACAAAAGGTGACTAGAGACAACCCTTGTCCAAGAGCTTACTTCAAATGCTCTTTTACTCCGAACATCAGATGATCAACATTTCAGAGAAGATACCCTGATGGGGAAACTCCATGGATACACATAAAAAGATGAATAAGAAAAGATGAACAAGAAAAGGAAGATACCCATATGCGATTTTTTTTATGGAAGGGATGACCGGTGAGACGACCTTTGGAACGACTGGTGGGACAACCAGCCAGACGTCCGGCCGGTTATCCGGTGGGGCTACCTCCAGTGTTTTGGTGAAACTTGACCCAACTCCTCAATCTGGTGAAACTTTTGCTCCATTATCAATTTGATATCAGTTTGGTAAAACTGTTAGAGTGAGAAAAATAACATTTTTTCATCAAATTTAAATCTGATGATGAATTTGATTCACCTATTTGAGATGGTCTTACACATCAATTAATTAATTTTTCTCTCTTATCTCTAGAAATGGCAACAGGCCGGGCGGGGCCGGGGATTGCCCTCTTCGTCCTCGATCCCTGACAGTATGAAATTCCCAGTCCCCGTCCTCGATCCCCGAGGAGGAAGCCATCACCCCCTACCCCCCGCCCCTGAACGGGGATCAAGTTTCCCTGACATCGAAAAATTCCCGACGAAGAGACAGAGACACACAGACATATCTGCAGATTTGAGTAGTCGTCATCATCACACACATACATACACACGTACACGCACACATATCTGCAGATCTGAGTTGTTGTCGTTGTCTTCATCATCACACACAGGCAAAAATAGATAGAGAGAGGAGAGAGGTCTCGATCGGTGACGGAGAGAAAATAGGTCTCGATCGGTGAAGATGGAGACTTTGGTTGCGCCGTCGGTATGAAGCGGCGGAATGCGGCCATGGCAGCGAAGAGACAAGAAGTAGAGAGAGGAGGAGGAAGGGTACTAAGATAAGAAAGAAAGAGAGATCTGAGATGAGAGAGATGAGGTGGGTTGTTGTGATTCTTAGATCTGAGTCTAAGATAAGAAAGAGAGAGAGAGAGAGAGAGAGAGAGAAAGAGAGAGAGAGAGAGTATGGGTAAGTGAGTGAGATAGAGAGAAGAAAGAAGCGGGGCTGAAACGGGATGGGGACGGGGCGGAAAAACTTATCACTGTCCCCGCCCCAAAACTTATCGGGGATTATTTTTTGAATATTATTCTCGGCTCATCGGGGGTATTTTTCGAGAAAAAACCGTATTAATCGGGGTCGGGAGATCGAGTCCCTGTCGGACCGGGTTCAAATTGTCATCCCTACTTATCTTTCCTTCTTTCACATCAATTAATTACTTTTTCTCTCTTTTCTTTCCTCCTCTTGCATCACACACATCAATCAATTATTCTTTATTTCACCCATATACAAAAATATTACAAATCATCCAAAACTCCAAATTTGTAAAAATTATTTTCGAAATATACGACTAAATAAAATTTAAAAATTTAAAAACTGTTTCTAGAAAATAATGTCTCAAAATTTGATTATAGGGTCATTCGGAAAGAAAATAAAAAGCTAATTTTTAGCTTTTTACTCATTTTGAGTCACATCACTTCTCACATTTTTTACTCACAAAAAGACAATAAGCTAAAAAAATCAAAAAATTAAGGCTCTGTTTGGTTGTGAATTGAAAATGTAATTCTACAGGTGTATTTCAGTATGATGTTTGGTTGAGTGTTTGGAATCAATTTTCAAAATCTCTGCCGAGAGCTCTGTGCATCAGCAGCGTTTTTTGTGATTTTTTTGCCTCAGGGACATCCACTCGGATGTCCATGGGGTCTTTCGCCCGGACATCCCTAGGGACATCCACCCGGATGTCCTCTGCTGTACAGATTTTTTTTTTTCTTTTTTTTTTTTTTTTTTTTTTTGCAATTCATTTATATAATCGGGAAAAATATTTTCTGAAAATTTTTAAATTTTTTATGTGCTTTAAAATAATTTTGAATTGTATGTTTAGTTATGAGTTGTAAATTTTTGTATCACATATCAAATGTCACATTAACAATTCCCCACTCAAATCAAACTTCTTTTCCAAAACTATTTTCAAAACTCTTTACCAAACAAATTTTCTACACTCAAATCATAATTCTACAACACACAAACTCAAAATACAACTCATACTTTCAAATTACATTTACAAAACACAACCAAACGCAAGCTAAAATTTTACCAACTTTTCAAAACACTTATATGAAAACCAAACCAATTGCAACCTTTATTTTTTCAATCCCTTTTAGGTAGATAAATCTAGAAAGTTCACAAAAAAAAATTCAAAAATTCAAAAGATAAAAAAAAAACAATAAAAGAATAAAAGAAAAGTCCATTATTTTTTATTTATTTATCTTTCCCGAATTTTTTTATTTATATTTTTGGGTTCATCTTGTAGAATAGAATTCAGAAGTGTGTTTGGCAACAAAAATTTTTTTAGCCTCTTTTAGGCCTTGTTTGGGATACTTTAAAAAAATCAAAAAGTTAAAAAGTCATCATCCTATTTAAGTTATATCATCTTATTTAAGTCACATCATCTTTTTACCACATCACTTCAAACCTAACTCATACCTAATCCTAATTTCACAAAAATTCAAAAAGTACACTTATTTAGATCATCTCAAGCCACTTCTTAGGCTAAAATTCACAAAAAAATAAAATATGCTAAAACAGTTAATAAAATAAAATTTCACATCAAATTCATAATCATTTTATTTTTTTCATAAATATCATATCTAATTATAAAAAAATTTAATCATCTTTTTAAATACAAAAATTTTAACTTATTAAAATGATCAAAAATTAATAACTATTAAAATAACCACTTTTCAAACCCCCACTTTGTCTACGGAATTGCGTGTGATTGCGGAGGCTTCGTCATTTTCGCCGTGGAAATTGCGTGTGATTGTGCTCTTTCTGTCAACTTCTTTTTTTTAGTTTTATGGGTTGTTGTGTTGCGTGTGATTGTGCTCTTTCTGTCAACTTCTTTTTTTTAGTTTTATGGGTTGTTGTGTTCGCATCGTATGGTTTTAAAATGCAATGGGAAAAAGACTGTTTAGTTTCGGAAATGCTTACTTTAAGGGCCCGTTTATTTAAAGAGTTAGAGAAAAAATTGAGATTGGTAGTGAGATAGAATTTATTAATATTGTATTTATTTTGAGAGATAAAAAAGAGATTGATAGTGAGTTTCGGATTAAGATGGGCCTCTCCAAGGAGATTCGGATGGGTCTCTAGGACTTGATATTAGAAAAATAATCCGGCAAACTAGAATTTTTTTTTATTTATTTTTTACATGTCGGGCATTTTTTTTTAACATTAATATTTAATTTTATGTATTTTTTGTTATGTAAAAATCATTATTTTATTTGTTTTATTTTTTTAAATTTTTTTACATGTTGGGTATTTTTTTTAAAACATTAATGTTTAATTTTTTTGTATTTTTTTTATTATTTTATATTTATTTTATATAAAAATAATTTAACAATTTATACACTAACAATTATCATCAAAACAAATACAATTTTACTTAACGGAAATGAGCCGTAGCTCGAATCCAATGGCTCGAATTGGCTCGAAAGAGGAAGAGAAGAGAGGAGGAAGAAGCAGAGGAGAAAGTGGGAGAGAAGAGAGGAAGAAGAGAGGAGGAAGAACAGAGGAGAAAGAGGGAGAAAGGATCGTCGCTGCTCGCTTCGCCACCGCCACCGCCACCGCCGTCGCCTCGCTGCCGCCGATCGTCGCAGCACCAGCGATCGTCAGCTCTGCCTCGCCTCCGCCCCCGGCCCCCGCTTCCAGCCCCAAATGTTGGGCCCCCTCCAGTCACTCCTCCTCCTCCTCCTCCCTCCCCTGCTTCTGGTTCTGCTTCACCTTCATCTAAAAAATGAGGCCGTTTTTGAATTCGAGCCATTTCGAGCCGCTCGGTTTCGAGCTACCTATTACTGCCGTTTACTTAATCCTCTCACTATCAATCTCCTCCATTCTATTTCTAAAAACAAACGGGGCCTAAGGGTGAATTGTATTTTAAGGGTGAATTGTAGTCCTTCTATTTTGGGGTTTATATCATTTTGATTCTTGATTTTTTAATTATAATATGTTTGATTTTAAATTTTAAATCTTATTTTAATAAGAATAATTGAAGATACTATTGTTTAATTTCAATGACAAAATCGTCAATTTAATAAAATATAAACTAATTTAACAAAAATAAATATCAAAAAAATATTTTTAAATTTTTTTAAATTATTTCTATTCACTAAAGATAAAATTATATAAAATTAATAAATCTTTTGTATATTTATTTTTTTATCAAATTAATTTTTATTATGTGTTTGAATAATGATCATGTAATAGGTGATTGTTTTATTTTTATTAAATTAGTTTCTATTTTTTAAAAAGTCAAATATGACGACAATTTTGATATCATTATTAAACTAATTCATTAAATCAAAAAATTCAAAACTAAAAATATTTCATATATTAAATATATTGATTACAAATTAAAATCATAAAAACCACCCGTTACACAATCATCATCCAAATACATAATAAAAATTAATTGGGTAAAATAAATAAATAGATATCTAAAAGATTTATCAATTTTACATAATTTTATTTTTAGTGGGCACAAATACTTTTTAAAAATTTAAAAATATTTTTTTGCCATTTATTTTTGTTAAATTAGTTTATATTTTATTAAATTGACGATTTTGCCATTGAAATTAAACAATGGTATCTTCAATTATTTTTATTTGGAATAAGATTCTAAATTCAGGATTAAATGTGTCACAATTAAAAAGTTATGAACCAAAGTGACATGAACCCTAAACTATAGGAACTGTTAGTGTAATTCACTCTTATTTTAATTTGGTTATTAATTTTTTAGAAAAAATACTATGTAAAAAAAGAAAAAAAAAGGTGATGTGATAATTTGATTTCTCAAACAATCCTTAGGTGTTTTAAAATTAACTTTTTTTTAGTTATTTTCGTATTTTTAATTTATGAAAATATGTGTAAAAAAATAAATAAAACAATTTGGCAAGTTGCACTGACTTTTTAATTTTTTTACTAACAATTAAAGGTTCCAAACAAGGCTTAACAACTTTTTTTAGGATCAAAGGATAGAAAAATTATTTATTTACAATTATAAGAAAAAGTATACGGTACTTAACTAGGCAATTAGAATTTAAAAATACATATTTAAATACTCAACCTTGAAAGATTCAAAAATAATAATAATAATAATAATAATAATAATAAGATTTAAAGATTCAAAAATTTAAAGATTCAAAAATAATAAAAATAATAATATTTAAAGATTCAAAAGTTTAAAAATACATATTTAAATACTCAACCTTGGGAAGGGGGTTTTTTTTTTAAGGTCCTTCGTATTAAAATTTTATAACATAAAAGATATCTAATATTTTCATAATATCTAAGGTCTCTCAAGTTAGTCCCGAGAAAATTAGTCCAGAGAAAATTTACGTCACAGTGAAAATTGGTTCAGAGAAATTCTGAACTTTCCAGAGAAATTTTGAAAATTTCTCTAGACAACGTAGCAACCTTTTCTTCAAGCAACCTTTGCTCTTGCTGGAAATCCAGAGAAAGTTGGAAAAGAAGAGGTTGCACTCGTTGGGGGAAGAGACGGTGGAGGAGTGGTTGATGGAGAAAATTCAATCCAGAGAATTTCTCTGGATTCTCTGTCTGTGTTTTAATCAAATTTCTCTGGATTTTAGAATTTCTCATTCTCTGTCTGTGTTTTAACCAAATTTCTCTGGACTTTGGAATTTCTCTCCAGAGAAATTCTGCTCCAGATAAATTCTGTGAGCACACCTTGATGAAGGCGATGATGGAGGGATAAGGTGTGTAGTGTACACGTATCTGGTCGAGTCAACTCATTCCAAATCCAAACGCACTCGTTGCTGCTAGCCAAAAGAGGTCGTGGTCCGTGGATTTCTTTGGAGGGAGTTTTTTCTGGTTCGATTCTCAATCTCCTCTGAGCCCAAATTAGGGCAAATGTTCTATTCACGAAGATACTACTAGTTCTCTCTCTGTCTCTCTTTTTGATATTGAGGGCATATTATCAATACTAGGTCATGGAAGACACACCCAGAGCTTCAGAACCATCAATTCGTTCCTCTGTTAGTTTCAAATGTCTTACAACCATCCTTTGATTGATTTCTATATCTACCTATCACACACTTCTTCTAATCTTCTTCGTTCCTCTGTTAGTTTCAAATGTCTTACAACCATCCTCTGATTGATTTCTATATCTACCTATCACACACTTCTTATAATCTTCTTATTCTTTTTCTTTTTTTTTTTCTTTTTTTTTTTGTGTTTGCTTAAAACAGAAAAGAACTAGGGCTTAGACTGTTAGGACTGGTGCTGGCGGAGATAACAACCCCGACGAGACCAGCGATCGGAGTGATCACGACGACTCTTTCGATCATTTTGCCGAGCCTCCTTCCAAGTTTAAGCATAAGCAAACTTCTGAGGGGGCTTCTGCGCAGGTTTTCCAGATCTAGACTGTGGTGATGGCGATGCAGGGATGACGGAGCAACAAGGATGACAGGGGATAGGTCACCTAAGCTGGGGATGGCGAAGGAGTTGCAGTCGAAACTGGTAATGGTTATGGTGAGAAGAGGAGAGAGGTGGTGGTTGGTGGTCGACGAATCGATTCTTCTCGATATCATGAGAAACAACACCGTCATTATCTTCATCCCTAGAGGATTCAAAAGGAGGGGTTAGCTCTTCGTTTAGATCGGACACGGAAGGAGAGACAAAGAGGGGATATGTTTAGGGACCTTAGACATCAAAAAATAATTTTGTAGATCTCTTCCATTACGAAAAGTGAGAAAGGGACCCTAGACTAATTTTTTTCCTTGGGAAGTAGGTTAAAGGCCACTTCCCAACTTTTAACCCACTTTCCAGCTTTTAACCCACTTCCCTCTCTCACAAAAAAGTCAAAAATTAACATTTAATCATCTTCCCAAAATACTCCAAACAAACAACCCAACATAAATTTTCATAATAATAAAAATAAGGACAAATTACATATACCCTCTCGAGGTTTAGCTAAATTATAGATATCCCCTTAGGTTTGAGAAATTACAGATTCCCCTTTGAAGGTTATATTTGCATAACAAATTATGGTGTAATTTGTTATGAAAATATAAATCTCAAGGGACAATGTGTTATGAAAATATAAAACTCATGGGGGAATCTGTAATTTCTCAAACCTCAGGAGTATCTGTAATTTAGCTAAACCTCGAGGGGTATATGTAATTTGCCCTAAAAATAAATATCCCACACCCTAAGTCAAAAATTCGTTTCGTACATGGGTTAGTTTTTTGATTTTTGGCTATTTTAAAAGTTCGTTTGACTTAATTTTTTTGATTTTTTTAACTTTTTTAAGAGAAAAAATAAAATAACTATGATTTTAATATGACATTTTATTTTTTTATTTTTTTAGTTTATTTTTTCTTTTTGTGATTAGTTAAAAAACTGAAAAAGCCCACTTGCCAAACAAGGACTATGAACTTTTCGAAATAAATCAAATACCTGTGTCCAACACTCGATGCTTGAACAAGGATGTGAGATATGTGTTCGATACTTTTCATTGGACATTTCTCATTTTTTTTAAATATTTATTTCACATTATCTTACATGTATCATTTATTGTATAATTGCTTTAAAACATATTTTTTACGTTGTATGTTTTTAGTGAATTTATTTTATTTTTCAATAATAATTTAGTCAACTTATTTTATTTTTTAAATGCATCTAGATTAAGTGTAATTAAAAAGTATTAAAAAATTAATGAAAATAAATAATAAAAAAATCACTAAATATAAAATGTCAATTTATTTAAAAATAATTTTTTTAAAAGATAAACTAAAAACCAGGCAAAAAATTTTGTGAAGTTATTATTGTGCGTCGTTGCTGTGAGTAAGGTAATGGTGGTGGTTGAATATAAAAATACAAAAATAAAATAAAATTAATAATAATAAAAATAAAAATAAAATGATAGTGGGGATAAAAATTAATAATAATAATAATAATAATAAAATGATAGTGGGGATAATGGTGATGACACTAGTGTTTTTTGTGGTGTAGACCACAATAATAAAATGATAGTGGGGATAATAGTGATGACGCTAGTGTTTGTTGCGGTGGAGACCACAATGATGGTAGCGTGCTGTGGTGTTTAGTGGAGGGGACAATAATGTGAATAATTTATCAAATTATTGTGAACCAAAAAATGGAATAAAAAATATTTGTGAAAAAATAATTTATAAAATTAATAAATATATAAAAATAAGAAAATATATTGAATTGTTATATTTTTTAGTATTTAGTGTATTTTTTAAAGATTTTTTTTATAAATATTATATTTTTTAAATGTTTTCATGTTAAATGTGTTTAAAAATTTAAAAAAAAATTACTTAAAATATTAAAAATTTTTTATTAAAAATATTAAAATATGAAAAATAAAAAAATATAATTTTTTAAAAATTATTTTCTAAAAACTAAAACCAAACCAGTTGAATTGCTTTATTTCTAACTACACCACGACTACCTAATAATGATGGTAACTTTATTTCCTTACAACCAAACAACCCCTGTCCCCAGTGGCGGAGGGAGTGAGGGATCAAGGGTCACCTACTCCCGGATTTTAAGATTTTTTTTTTTTATAAATAAAAGAAAATATTTTAAATAAAAATTATAAAAATATTATTAGAATAAAATATTAATGACATTTTAAAAATTATGAGAATAATAATGGTTATTTTAATTGAAAATGTAACGGTGATGTCATTATTATTTATATGTAAATATAAATAATCTCACTATATATATATGAAATTTATTAAATTGTTAATTACATTTGACATGTGACGTTCACTTTTTATGTGTTTATTTACTATTAGTTGGTGATATCTCACATACTAATGATGACGTGGTATTACCATTATATTAGATTTTTAATCAAATAAAAATAATTTATCATTGTATAATTTATTTTAAAACTTATATCCATATTTTTTTATATTATTCATGATACACTAGTTATAAATAACATTATTTTTTTGATATTTTTTTAAATCAATCGTAAAAACTTATGTGAAATATTTTTATAAAATTTTTCGATATTATAATTAATAAGTATCTCCTTTAATTTAATTTTCTGACTCTGCCACTGCTATACCTTTGATCTTTTTCACTTTCTCTTCTCTCTCATCTTTCCTCCTCGACCCTTTCTACGTTGGCAACAACATCACCACCTGCTCCTGTCTTCTACTGCTCACTATGTTCTATTTAGTGCAATTTATTTAAATTAAAAATTAATAATTAAAAAATAAAAATTAAAAGTATTCATCATTCATTTTTTAAAAATTATTTTTTTTAATTTCTTTAAATTAAGCAGAGTTGTACCAAATAATGAGATTGTTTGCTATAGTTTTTAAGAGATGATTAGAACTTATGTTAATTTGAGAATATATGTTAGACTGTTTGGTACCGTACAATTTTTTATTATAACTTATTAGACATAAATTACTTAAATAAGTTTTAAAAAAATTATTTAAAAGTTAAGGAATAAATATTTTTAATTTTTACTTTATTTTTTATTATCAAATTTTAACCTAAATAAAACTTTACCAAAACAGCACCAATCTGGCACATATTTTCAAAATGTAACTCATCACCAGTAACAACAACACCACCAGCCCACGTGATAAAGAAGGGTTGCCAGTGTGGTAAATAATATTTGGGTGTTACGGGAAAATGTTTGATTTGGGCAGTTTGGTTACAAAGATAAATAATGATATTAACCAAAAAAGATAAATGTGCAAAATGGAATTGGATTCTCTAGTTTGGTGTTCGGGCTTGTCGGGTTCACAATAGGTCATGTTTAATAATTTAAATTATTCATTTTTATTAGTGTTTCACATACATTATTCATAAAAATAAAAAATAAAAATAGATTTATTCGATAATCGTAACATATTTAATTTATCGCGTTTGTTAATTAAAAAAAATATATCTTTTAAAATATAATTGTCGTTTTTTTTGTAACAAATATTATAAATTAATTATGTTATGATTATAAAATTAATTTAATTATTATTTTATAAATAATATATAATATTTAACAAAATAAATTATTTAAATTATTAAAACGAGACGATAACAAACCTCACTTGATTGAACAACACTCTCAAGTTCCCATCATGCACAGAATAGATATAACAACTCCATGTAATATTGTAGATGCCGTCAATAGCCGCTCCCGGACAAGTAAACGTAAATTTGTAAAAAGAGATGCAACAACTCCATGTAATATTGACCCTATTTGGTAGGACTTATTTCTAACTTATTTTAATTTTTAGCTTAATTTAAGTTATTTTGATGTGTTTGGTTCAGCTTAACAATACAATTTATAGCTTTTTGTAAGTAAAAAATCACTTATTCTTTGAGTGGGGGAGGATAGGCTTAATTTATAAGTCAAAAATCAATTTATATTCACAGTTATAAGCTATAAGCTGTTAAACTATAAGTTATAATCACTTTCCTACAACTCTACCAAACGAGACCTTTATAGATGCCGTCAATAGCCGCTCCTGGACAAGTAAGCGTAAATTTGTAAAATTAAGGGTAAATTACCAACACCATCTTGAGATTTGACTAAAATACAGATTATCTTTTGAGATTTGAAAAATTACATCCCACTCTTAAGGTTTATATTTGAAAAATTTCATGTAACAACACACAATGTATGCAAAATTAATTGGTTCAGATTAATAATTTTTTTTTGTACAAATAAGATTTTATGACACGACACGATAACACGATAAATAATTATATCAAGTCAAGATTGTGATTCTCCCCATGACATATTTGTAAGAGAGAGATTTCATTATGTTGTTCAATAACGAGTGTAATGATGTTTTTTAAGATAAATTATTTAGCCTCCGTTTGGGAAGTGGGTTGACTTTTTGACTTTTTTAACTATTTTAGCATGGGCTAAAAAGTTTGGTTTGGAAAGGGCTTTTTGGCTTTTTTGGCTTTTTTTGTGAGAGGAGAATATAATGATTATGGGTTAGATGTGATATTTTGTTTTTTGTAGCTAAAATAATCTATTTTGTCTTTTGTGGCTAAAATAGCCAAAAAAACCCCATTTAGCTCTTTTGTGGTTAAAATAGCCAAAAAAGCTCCGTTTATGTTTCTATTTTATAGTTATTAGATATGTGATAAAAATCTTCATTAGATACATGGAACAGAGAGGATCGTAGTCCATCAAGTCATGTAATTAATAAATTTTAGGGGTACTTACGTGTAGGTCCTATTAACTAGACTTATTTACCTACAGGTCCTAACTAATAAATTTAACACTATAAAAATAAGAGATTGATAAATTTATCACTATAAATTTATTCATAAAAATAAAGAAACTGATAAATTTATCACTATAAATTTTTTCATAAAAAAAAAAAGACTGATAAATTTATCTTTATCACTTAACAAATTTATCAAATAGGACTTAATGGGTAATAAGTCTCCAAAGTAAGACCTATTGGATAATAAGTCTCCAAAGTAGGACCTATTGGTAGTTTACCCTAAATTTTAATGTCATTTATTTTATTAAGTAAATAGGTAACACGTGTACATTTATATGACATTTGGACAAATATAATAAATGTATAGATAAGTGATATTTAGACAAATTAACATATACGTAAGTTTTGAACAGCCTTTTAGATTTATCAATGTCCTTTTGATAAAAAAAATAATAATTTAAGTTTGGGCCTATTGGCCTAGAAGTTTTAGAAATGAATCTCTGTCTAGGGTGTCTTTTTTTAAATCTATTTTTTGCGCTCTCTCTCTCTTTGTCCTCTAAAAATACAAACTAGTTTGATGAAAAATGAACATCATAAAAATATTTTATAATTTTTTAAATTATTTTTCTCCAAAAAAGTGAAAAAATCATATGAAATAATCAATATTTTTTATTTTTCATTATTTTTCAGATGATTTTTTGAATAGAAACAAAATTTTAAAATTTTAATTAAATATGTGAATCCTTTCTCATCTAAATGTTGATCCGTAAATATTACTAGTTTTGAATGCGGCAAATGAAAGAAAAAAAAATGCAATAACACAAAAGATAAGATTTTGTTAACGTCAACCTTTATAGTATATGGTAAAAAAATTTATAAGATGAGTAATGCTACATATATACTTATTTATATTTCATTTTAATACGGTATAAATACATATGAAAGTAATTGTAATAAAAATTAAACAATTATTGTAATTTTTTCCCTTGATGGTTAGGTTTATCTCAAATTCAAATATAAATTTTAGAAAACTTGAAAGGATAGTGAGACTCACTATAGGTCTAATTTTTATTATCTAAACCGTTCATTTTATGGAGTACACATTTTATATTATTAATGTAAAAATTTAGGTTGAATCTAATAATAGTAACACTTTCATTTTATCATGTTTGTATTCAATAAGTTATGATAGCGCATCAATATAATTTTTTTTCTATGACTAATATACACGGAGTTTTACAAAATAAACGATTTGAATTATTAAAACGTGACCCATAGCCAACTTCACGAACTTCTCGATTTCTTTCAAATTCATATTTAAACTTTAAAAAAAAAAAAAAAAAAAAACTTTTGTGTTTGGTTGTGTTTTGTAATCATGATTCTACACCTTGATTCAAGTGTGATGTTTGGTTAGAATTCGGAAGTCACATTTTCAAAACTCTGCACAAAACACTCTGTTTGAGGCGCAGTTTACGGAATTTTTTTTTACATTTTTTGCCTAACTGGTCGTCCCATCGGTTGACCGGAACAGTGCAAATTTTTTATTTTATTTTTTTTGCAATTGACATATGTTAATTTTTATATATTCAAAAAAAATATTTTCCAAATTTTTAAATTTTTTTTATGTGCTTTAATAGAATTTTGAGTTGTATGTTTGGTTATGAGTTATAAGTTTTTGTATCAAACATCATATGTCATATTAAAAATTCTCCACTCAATTCAAAACTCTTTTTAAAACTCTTCACCAAACAAATTTTTCACACTCAAATTATAATTCTAAAACTCACAAACTCAAAATACAACTCATACTCTCAAATCATATTTACAAAACTCTACCAAACGCGACCTAACATTTTCTTAACACGTCTCTTAACAAAACCCAAAGTTATATTTGTCATCAAAAAATAAATAAATAAAAAATGTGAGAGACAGCAAGTGTGTGGCACATCACTTTCCAACTATATATTATTATTTTGGGTAAATTATAAATAACTTTTTAAGATTTACTTAAAATATTAATTATTTTTTATGATTTTAAAAATTAGAAATATTCCTTTATCAAAAAAATTTATTTAAAAGAATTAATAGAAAAAAAATAAAATTTCTAACTATTTTTCTAGACAATAATAAAATTACATAAATTATTCATTGAAATATATTTGTGACATTATTAAAAAATACTAATTATTTGATAATTTATTAATAAAAGGATCCATTATTATGTAATTAGGAATTTGAAAGGATGGAATATAATTTCTAGAATCACATGAAATAATTTACATTTAAAATAAATCTTAGAAGGTATATTTATAATTACCATATTATTTAAAAAGGGACTTATTCAATGTCCATAGGGTGTTTATTTTAGTAGCACCTTTTATTTATATATACACTAGCGGGTGGCGCACACGATACGTTTGCAATTTAGATAATTAATAATAAAAATAAATAATAAAAAATTTAATATAATAATATGTATGTTATTTAAGTGACAAATATGCTCTTAATAAAACCCAAGATTTTGGGTTCAAAACTTATTTACGTTATGTATACTAATTTTTTTTATTTTAGTATATATAAAGTTGTCACGTGACATGAAGAGAACAATATTTCACTAAATCAATTTAGGCCTTCACTTAATAATAATATATAGATAGAAGATATATATATATATATCTAATATTATTATCAAAATTTCTACACAATATTTGCACGAGTGTGGATCTTATATTAGTTTGGGTCTTACACCTATTTAAGGCCTTGTTTGGGAAGACTAAATAAGTGCACTTTTTGTCTTTTTGGACAAAAAAATTGAGGTTGAAAATATGGATGTTTGGGTTAACTTTTTGACTTTTTATGGAAAAATGTGTAATAAAAAATTGTGAAAATTGGTTTTTAGAGGAAAATTTGAATTGGGAGTTGTGCAGCCGTAATTGTTGACTTTTGGTAAATAGTGTTAACTTTTTAACTTTTTGAGTAACTTTTTGACTTTTTGGATTATTTGGCTTTACCCAAACTTAAGTATTGTATAAATTTTTTTTATAATTTTTTAAAAATGCCTAACATTACTCTTTTTTATTTATTAAAGACAATTAAATGAGCTCCAGCTTTATTATTAATGTACATCTCATTACTTTATATTTAATGATATACTAACAAATTTTTTGTACAAAAAATTTCATACATAATAGTGTAATTTCTTGTGATATTTTATTTTCAATCGAAACACTAATCACTATTCTTAAAATTTTAATTTTTTCTTTGAAATTAAGAATAAAGATTGAGAGATCTAATTTTAAAATTCTAAAAAGACCTCTAGTGATGTGACAAGGCGTAAGGTCCACATGTGATATAATGTGTGTGCCTATGTATATATTTATTTATTTAATTTTTTCTTTTACTACATTATTAAAACTCTCTTTAAAATTTCAAAATTAGAATTTTCTATTATTGTTGTCAAATTAAAGAGCATCTCAACCTAAAGGACATCCCGCTGCTTTATGCTTAAATTTGGGGTTGGGATTTTTTAGTGAACCTTCTTTTTTTTTCGTTTTGATTAAATGTTTTTAGAATATTTAAATAGTTTTTCACTTTTGGCTTCTATTCAACTAGATGGATGAGAGAAATAAAATAAAAATTTGAAATCAACTTTAGAAAGGACCAAAAAAAGGGTCCAAAATAGTTAATTTTTTAACTTTAAAAAAAAAATCTTTAGTAAAAAATTTTGAATTTTTTCAATTTAAAAAAAAATTCACTAAAGACAAAACAAATAAAAAATAATGTATTTAAAAATTTGAAAACAACTTTAGAATGGACAAAAAAAGGGTCAAAAATAGTTAATTTTTTAACCCTTTTAAAAAATAAAAAAAAAATCTATAGTAAAAAAATTTCGAATTTTTTCAAATTTTTTTTTGAACTTCTTTTTTCATCCACACAAGATAGGTCTGAATTTTTTTTTTAAAAAAAAAAATGACATAATTTTAAAAAAATCATTAAAGACAAAACAAATAAAAAATAATCAGTGTGTTTGGTTTCAGTTTTCTTAATTCGATTTTTAGAAAACTGAGTTTTTTGATTTTCGTGTTTTTTTGTTTTTAGTGAATATTTTTAAAATTTTAAATTTTTTTTTTTACTTTTTTAGATGCACCTTACTTAGATGTATCTAAAAAGTACAAAAATTGTGAAAAAATATTTTAAAAAATTAATAAATACATAAAAATATAAAAAAATGTACTGAATTCTCGTATTTTTTTTCGTATTTTTGGTATTTAGTAAATTTTTAAAAGGTTTTTTTCACAATTTTTTTTACTTTTTAGGTATATTTATGTTAGGTATGTCTAAAAATTAAAAAAAAAATTGCTTAAAATATTAAAAAAATTCATTGAAAACATTAAAATACGAAAAATAAAAAAGTAGAATTTTTTGAAAACTGATTTCTGAAAACTAGAACCAAACAAGCTGAATGTATTTTTTAGTTGTATGACAAACAACCCATAATCATCTGTTATCTAACTGATGCTGTGGTGTAATTGGTTGAATATTAACTGATGGAGTTTTCTTAGGTGTGCAACCCACAAAAGGTGTAAGTGGGTTGCACACCATGTGCCACTTACACAAAAGGTGTAAGTGTAAGGTGTAAGTGTAAGTGTAAGGTGTAAGTGTAAGGTGTAAGTGTAAGGTGTAAATGTAAGGTGTAAGTTGCACACCATGTGCCACTTACACAAAAGGTGTAAGGTGTAAGGTATAAAAGGTGTAAGTATAAGGTGTAAGTGTAAAGAATAAGGTGTAAGGTATAAGTTGCACACCATAACCAAACCCATTAACTGATACGTTATTATGACTTTAAATTTTTGTTTGTTTGTTTGTCTGTCTGTTTTAAATAGATATATAAATTGTTAAATAATAAAGTAACAAGAAATTTTATGGGTAAATTACATTAACATCTATTGAGATTTGAAAAAATACAACAAGTTTAACAATTTTAAGTCTTATTTGGGTTAAACTATATAATTATATTGATTTTTTTAATGAGATTAAAATAATCAAAATTAATGTAGATATTATAAAAATGTAAAAATAAATAAGATAAAATATATATCTTAATACAGAAAAGACAACAAATATTATTTTTTCATCCATAAGACTAATGAATTTATAATGAAAATAGAGTCAACTATTATATGAATTAAAATCTTACAAGATTCCAATGTAATTATGTTAAATTTATAAGATTTATTATATTTTTTTCCAAATCTTACGAGGGATAAGTTTAATTTATCCAACTTTTATCTTTGTAATTTTTCTTTCCCACCCTCCCCCCCTATTACCCAATTATATTTTGCCCTTTTAAGCTTCAAAAAATCAACAATTAACTTTCTCAAAGTTTATCTTCTTGCCGTTAACTATTTTTGTAACAATTATGTTATGAATTTATAGAAAATCAGATCATGTATAAAGTACATGACATATTTATTGAATTTTTAAGACAATAATGCTCTTATCTGGTGATCGTGCTTGAATTTTACTACTAAAATAAGAGAGATAAAATGCAAATAAAATTATCAGAATAGATTATTATTATCTTAAAATAATCAATAACATATATTATTGTTTTAAAATTTTAATAAATGTATTATGTGATTTACTCATGATCTAATTTTTGTAAATTTCTAACAGAATTCCAATAAAAAAGGATTAAGTTTTAAAGTTTAGAAATACAAAATACAAATGAATTATAGTTTAAGAAAATTTATTATAATTTATCCTAATTTCTTTAAAACAAATATTTAAATATCCCAAATTTATTGACAATTATTTAAGGGACTGGATTATTTCCAAGGACTGGACGGTTCAGTCTAGCTCATTTGGCTTATTTTTGATCTATTTTGATAATTCGAATCGTTTATATTTTAAAATTTATCGACTAAATAATTTATGTAAAAAATTAAGTTGATCGGACAATAAAAAACACGGATTCAAAGCTGTTTGTTTTCTCACTGTCCATTTTTTTTTATACAAACTTGATTCGAATCCGTAATTACCGTTATCTGATCGACTTGATTTTTTCAGAAATGATATACGTAATAAACCCAAAAATGTAAACAATTCGAATTATCAAAACAAGATCTAAAAATAGACCCACTGAACCGGACAATACCTTTCTAATATAATGAAAGACGGGAAAAAAGTCAGTCCCATTATTTAAGCCTTGTTTAAGAACACGTTATTTTAATAATTTTTTAATTTTTTATAAAAAGATGTGCAGAAAATAAAGAAAACGATATGACAACTTATAATGACTTTTTAATTTTTTTTGACTAAAACTGAAAATTAGACCTATATAGTGCCTTCGGATCCTATGCATTATTGCAAAACAACAGGTGTGTTTGGTTTTTGTTTTGGGATAAATTTGTAAAAAATAAATTTAGGAAGAGAGTTTGAATTTTTTTTAATTTGTTTAGTTGTATATTTTGAAAATAATTTTAAAATTTAAGATAATTTGATATTTTGTTGTAGTTGAATAAATATATGTGAGAGAAAAGTGATTGAGAATGAGAAAGTAGAGAAAAAATAATTGATTGATGTGTAAGAGCAAAAAAAATGAATTTAAAATTTTTTTTCAAAAAATTTGAATCAAAAAACATTTACAATTTTTTTTTGAAAAATCATATCTTAAAATACAAACCAAACATACCTAATATAATTTTATATAAATGAAATAATTAATTAATAATTAAAAAACACACAAAAAGGAGATTTTTTTTTTTTTGATAAGTAGACATAAAATAAAGACAATGAAATTATACAAGTTTACAAGGGACATACCCCAGGTATGCCAACAACAAAGGAAAAAAAAAAAAAAAAAACCAACATAAACTACCACTACCCCCCTAAGAAAGGTGGTAAAAAAAAAAAAAAAAAAAAAGGAGAAAAAAACCCAACTTTGCCTATATATCCTAATTGTCCCCAAGTAACCCTTACCATCAGAGATAATAGATGAGAACTTGAGGTGGATATATGAGTAAAGATATAAAAGACACCACAAAGCTTATAAACACAACAGACACAAACACAAAGCAATAACTTTCAAGCCGAATCAAAGATGATAACCAACCCCACATGCCCCTAGTCACTGCTGCAAATTAACACATGGAGTCCAATCAGCGTCCCACTCCTCACAGCCGTGACATCCAAGCCACTTTAACCAAAGCCGTGACGGAGGAAAAAATCTATCCCACGAGAAATCCCAACAGTCACATGAAGCTAGTACGATCAGAAACCATAAGCCACGTACTTAGGAGTTGTAGTGAAAAACAATAGCCCCACAGCAACAAACCAATACCATAGCCAACAAAATCATGAGAGCAATCATCACATCCCCTAATCTCTTCCTTGGTAGATCATAAGCCTCAAACCCCATGGCAATGTGCCCTTCACTTCATGTCAGGCGTGGCAATACAATCAGTAAGGATGGGTCACATGAAGACAAGAAGTGATCAGAAAATCGATAACTATCCTCCTGTTCATCTCCCAATCTCTAACTCGGCTAGTAAATGAACCACTATTTCCCATATCAGTGACACCCCAATCACTCTTGGCGGAGATGGCTCAAAACCACCCTCATATCGAGTCATATGAGGATCACACGATCAAATATCATGAAATAATAAACTATAAATGATCCGCTGCAAAGAGGCTAAACAAAAAGAATTTTCCAAAATGAACCCAATTACAGCCCAATAATAAAGAAGATAGTGAGCCCATTTGATAATAAAAAATTAAGTCCAAAATGGGCCACTAATAAAAAAAAAAAAAACCTTACCAGGAGGGCCCAGCAGCCCATCCTTTAAACTCCCACCAATTCTTTAACAAAGCCCATTTGGTAATAATGGTTCTCTCACATATAATCACACTGTCGGCTAGCACACCACACGGCACACCAAATATATATATAAAATATATATGGACAAATTACATATATGCCTCGAAATTTAACTAAATTACAAATATCTCTTAGGTTTGAAAAATTATAAATTTCTCTTTAAAGGTTATATTTGTATAACAAATTAAGGAATAATTTGTTATGAAAATATAACTTTCAGAGAAGAATTTGTGGGTGTGTTTGTTTTGATTTTGAGTGATTTTCAAAAAAAGTTTTGAGAAGAGTTTAGAAATTTTTTTGATTCGTTTAATTGTATATTTTGAAAGTAATTTTGAAATTTGAAATTTTGGGATGATTTGATATTTTGTTGTAATTGAATAGATGTGTATGAGAGAAAAAATGATTGAGAAAGAGAGAAGAAAGAGAAAAAATGATTGATTGATATGTAAGAAATAGTGATTTTGAAAATTTTTTGAGAAAAATCTCAAACCAAACAATTTTTTAGAAATTCTTTTCTTAAACTCATCTCTCAAAGCTAAACCAAACATATCCTATAATTTTTCAAATTTTAGAAAAATATCTGTAATTAAGGCCTCGTTTGGGAACATGCTATTTTAGTAACTTTTTGACTTTTTACAAAAAGATGTGCAGAAAAGTAGAGAGATGATGTGAGTAGTTTTAGTTGACTTTTTGACTAAAATAGTCAGTCCCCAAACGAGGCCCAAGTCCCGGAAGATATATGTAATTTCCCCAAATATATATAAAGGATAGCCTACTACAACACGTAAATCACATGAGTGCCAGTTGCACTATACCCTTCCAAACACTATACCCTATTTTAATCCAGAGCACAGATCCTCTAGAGTTTTTTTTTCTCTAAAGTTTTCTAAAGTGGTGTGTTGTATGGTTGAGAGTTAATGACAAGTCACATCAATTTTTTAACATTAAATCTCAACCATACAACACATCACTTTAAGAAACTTTAAGAAAAAAAAAACTCTACAGATCCTTGGTGTTTAATCAAAACCAGCCCACAGAAAACCAGTCTTGAAGGAAACAAATCAAATACCAGGTTAGAGTGGGCGGAAAGCGTACAGCTGTTCCACGCTCGAGAGCTCACGTGTTGCTCACTCGTCCCCTCAAATTGGCCATTGAGCCTTCCATGACCGAAAACTTCCTCCACGGATGAATTGCGGCAACCAACCACTTGCGCTCTAAACTTCATCCACCTTCTACGCCGGCAAGCCACTGACGACGGCGATGAAGATAGTTCTACCCAGAAATGGCCATGATGCCAATCACAGCCCAATCAGCCGGGGCTGTAAACGAACATCCTACCACTGCAGAACCGCCGGAGACCTGGAAAGCTACCGGCGAAAACTGATAACCACAAAAACTCGATGCTGGAACCAGTGGATGGAAACTTCACGACAGCAGCAAACAATACCCACGATGAAAATGGAAATCTTGAACACTAGCCAGAGCCACGGCTAACATACAAACTCGACACCACCTACGAGCCCACTGGCGCCACCCACTATCGAAACCACCAGTCCATATCACGGACCGGCGGGTACACCTACGAGAGGCTCCAGAACAAACCCAAAATAGGGGTTCAAAAACATTGCAGCACACCGGTGCAAATCATGACAATCTTTATGCTCACTGCTGGATAAACCCAAAAGAACACCCATAAACAGCCCAATGGGATCTTGGTCAAAACACCAAATCCACATTCACAACAGCAACGACCCACACAGCTTCAAGCCCTCCTAAATCTGGACAGAATAAGACCAGATTCATCACCAATACTCAGCACCACCTAAACCAGACCAGGAATCTGATAAGGAACCCTCAAAAAACTCCATGGGTAACAACGGATGGAGCTTACCTAATCCCCAAGATGAATAACTTCCATAACAAAAAAAAAAAAAAAAAAAAAATCGCTCTCTTCGGTCTGTTCTGCCTCCCCTCGTCGGCTGGCGGCCACCCATTCCCCACCCTCTCTAGTCGCCGGCTAACCTGCCCCACGCCTCGCAGCCACAGGCCAACCCCCGGTGGCAACGTTTCCGTGAAGTTCTGCAGCAGGGCTTAGACCGGGGTTGAGAAAACAATGGATCTGTGAAGAAAAGATGGTTACAATCACTTTCGTGACTTGAAAACATAACATAAAACGACTCACAATCAGCAAAACCCACTTTGGCCCAAAAAAACACAAACCCGAAATAGATTTTTATTTTCTAAAATCAAACAGGTGTGAAATCCAATTGATAGTTTACCTGTTTTCTCTGTTGTTGTTGTTTCTGAACATGTGGGTGTAATTTATTTGTTGCTGGTGCTGAATTCTCTTTCAGTTCTCTCCAAATCAAGCTGAAGATCAATGTTTCTCTCCTTGCTCAACACACCCTTCCCTGGCATCCCCCAAACCCCTTCGATATCGCAATCCGATGACGAAAATAGAGGAGCGAGAGATCCGTTTCTGTTTTTCTTTTGAAAATGAAAAACGACATCGTTTTGTATTCATCCCGATACTTATATAGGCAGACAAATAAATATATGATAAATTAATAGTCAACCCTTATCATATCACGCTATACCCGTTAAATCAGAAAAGTTTTATTTTTTATTTTTTAGTTTTAAACGGTATAAAAATCAAAAATGATTTAAACCTCTCAAAATAGACCTGTAATAAAATATTAATTTATTTTTTTATTTTTTATTTTTTTATCTTTTATTACACTGTTTTTTTTTAATGGCTGAACAGCTCATTAGAGTGCAGCTCTAATGAACTGCTATAAAAATATGTAGTGCAGAACATAAGTTCAAAAGAAGCGCATGTATGGGTCTAGGCGGAGATGGCATCTGTTTTTCTTCCAAATCGAAGTGATAACTCAAAATTGAGCTCCATCCCACCAATCCAGACACGAGTGGTGGAATTTATCTTGGTAGCTTCCTTCACAATCACCACACTTCTCTTAATAATCCCATTTGAATACATAGATGGTAACCCAGTCCCCACTGTCTTCTTTAAAGGTCTCCCAACAACATTCCACGCTTTTGTTGTGTGCCTCGTCTTCTCCTTTTCTGGTTCGTTGAGTGCGCTGCTGATCAATGACACGTCCTTGCTTGCAAAGTTCTGTGAGTACTCTTCCATGGCTTCCATGACATCTGCTCTCTCTATCTTGCTTTGCACCATGTTTCGGCAGCTATGGATGTCCCAGTCTGTGTGAAAAATTAAGGGTGCTCTGATTTAAACCGTCTTTGTTAATTTACTGTCTCTTGCTTTGCACCATCTTTCTTAATTTACTGTCTGTGTTTGTTGTGTTTTTGTGAATAATTCTTCGTAGCTCGAAACTGCTTTGCCGTCGTTTTGGGCAGTCTTCTTTTTTTTTTCCCCTTTTATCTCTGAAACAGAGGGAGGAAGAGAGAAGAAGAGAGAGAGGAAGAGGGAACAGAGAGAGAGAGGCTCCACCCATCACCGGCGCCGCCATCCTCCGTGTGTGCATACACAGATCCGTATAATCTGTTGATGATCTGTGTGTGTGTGTATAGATCTGTGTGTGTGTGAGAGTTATGGAAGAAGAAAAGGAATAAAAAAGAGGAGGAAAAGATGATGATGATGATGATGATGATGATGCTCTCTCTTGGTTGATGCTCATGATCTGATTTGGTTGATGCTCTCTCTCTCTCTCTCTCTCTCTCTCTCTCTCTCTCCATCTTCACCTCTCCTTCAGAGGGAAAAAAAGCCATAAAAAAAAAAAAATCCAAAACGTCATTTTGGAACTCGGGCGTTCGACCCTCGGTATTTTCGAGCACAAATCGGAACTGTGTTTTTGTTGAAGTTTAGGAATACCGGGTGCTGTGACCCCCTCATGGAGATCAATATCAAGTTCTTATTTCGATGATCTGACTGTTTATATTGAACGATTTATCAGGTAAGTAGTGCAAAACAAAAAAAAAAAAAGCCTCATATTAGTAGCTCCCCACGAGAGGTTACAGCAGGCTAGACAGCATCCCAGGTCCACGTTTAATGGGATTGACAAAAAAATCTTATTGTTTTTAAGATCAAAAATGTGTTAGACCACTAATTAGTGGCTCTAATGATGTGGCAGTGGGTTCCACAACCCACTGCTTTGTGTCTTAGTTAGTTAGTTAGTTAGTTTTTTTTTTTTTTTTTTTTTTTTTTAGTGGTGGTGTTAGTGATAGTAAATTAGCGATCTATAGCATTGTTGTTTTAAGATATCACAGTTCGACTCTTGTGACTTGTGTTATTTTTATTGTAATAGTGAAATGAAAGGCTTGAGTTTTCCTAAATATGTGTGTGTGCATGCTATTCTCCTCTTCCTCCTCCTACTCGCTTTTTCTTTTTTTAATTCTCACTTCTGGGAGACACAGGTAACATTCAATTGATGATCGAATAGCATAAGGAGAACCAGAACATAGGGTAAACTAATTTTATTTTGAATAATTGGTGTAGCCAGATTGGTATACTGAAAATAAATATAAATTTAAAAAAAAAATTGCATAAAAAAGAGAGTTTAGGGGAGAGAAAAAAAAATACTGCATAGAATTTCCTAATTGTTTAGGGAGCTTCTATAATATATACACATCTATTTTGGGATGCAAGTTTTGAAAGTTGTAATTTTAATAGTATCTCTACAAGGGTTCCGTTTGGTAGAGTTGTGAAAAAATGATTATAATTTATAACCTAACAGTTTATAATTTATAACTGTGAACATTAGTTGATTTTTGACTTGCAAAAAGTTATAAACTATATTATTAAGCTGAACTAAACACGTCAAAATAGCTTAAATTAAGTTAAAAGCTTAAATAAGTTAGAAATAAGTCCCTACCAAACAGGATCAAGAAATGACACTTTTGACGATTACATTTTTAGTCGTCAAAAGTTTTGAATTAAAATTAATTTTGGTTTTCAATGTCTAAAACATTTAGTCGTGGATTCGTTTTAGTGACTATTTATTACATCTAGGGAACGAAGAATTTAGTCATCAAAATTTTTTTTTCCTTCATTTTTTGCTACTAATTATTTAGTCGCTCAAAATTTTATTTATTTTTGACCACTAAATATTTAGTTACCAAATAAAATTATTTTTCATCTTATTTTTTTAGCTACTAAATTATTTAGTTGTTTAAAGTCTCATTTATTTTTGACTATTAAATATTTAGTTGCCAAAAAAAATTATTTTCATCTTATTTTTTTAGCTACTAAGTTATTTAGTCCTCAAAAATCTCATATATTTTTGGCTACTAAATTTGTAGTTGTCAAAAATTTTTGGTTTATATCTGGCTATCAAATGTTAGGCGTTAAAAATATTGATTTTCTTTTTGGCTATCAATTGGTTAGTTGCCAATAAATTTTTTTTAGTTACTAAACATTTAGTCGCTAAAAATTTTATTTAGTATTTTTTATTATTATTAGTTTCTCCACAATTTGTATTTATTTCGTTCAATCGACAACCTATATATATAAACAAAACCATTTATATACTTGTTTCCATTTTACTTTTAACTATCAAAAAATTTATATACTTGTTTCCATTTATATATAAACAAAACCATTTATATACTTGTTTCCATTTTACTTTTAACTATCAAAAAATTTGGTTTTTTAATGTTAATTCCATACAAACTAAATATGATCCGTCCTAAAATAATAAATCCACACAAATAGAGAATCATATAAAAATCATGTTCCTCTGTACACAAAAAAGAAATGTCAACTAAATATAATCCATTCTAAAATAATAAATCTACACAAACAGAGAATCATACAAAAATCATGTTTTCCGTACACAAAAAAGAAATATCCACTAATAATCTATACCACACCAATAGTATTATGTTTTATCCAAAAGTAATTTATATCTCTCGTTGTGCTGCAGCATTTGATCAACAATTAAAGGAAGAGAGTTTTGGGCTGGCTTCAAATCCTTTTAAATATCCCTTCTTCCCAAGCACATATCTTGATATTTTCTCTTGCGTTATCGGTGTTTCATACTGGGAAGACTCGTCTCACACCCTGGCCTAATCTCCTTGTCATTGACAAATATAAATATATGTTTAATTGAAAAGAGATAGTGAAAAAACAAAGTAGCAAGAACAATTGGCTACTAATGAGATATGCGAAGCATCATAAGAGAGAAAAATATAAATAGGCACGGGAAACCACAAAAGAAAAGGAGAAACTTGCATGAATCAAACACTTACCTCATACCAATCCAAGCAATCAATGGCCTTAACAGAAAAGCTCTCCTTTTTCAATTTTCTTTTTGCACAAATTTTTTTTTTTTTGGCACTTCTGAAAGCCCTCGACATGATAAGATTGACCTTATTAAAAATTGAATGACTGAGATTGCTTAATTAAAAATGAACTTCCTGTCCAAACAATTATTGACTTTTATTTTACAATCCACATCAGGAAAAAGAGAAAAAAATGAGTTGTTTCATTATATAAACCTTATGCTCCCATTAATATTGTAGTGTTGTCACTATAGGAATTCACACTTTTGCCGACTAACAATTTAGTCGGCGAAAGTCCATTTTTAGTCGGCAAAGGTTATATGCAACTAATTTTTTTGGTCGCTACTTTGATCGCCAATTGAGGGTTAGCAAAAGTAATTAGCGACTAAAATTTTTGTTTGTTGGAAAAAAGTTAGATTTGTCGACTAAATTTTTGGTTACTAAATATATCGTTACTGCGACTAATCCATTTAGTAGCTAAAACACTTTGGTCGCAAAAAGTGATATTTTTCGGACCAAACATGTTAGTCGCCAATTGTCACATTTCACGACCAAACATGTTAGTCGCCAATTATCACATTTCACGACCAAACATGATAGTCGCCAAAAGGAATGTTTGCGCAATTAAAACTTTAGTTGCCAATAGACCTATTACCAACCGAACTCTTTGGTTGCCAATATTAATAATTGTAACGACTAATTATTTAGTCGCCAAATGTATCCTCTGGCCTACCTTATTTAGTCGGCGAAAGTCTTACTTATCTTTCTCGATTAATCACTTGGTCGCCAAAATAGGAAAACAGAAGCAAAATTTTGTCAACAACATACAACAAAATAAACCTATAATTCATAATAATCCATCCAATCCATTCAATACAATCTGTAATTTGCGATAATCTTTCAAACCAACAATTCAACTGAATTATGAACATTCAACAAAATATATAAATCATCAAATCCTGAACCTGTTTAATGAAAGTCAACAACTATTATAAGTTTTTATCTACAAGTAATTCTAAACTACATACATATTCCTCCAATTAAAAATTTGCTTGTAATCTATATAATCATTTTAAGGTTGGGCATAGGGTTATCCGACCCACCTAAACCGCCATACCCGATCTGACCTGCACAAGTATGGGCAGTTTCACAAATACATTAGGGTCGGGTGTAGTTTGAATTTTGGCTGATTTTCGGGTTTCGGACGGGTTGCGGGTTTGAATCGTACCCGCCCAACCTGCCCACATTAACCTCTTTTTTTATTTTTATTTTTATTTTATATATATATATATATTTCAAATCTAGACTGTTCATCTTCATTTCATCTATAACAAACAAAACTAAAACCCTAATCTAATATCTCAAACTTAAAAACACATTTGCTGCTGCGCAGCTCTTTTTTTCCTCTCATCTCATCATCAATCTCTCACTCTCTCGTTTTTCATTTGCACCGATCGACTTCGTAAGATCGCCTCTCTCTCATCACAAGATCGATCGATCGACCTCACTCTCTCATTGCACCAATCGACCTCACAAGTAAGCCTCTGTCTCTGTCTTTGTTTGTCTAGCTCTCTCTCTCTCTCTCTCTCTCTCTCTCTCTCTCTCTCCTTGATCTTTGATTTTAGGCAATCAAATGTCTGTCTATCTCTCTCTTTCTCTCCCCGGTCTTTGAATTTTTTTTTATGCATCAGATTTGTTATTTTTATACAATCAGATCTGTTATTTGTTAGGCAATTAGATCTGTTATTTGTGTGCAGATCTGCTCTATTTTTCTATATTATTTGATTTTTGAGGGTTTTGGGAAATGGGTTTTTGTGGGTTTTCTAATTTTTGTTGGTTTTTTGTGGGTTTGAATTTTGGATGACAGGTGAATCAATGGAGAGATGAGAGTGCCGCCTGGCCTGTGGCCAACCCAGTCCTCACTTGTGCTTCAGTTTCTAATGCTGGTTTCCCTAGTAATTTTGTTGCCAACCCTTTTCTTTATGCATAGGTAAATTTCACTTTCAATTTTTTTTTTTCTTTCTCTTCATTTTCTTTAATTTATTCATTTGTTATTTCGTTCCAGTCTATGTAGATGTATTCATAATTTACATATATTATACATGTGTATTTGATTTCTATGACTTGAAGATTGCATGTAATTAAAGTTGGTGTTTGTCTTCAATGGGCAATGAAATAGTACCATTAATAAGGAGTTGGTGATGTTGATTTTTTTTATTTTTTATTTTTTGAATAATAAGTTTTGACCTTACTGTGTTAGGAATTGATTTTGTTGTGTTTTCAATTTTATAAGTTTCAATTCATTAATTAATATGATTTTAGCAAAATTGGAAGAAAATGACTCAAAATAAATATTTACAAAATGGTAAAAAAAAAATCAAAAATTAATTTTTAAAGGAAAAAAACCAAACCGCAAACCGCTCTCACATCCGCAAACCCTATCCGCACAAACCGCACTGTGGGCGGTTGCGGTTTGACTTTTTCCCAAACAGCATAGATGTGGGCATGTTAAAACCGAACCGCAAACCATACAAATTCGATCCACGAGCACCCCTAAATCATCCAATTCACATCCATCTAGCATAAAAATTTAAAACATAACAAATATTTATTATTACGTTTTAAATTTTTATCCATGCGCATCTTTAAAAAAATATAACTAGTAGTCTACCTAAATATTTTCCATACACACCCATCCAAAAATATAATTTCTACTCTATCCAAAAATATAACTACTAGTCTATCCAAATATTTTTCATACACATCTATCAAAAAATATATAATCCTTCAAAAAATGCTTATAGTGCCAAGTAGTCTTGTACAATTTAGCTTCATGCACGAGTTCATCCATCTGTACCAAACAAAAAGAGAAATAATGTCAGGTAATTTTTTTATGAAAATATTTGCACATCACTTTATTGTAAAATTGGACAAAAAATGAAAAATGTCCATGGAAAGTAAAGGTAACATGAACCATTTTCGGTTATAATCAAAAGGGCCACAATAAATCATAGCTAGATAGTAGTTGAGGCTTAGCCAAAGGCCTGTTTAGTGATAATCAAATTTGTAATTATAATCGGTTATAGCTATGTGATAATCAACATCATAATGATTTGTAACCAAGTCATAAGAAATACCATTTGAGGCATAATGAAAGACATATTTGGTAAACAAATGGGTGACGTTGAATAAATAGGTGAATAGATAAGTGACACATGTACACATTTGAATAGATAGTTGGATAGATAAGTAATACGTGTACATATTTGAACAGGGAGGAGAATCCCCTCCAGTCCAGATTGGATTAAGGGGTGTTGTTTGGGTCTGTGGGGCTCACCATGGGTCCCGTTTCGATGATTCGATCTGTTCATTTTGTCAAGCACTTCGTTTATTTCATCTAAAAAAAATTAGGTTGATTTGATAATTGTAACTTGTTCAATTTTTCACTAAAAAAATATACAACAATTGTGTTTTTAAAAATAAACCATACATTTTTTTAGTGACAAATGTAATAAATTGAATAAGTTACAGTTATTAAATCAACTTAATTTTTTTTTATGAACGACAGACATAAAGTGTCTAACAAAATGAATAGTCCGGATCATGAAAACTGGGCCGTAGTGGACTCCATAGACCCAAACAGCATCCTCTATTTGGATTGGAGGGGATTCCTCCTCCTTTGAACTGATAGTTAGACAAATAAGTAACACGTGTATACATAGGTTACATTTGAATAGATAAACAAATGGTAAGCTTTTGAATAGATACTTTTCTTTTTTGGACTCATAATGTCCTTTTGGTAGAAAACAAGAATAAACTTTGGGTCTATTGGCCCAACAGTTTCAGAAATAGACCTCTAGCCTAAGTGCCCTTTAAAATTTTGATTAAAGTAATTTTATGATAATAAATTAAGCTATTTAGGTTATTTTTTGGTTTACCTATAGATATAGGTTATATATATATATATTAATTTAAAATATTATTAAATAAGAAATTGGTTTAAAAATTTAAAATTAAAATTAGATAAAGGTAATTTTATAATAATAAATTAGGATGTTTAGGTTACTTTATGGTTTAATTTATTAAATATATGATTAGGATAGAAAATTATATGTGCTTAATAAGAGGAAAAAAAAAATTATATGGCATACGGATATTTAAGTAATTTTGTTTGTTTTGTTAACAGAATTAGTTTTGTACTTCAGTTCAAAACTATAAGGGAATAAGCCACTTATGTTTTGAGCCATATGAAGATAAAGTGCCCCAAATTGAAATCACATCGAATAAAGTGAATTTTACCTAAAAATTAAAACAAACACTACTTTTAATATTATATATATATATATATGATAAGATTTGATTTGTAGTGTTTTCACTTTGGAAAATTTTATAAAACGTACCCATATGCCCCAGTTGTCGTTTGTGGTTTTACTTATGATATATTGTGGTGTTAACAATAATTTGATTATGATTTGGTTTTGTTTGTTAACTATATATTTTAATCAAAAAGTCAAAAATTATTATAAGTTGTCACATTAATTTTTTTACTTTTCTGCACATCTTTTCGTAAAAAGTTAAAAGGTTACTAAAATAACATGTTCCCAAATGAGACTTTAGTTATGACTTATTGTGATATTAGTCACTACAACAAAATTAAATTTTTACGACTTGCAATATATTCCGTAAAAGAAATAAATTATAACATACATGTAAAGTTAAATTTTTATGACTTAGTTATGTCATGGAAAGTTAATTGTCTTTTACGACATACATGTAAAGTTGTAAAAAGTAATAAATTAAAATATTTTGTATGTTGTAGATAATCTTTTACGACATTTTTTGCATGTCATAAATTGTTGTACTTTTCACGGTATAATTTTGCATACCGTAAAAAGTTACTTTTAATATATCTATAATATATTTTGTATGTCGTATATAATTTTTTACGAAATTTCTTTACATGCCATAAATCATTACATTTTTCATAGTATAATTTTGTAAGCCGTAAAAAATTATTTTTAATATATATATATATAAATATATACACTCATTATATTGTTTATATATCTCCTATTATGTTTCATTTTCATTTTCATTTTCATTTTCATTAAAGGCCATAAGCCATTTGTAGTCTCAATGTTCTGTTTATCATAGCAACCAAGTCTAAATCCATAACACAATTCATATTAGAAAAGTTTAACACAAAGAAACTGTCAAATGCCTTCAAAACACAATCTATTGGAAGTTTAATAAAAAAAATAAAAAATTTAAAAAATTATCATAAAAAAAATCCGTTATAAAGAGGCTATGAAAGGCTAGTTAATGAGATGCCATATGCTCTGATTTCCTGCAATACAACCTGCACCATTTAGAAAAGAAACAAAATAAAAAGAGCATAAAAAATAATTTCATATCTGCTACTTTAAATCTAAAAATACATTATTAGTATCACAGTAATGTAATAAATTATGAGACCTTCCCCGTCTATGTTAAAGTTTTCTATGAATATCATTTTTAGGAAACAAACTTTGAAATCAAGCAAAGGTTATGAAAAAAACAGGGGACATACTCATAATACCAAGGCAGAAATACACCTTATAACTCATTGTAACATTAATTTAATCTATTGTGATTATTATTTTAGTTATTATTCAAAATATCTATATGATTATATCTTATGTGACGTTGGATATAAGTAATTATTTTTTTAATTATAATTAAAATGATTTAATTATGATCTTGTGGAAGGTGACACAATGCATGACATTGTTGTGAAGGTGATGTAATGCATGGCATCACATTTTACTAAGTCCCACTACACCCAACTGAAAAGACTGGGCATCACATTTCACCAAGTCTGATCCGCAAAATCCATTCAACTCGAATTGTTCACATTTATTTGGACAGTTTCAGATAATCGTTAATTTTTTTATTTTGCGGATTGCAATTTTTATCTACATCCGTGTTCACCTATTTGTATCTGTATATATATATATATATATATATTTTTCCAATCTAGACCGCCAGATTTTCTTATGAGTTTTGTAAGTGTGTAATCTTAATTTTCTCTTCTCTCACTCACTTGCAAGTAAACAAATATTTTGTAACTTGTTTTGCGTTGCAAGTGTGAAAACTCAACAAATACTGGTAATTTGCAATAAAATGAGTAAAAGGGCTTATTCATAATTATGCTTCTTTTTTTCACTAGTTAGTAAGTTCAGCAAATCCTAAAATTAATTTTCAGAAGAGATGTTTGTTCCATTTTATTAAAACAACAATGAGTTTTGTTTAGATTATATATTTTCTGCAAAGTGAATGTGAGTCCATTAACTGATTATGACATGTGCTTATGGTCTGTTTCCTTCTGGATAGATAGGTTATAATTTATTTGAGATATTGAAAAATAATGATTTCATGATAACAAATATATGATTTGATGATCCAAAATAATATTTAACAAATGGAGGGAAAAGGCCCAAAAGAATATTTAAAAATGGGAAAAAAAGGTCCAAAAATAAATTTTTAAATGAAAAGTCCAATCCGCAAACCGTTCGCAACTGTTCGCCCATCTGCGAACCCTATCCGCACAAACCGCAATCTTCATTGCAGGCGGTTGCGGGTTCAATTTTTCCTAAACCACAAACATACAGGCCAGTTCAAACCGCAAACTGAACAGTCAAAAACCAATCTGCGAGCACCCCTAAAGACTCATAGGGTGTGTACCGTATATACTTCATAATTAAAGAAGAAAATGACATAATTTTATATTTTCTGAGTCATAATTAAAAAAAATCATAACTAAACAACATATGAAGTATAACCAAAAATCTGGTGAGTCGTAACTAAAATAAGGTTATAACTATAATAAAAAAAGAAAAGAAAGGAAAAAAGAAGTCATAACTATAGAAAAAAAATTACATAACTTAAAGAGTACATATACTAGTATGGAAGAATTGTTTTAGGTGTAACTGAAATACTACGCGACGTTGTCAATGTATGTGATAACTTTGGTTAAATGGTGAACGCAATATAGATTGAATTAGTCGTGTTTTATATCTTACTTATTTAACAAATGTGAGTTTGTTTGTTTTATTTGTCAAATTTTATGCTTCATAATTTAAAACATCGTATAAATAATCTGGCAAGATAGTCCAAAATTACTAAAAAGCAAACAAAAACTATTATTTAATGGAAATTTTATAATACACATCCCAAGATGAGGTGTGTACCATAGCCCATGTATGACAGTTGTGGCCTTTGATTATAATTTATTGTGGTATTAGGTATGATTTATTGTGATATTAGATATAACTTATTGTGATTATTATTTTAGTTATGATAAAAACAATTTGATTATACCTTATGTGATGGTTATAATTCTTTAATTTTTTTAGTTATGACTAAAAATGATTTAATTATTATATTTATAATAATTAATATTAACAATGTCATAACTTACATATGACACACATCTTTTTTAAGGTTGTGTGCTCCAAAATGACCCGTAGATAATTCATCATGTAAGAGGGATTAATTATTCGAGCAGTGATTCACCCCCCGAATGGGGGTTCCCCCGAATCCCCCGTTTTTCCCTTTCAAGTAAAAAAAAAAAAAAAAAAAAAAGAAAACAGAAAACAAAAAAAAAAACAGTTTGCCATTTTTGGCAATTAGGGGGATTCGGGCTGCCATTTTTCGAGCTCCCCCGTTTTTCCCTAATTATTCCATTTGACATAAATAGATATTTAAATGCAAAATATCTAATAGTAATATTCCCTCAGTCTCAAATTATTTGTTTGATATGAAAAATGAGAATTTAAAAAAATATATTCTCGTGTAAAAGTTTTTATTTTTTTTTCATTGATTAAAGATCTCATTAAGTAATTTTAATTTGTGTAAGAAAATTAAAAATTTTGGCATAATATTTTATACATATTAATAATTAAAATTATAAACTTTTTAATGAATATGTAAAAAAAAAAAAGAAAAAAAAAAAAAGAATATGTAATTTTTTTCTTGACACCCAGTGCGGTGTAATTACCCCTACGTACACTGATTTGGAAGATGTGGGTTTATATATACCAAAGAACATCTTTTATTTGAGTTAATCTTTAATTTTGGTTGATTATATATGACAAATTGTTAAACTAATATGTTGAATGGAGATCATTTTTGTTTTTCACTCTAAAATACGAGGGCATTCATGTCGACACATTTTTTTTTTATTTATAAGATCTTCTCAATTATAATAAGATAGCACTTTATTTCTCTCATCTTATAATCTATGTATCTATATCTATCTATCTATCTATCTATACTATATATTAAGTAAAAAAGGGTTTTTAACCCTAAGCCTTGTGGAAGTTCCAATCTCCCAATCTAAATTTCCTGATTTTTTGATTTAAAAAAAAAAAATCTTAGCATTTATTAACTTCTCCCAACTCTCAAGTGTTATCCTCATAATAACACTTTAATGCATTAAGAACAAGCATAAAAAAAATTCTTTGAAATCCAATATATATGAATTCCTTGAAAAGTTCCAACACATATGATTATTATCCCTCATAATAACACTTTAATACATTAAGAACAAGCATAAAAAAAATTTCTTCAAAAGTCCAACACATCTATCTATCTATACTATATATTAAGCAAAAGGGGGGTTTTTAACCCCCAAGCCTTGTGGGAGCTCCAATCTCCCAATCTAAATTTCTTGATTTTTTGATTTAAAAAAAAAAAAAAACCTTAACATTTATTAACTTCTCCCAACCCCCAAGTTTTACCCTCATAATAACACTTTAATGCATTAAGGACAAGCATAATTTTTTTTTTTTGAAATCCAACACATGAATTCCTTAAAAAGTCCCAACACATATGATTATTATCCCTCATAATAACACTTTAATGCATTAAGAACAAGCATAAAAAAAAATTTCTTGAAAAGTCTAACACATATGATTATTATCAAAATATTAAATTTTAATATAATATAATAAAAAAAAAGACATTTAATTCCTGAAAAAGTCTAACACATATGATTATTATCAAAATATTAAACTTTAATATAATATAAAAAAGGAAAAAAAGAAGATATTTAAAAAAAAAAAAAATTTAAAAATCGCAATTAAAAAAAAAACCTTAGCATTTATTAATTTCTCTCAACCCCAAAATCTGACCCTCATAATAACACTTTAATGCATTAAGAACAAATATAAAAAAAATTCTTTGAAATCCAACACATATGAATTCCTTGAAAAGTCCCAACACATATGATTATTATCCATCATAATAACAATTTAATGCATTAAGAACAAGCATAAAAAAAATTTCTTGAAAAATCCAACACATATAATTGTTATTGTGCGGACCAGTTTCCGCAATAGAGTAAGATGGAACTTCGTGGATGAACCCTGGTGCACCGATGGTGGAGGCCTGCACAAGGAACAAATAGTTAGGTTGCCCGACCGGGGGTTGGTCGGAAACCCCTCCGACGGTCGAGTCAGTATCGGAGTTTGGTAGAGACAAGATAGAGAAGACCAGTGTGTTTTTAGAGTTTAGAGATCGCCCCCTTCAAGGAGAGTGTAGGTTACCTTTTATAAGAATCGTATGACTTATTCATCAAGCTCCCTCGTTCTCCGCCTGGTCTCCAGCCGTGATTGTAGCACATCCCTTAATTGAGGGGAGCAAGATCCGTCATTCGCGGACACCACATGCTTTTTACTTTACAGAGTATTGACTGATCTGTTAGCACTCATGTTGTCGTTGAGTGGGAGCCTTGGATCCCATGTTATGGATTTACCCGCTTCGGAGTGGGAAGTGGTGCTATGGCCAGGCCCATGGTCTTCCCCTCTTCGGAGTGGGGAGTGGGCCAAGACTGATCCCTTAGCTCGGCCCATCATAGAGTGGAGAGAGAGAGCCCACTTCGGAGTGGGGACCTTCGTCCAGTCCAACAAGGTTCCATACAACTAGGCTTAAGTACGGAGTAGGGACCTTCGTCCAGTCCAGTAAGGACCTTCGTCCAATCTAGTAGGGACCTTCGTTCAATCCAACGAGGTTCCATACAAATAGGCTTAAGTATGGAGTAGGGACCTTCGTCCAGTCCAGTAAGGACCTTCGTCCAGTCTAGTAGGGACCTTCGTTCAATCCAACGAGGTTTCATACAAATAAGCTTGAATAATTATGTCCCCTTCATTTGCCCCCTGGCTTGCACTAAAAATTATTGAGTGGAAGCCATTATTATATCTCGGCCAATTTATAAAATTTTAATTCTATATATATATTTTTAATAGACATCTCAGCCAATTTAAAGATTTTGATTTGGCATGAAAGTTTGTCTTGACTGCCATTGCGCGTAAGCAAAACACGCAAAAAGAAAAATAAGATACGAATACAGAGATATGGGGTTTCGAACCCCCGACTTCAAGCTCAGGCCACAGCCCAAACCACTAAGCTAAACCACTGAGCCAAGCTACTCTTGTGATCAGATATTCAAACAATTATCTATATGTATGAGACACATATACATTAAAACAAAACAAAATAGAAGAAAAACTCGTTGCGGGTTTTGAACCCTTAACCTCGGGCTCAACCTCTCTATCCTTAGACGCCGAACCAAACCACTCAACCAAGTCACTCTTATGACACAATTAGTCGAATAAATGTATATAATACATAAATATACAATATATATACATATATGTATTCCTTCGAAAACTGCGTTTGACACGCGGTTTGCTTTTGCGTCGATGGGCCGACAAAAGCAAACTTCATCGATTACCGCTCGCCTCGACTCTCTCTCCATCTTGTCTTCTTCTCTTCTGTATTATTCTGAATCGGAATTTTCCCCTCTTCTACTTATTCCCTCATATCCCTTTCTTCCTCATCACTCTCTTCCATCTCCCTCTTCATCACTCTCTTCTGTTTCCTCTTCCTCATCGAGAGAAAAGAGAGACTGAACGGAGGAGAAAAGTTGTCTCAAAACTCAGTCTGTTCTCTGTTATTTTTCTGACTTTTCTTTCTTGCTCTTTACATCTCTCACCACACATGGCCTCATCTCGCCCCCTCACTCTCTTTCCGGACCTCAATGATCCGAGCTCCTCTGGATCAAGTGTCCCTGCTCCTACCCTTCCTAACCTTCCTGGACCGAGTGCCCCTGTTCCCATTCTTCCTAACCTTCCTGGACCGAGTGCCCCTGTTCCCATTCTTCCTAGCTTTCCTATGATATCAGTTGAGCAAATCATGGCTGCTCAATCTGATATTGAGGCCAACCACTTCACACTAAGCTCTTGCATGGAAACCGTGACTGCGGTTACTAAATTATCTCACCGGTTACAGAATAGAACCATTGAAGTACAAAAGCTAAACTCCCAACTTTCTCTGCTCCAGAGCATGTACAAAGATGCACGAGCAGAGGTTTGGCCCTAAAGGCAGAGAACAAAGAGTTGAAGCGAAAGACCACCGTCATGACCCGACTCGGAGCACCTTCGTACTTCACCTTTGACAACCAGCAGGGAGTCATATCCATTGTCGGTCCTGCACATACTGAGGTAGAGCCTTCAAAGGTCAACCAGCAGGGAGTCAAATCCCCCGGCGGTCCTGCACGTACTGAGGCAGAGCCTTCAAAGGTCTCCCGAAGCGACAAAAAAAAGAAGGGCTCGGCGGGAGAGTCGAGTAAGTGAAGTCAGCATGTGGCTGTTATCCAAAACAAGATCCTTCTCTTTTTGTTTTCCTCTTTTTTTTTTTTTTTTTTTTTCTAAGTGTTGGAGTTCGGCTAGTTTGACATCGTCATTTTGTAAAGCCGAGCTCCTTTTTTTTTTTTTATAATGGATGCTTTATAGTAATGCCATGCTTTGTTGCATTTTTGTATGTCTTGAACTTCAATTTCTATTTTTTTGCTTGCATGTGTCATGCTTGCCCCCGGCCGAGCAGGGGCTCTCTAGAGAAGGAGGCCGCCTGTTCGGTCTGACTAGGCTCCATGCCGTAGAAAAATTGGAAGAAATAACTTTTGATGCCCCCAATCCGAGCAGAGACACCGTAGGGAATTTGTTCGGTAAAACTAGGCTTTATGCCTTAGAAAAATTTGAGGAAAGAATTTTCTATGCCCTCTGGCCAAGCAGAGGCTTCGTGGCCGAGTGGACCGTTTATTCGGGCAAAATAGGCTTTGTGCCTTAGAAAAATTTGAGGAAAGAATTTTCCATGCCCCCAGCCGAGCAGAGGCTCCGAGACTATATAGGGCGTCTAATCTAGTAGACCAGGCTTTGTGCCTTAGAAATCTCTAGTTGGATTCGGCCGGGCGTTTCGTTGCTCGGCTTTTACTTGATTCGGTCAAGCTTAACTCATCGTAGAGTGTAACTCGGCTCTTCGTTGAGCGCGAGTTGTTACCATGGACCATGCTTTCAAGTAACGATACTTGGCACAAATTCCACCAAGCTATACCACTTGGCGCCCTACTCCAACCGAAGGGCCGAGTTTGCAGGCTGGGGCGTAGGTTAAGACCTGTAACCCGTTCTTGCTTAATTGTCAAGCGAAAATATGTACGACACATATGAAAAAGAACACAATTCATAGGGAGAAGGTGATTTCAATAATACTTAGAGAATTACGATTACATTCAAAAGCTGCTCAGATCATTACATCACTGATAGTATTTCTTCAAGTTGGCAACATTCCAAGGACGATGAATGGACTTGCCTGCTAGGTCAGTCAGGTAGTAAGCTCCGTTGCCTAAGGCAGAGGTAACTCTGTAAGGCCCTTCCCAGTTAGGGCCGAGCTTCCCTTCACCAGGGACCTTCTTATGATCCATGACCTTTCTTAGCACCAGATCTCCAGGTAGAAATTGGCGAATTAGCACATTTTTATTGAAACTTCTAGTAAGTTGTTGCTGGTATGCTGCCAGGCGAATGAGTGCGGCTTCTCTGCGCTCCTCTGTCAGGTCAAGAGCCTGGGCGATGGCCTCATCATTGTTTGTTGGTTCAAAGATTTCAGACCGAATAGTGGGAAGGCCGACCTCCAAGGGGATGATGGCCTCCATCCCATAAGTGAGAGAGTAAGGCGTCTCCCCTGTCGATCGCCGTGGTGTTGTTCTATACGCCCACAAAAATTTTGGCAGTTCTTCCACTCATTTGCCTTTGGCCTTCTCCAGCCGCTTCTTCATCCCATTGATGACCGTCTTGTTAGACGCTTCAGCTTGACCGTTGCCTTGAGGATAGACTGGAGTAGAATTTCGGAACTCAAATTTTAAGTCAGAACAGAACTTCCTGAAAACCTTCCCATCGAACTGGGTGCCGTTGTCAGATAGTAAGGCCCTTGGGATGCCGAACCGAGTAATGACGTTCCTCCAAACAAACCTTTTCATGTCAGCTTCCTTTATGCTTGCTAAGGCTTCAATCTCCACCCACTTAGTGAAATAGTCAGTGGCAGCAACGAAGAACCTTTTGTTAGCAGTACCTCTTGCTAGAGGTCCAACGATGTCCAGACCCCATTGTGCAAATGGCCATGGACTGGTGAGGGGAGTTAGGTTCTTGGCTGGTTGATGAATGAGTGGGGCAAACCTTTGGCACTTGTCGCATTTCTGGACATACTGTTGGGCATCTTTCTGCATACGCGGCCACCAGTACCCATGAGTGAGGGCTCGGTGTGCCAAGGACCGACCTCCAGTGTGACTGCCACAGATCCCCTCGTGGATTTCATAAAGAAAGTTCTCCACAAGATTGGGGTGAACACAAAGAAGATACGGACCGAGGTAAGACTTTTTGTAGAGCTTGCCCGAAGGTGAGACCCAAAATCGCGCAGCTCGGTGCCTTGTTTTATGTGCTTCTTTCTTGTCATCTGGAAGAGCGCCATTTTTTAAGAAGGCAAGGAGAGGATCCATCCAGCTCGGACCAAGGTCAGTACAAAGGACCGAGCTAGGTGGATCGATAGTCGGTTGAGGAACAAATTCGACCCATATCTTGCGACCATTTTTTGAGTCCACTGAAGAGCCAAGACAGGCTAAGGCATCGGCGTGGCTATTTCTGTCATGGCCAATTTTCACAACCCTGATAGCTTGAAATTTGCGGATCAGGTGCTTGGCTTGTTCTGCATAGGATGTCATCCGGTCATCGCGAGTTTCGTATAGTCCAGTCAATTGGTTCACCACAAGTTGAGAGTCGCTATAAACGAGCAACTCCTCTGCATTAAAGTGTTCTGCGCTACGGAGACCAGCTAGCAGAGCCTCGTACTCTGCTTCGTTGTTGGAAGCCTTCCATCCCAGTCTGACAGCTTGCTCCCAAATAAACCCCTCTGGTGAAATAAGGACCATTCCCGCTCCAGAACCCTTTTGGTTGGAGGATCCATCAACGAACAATTGCCAAATGTCTCCAATGAAAAGTTTCCATGCCTCAGCGGGGGTTTGATGAGTGTTGTGGATTCCAGTTGCTAAGGCCGAGCTCCCTTCGGAGGGGCCGGTCGGTCCTGGAGTGAACTCAGCTACGAAGTCTGCTAACACTTGAGCTTTGATAGCAATCCGTGGTTGGAATTTAATATCAAACTCCCCTAATTCTACTGCCCACTTCGCTGTCCGGCCCGAGAAATCAGCTCGGCTGAACACAGACTTTAGAGGGTACTCTGTGAGGACATTGATAGTGTGTCCTTGGAAGTAGTGAGCAAGCTTCCTAGAAGCTATCAGTAGGGCGTATGCCAGCTTCTCTAGAGGTAGGTATCTGATTTCGGCATCCAAGAGGGTTTTGCTAACGTAGTATACTGGTTTTTGTTCTTTCCCTTCCTCTCTAACCAAGACTGCACTCACAGCGTGATCGGAGACAACCAAGTAAAGAAAGAGCTCTTCGTTGGGGACTGGAGTAGACAAAAGAGGAGGGGAAGAAAGATACTTTTTCAATTCTGCGAGTGCTTCGGAGCACTGGTCACTCCATTTGAAGTCTGCTTTCTTCCTTAGGAGTTGGAAGAAGGGTCTCATTCGATCAGAGGACCGACTAATGAAACGATTCAATGCTGTAGCCATACCAGCAAGCTTTTGGAGTTCCCTAGCCTTTGTAGGTGCTTCGATGTCTTGGAGGGCTTTGATCTGGTCGGGATTGACTTCGATACCTTGCCTGGTCACCATATATCCTAATAACTTCCCTGAACCGACCCCGAATGCACATTTCGAGGCGTTCAAGCGAAGCTTGTGGGTCTTCAGGATTTGGAACACTTCCTCCAAGTCTCTCAGATGATGTTCGGCCAATTTACTTTTGACCACCATATCATCTATATAGGCTTCCATAGTCTTGCCTAGTTGGTCCTTGAACATTTTAGTGACCATCCGTTGATAGGTCGCATCGGCGTTCTTCAGGCCGAAGGGCATCACTTTGTAGCAGTAGGTGCCCCTTGGGCTAATGAATGCTGTCTTCTCCTGGTCAGGGCCAAACAGGGGGATTTGATGATAGCCACTGTAGGCATCTAGGAAGCTCATCCGTTCATGTCCGGCAGTTGCATCTACTAGTTGGTCTATCCGTGGGAGAGGAAAACTGTCCTTAGGACAAGCTTTGTTGAGGCTGGTGAAGTCGACGCACACCCTCCATTTTCCATTCTTTTTCTTCACCACGACAGTGTTGGATAACCATTTCGGATATTGTACCTCTCGTATGACCCCTGCCACTAGAAGCTTGTTTACCTCTTGGATGACCGCTTCTGTATGTTCTGCAGATGATCGTCTGCTCTTTTGGACTACGGGCCGAGCTGCTGGTTGGACATTGAGTTGGTGACATGCAAAGGTTGGGTCCAACCCAGGAGTCTCGTAAGCAGACCAGGCAAATACTTCTATATTCTTGCGGAGAAGAGTTAGCAACTGCTCCTTCTCTCTGGCGAGAAGCAAAGTGCCGAGTAGAAAGAACTTGTCTGGATCTCCTCCGCCCACCAAGATCGTTTCGAGGTCCTCCACCATCTTCTCTGTTGGCACTCTACCAACGTCTTCCAGTACAGGCTGACCAGGTAGTTCGACCATCTGGACTTCCTTACATGCTTGTTTAGACTTCATGGCGGCGATGAAGCAGTGCTTTGCCGCTACTTGGTCACCCTTGATCTCCTCCACCCCACTCTTTGTTGGGAAACGGACTACCTGGTGGTAAGTGGATGGCACTGCCTCCATTGTATGAATCCAAGGTCGACCAAGTATTGCATTGTAAGGAGATGAAGTATTGATCACCAGGAAGTCGACAGGGACCACTTTGGACTTTGCTGTGACGGACAAGGTAATCCGGCCTAGCGGCCACTCTGTCTGTCCATTGAAGCCGACCAGAGGGGAGACTGCAGGGATTAAGTGTTGCTCATCAAGACCTAGCTTTTTGAAAAGGTCATAATACATAATGTCAGCAGCGCTCCCTTGATCAATTAGGACTCGTTTCACATCAAATTTGTTCGCCACACCGACGGTGATGATCAGGGCATCAGTGTGAGGATGTTGGATCCCTTCTAGATCTTTCTCAGAGAACACAATGTTGAATTGAGAGGGCTTTGCTTCCGTTCTAGACTTCTTGAACAATGGTCCTACTGACATGACTTGTTGCAAGTGCGTGGCTCTCTGAATCTCGCCACGAAGGGCATTCTCCCTTTGGGGGTCGGTCATCCCATGGATAACGTTTATCACTAGCCTTGGAGCTTGGTCCTCTGGTAGAGGGATTGGGAGTTGTCCCTGTTTTGCCCTTGTCTTTTCCACATCGATCCATTGCTGGAGATGGCCGGCAGTAACCAAGTATTCGAGATGCCTTTTAAGGTCTCTGCAGTTCTGCGTCTTATGCCCTTTCTCACGATGGTAGGTGCACCGCCACTCCTGGTTGTGCCGAGCAGGGTCCCCCATCATCTTAGGAGGCCAAACGAAGTAGGGTTCTCCCTTGATTTTTTCCAAGAGCCTGTAGATCGGCTCCGTGAACACAGTGGTTATGGCTTCGTAGGATCTACTCCTTTCTTCTTCGGTTTGCATGGTTGGTTGCTTATTTTGGCCATACCTCTTTCTTTGGTCCTCCCTCCTAGGCTGTTCGGTTCTATGTTGCCAAGAGTCCTTAACTCCCTCATCTGCGACTGACACTTGTATAGAGGCTGTGTCATCTTCCACACGGGCTCGCTCCTCTATTCGAGCCCTCAGCTCTTTCAAGTCAGAGGCGGGTCGTTTCGTCAATGACTGCCTGAGCTTATGTGAAGGAGGGAGGCCTTGTTTGAAGTATAGAACTGCCAACGGCTCACTACAAACATCTTCTTCCAAATCGCCATATGCCTCCCAATATCGCCGAGCGTATTCGCGCAAAGACTCCTTTTTATCCTTCCGAGTATTGAACAAGGTATCCAATCCCTTCGGGATTCGGCTATTAGAAACAAACCGTGCGACGAAGGCTTTGGAGAGCTGAGCCCAATCATAGATTGATTGAGGAGGAAGCTTGTCATACCACCGGAGGCCATGCTCACCAAGGCTAGAGGCAAAAACCTTGCACATGAACGCATCGTTTTGATTCCAAAGTGACATCATTTGGCGGTAATGGCTGATATGAGTCAGGGGGTCTGACTTCCCATCATAGAGGATGAACTTTGGTGGACTGTACTTATGAGGAGCTTCCACCGCTTCAATCTCAGTGCAAAGGGGGGAAGAGACTAGTCGGTCCAGAGCACGACGCTCTATCTGATGAACGGACCGATCTAGATGCCTCTTTTCCCTTTCTAATTGCCGTTCTGCTACTTTGTTCGACCGTCGGTCATCCTCTTGGTTGTCGTTCAACCATGTCCTCAAGTCACGCGGTCGCTCGTCACGATGGCGTGGAGGAGGAGAGATTGCTGAATAACGACTAATGGATTTTTGTCTCTTGCGAGAGTTTTCTCGAGGATTCTCTATCCTACTACTGGCTCCCTCACTGCGTACCGGAATCGGCCGGCTACGCTCACCACGAGCAGGACTGTAGTTAGACCGTTCACGTCGTGGGGGTGGAGGAGGAGTATACCTCCGTTGCTGCGACGGTCCCCCTCCGGACTTCCTTGGCTCACCCTGAGGTACCATTTGCTTCCTCAGTTGAGCACGTAACTCCTCAATCTCCAGACTCATCGAGTCGATGACACGATCACGGTGGTCCTTCTCAACAAACAGCCGTTGAGATGATTGATAGGCGACGGCATGACGTCGCTCCGCCGTATGGAGGGTTAGACTGTCGTGGTCCATCAGGCTGTCGTTCCCGGTAGGGAAGGCCAGACCCTTATCTTTGGTTCTCTCTGTTCCTGGAGTCTTCTCTCCAATCCCTGGTTGCAAAGTTCCTTCAACGTCCATCGTCGGAGTTCGTCACAAAGCAATCGGAGAACGATTCCCACAGACGGCGCCAAATGTGCGGACCAGTTTCCGCAATAGAGTAAGATGGAACTTCGTGGACGAACCCTGGTGCACCGATGGTGGAGGCCTGCACAAGGAACAAATAGTTAGGCTGCCCGACCGGGGGTTGGTCGGAAACCCCTCCGACGGTCGAGTCAGTATCGAAGTTTGGTAGAGACAAGATAGAGAAGACCAGTGTGTTTTTAGAGTTTAGAGATCGCCCCCTTCAAGGAGAGTGTAGGTTACCTTTTATAAGAATCGTATGACTTATTCATCAAGCTCCCTCGTTCTCCGCCTGGTCTCCAGCCGTGATTGTAGCACATCCCTTAATTGAGGGGAGCAAGATCCGTCATTCGCGGACACCACATGCTTTTTACTTTACAGAGTATTGACTGATCTGTTAGCACTCATGTTGTCGTTGAGTGGGAGCCTTGGATCCCATGTTATGGATTTACCCGCTTCGGAGTGAGGAGTGGTGCTATGGCCAGGCCCATGGTCTTCCCCTCTTCGGAGTGGGGAGTGGGCCAAGACTGATCCCTTAGCTCGGCCCATCATAGAGTGGAGAGAGAGAGCCCACTTCGGAGTGGGGACCTTCGTCCAGTCCAACAAGGTTCCATACAACTAGGCTTGAGTACGGAGTAGGGACCTTCGTCCAGTCCAGTAAGGACCTTCGTCCAATCTAGTAGGGACCTTCGTTCAATCCAACGAGGTTCCATACAAATAGGCTTAAGTATGGAGTAGGGACCTTCGTCCAGTCCAGTAAGGACCTTCGTCCAGTCTAGTAGGGACCTTCGTTCAATCCAACGAGGTTCCATACAAATAAGCTTGAATAATTATGTCCCCTTCAGTTATCAAAATATTAACTTTAATATAATATAATAAAAAAAAAGACATTTAATTCCTTGAAAAGTCTAACACATATGATTATTATCAAAATATTAAATTTTAATATAATATAAAAAAGGAAAAAAAAAAAGACCTTTAAAAAAAAGAGTGAAGACATTTAAAAGTCGCAATTCACATATATAGATAATTGTAAACACAATCCGTGCATAGCGCGGGTGATATACTAGTATCTATCTATACTATATATTAATCAAAAGGGGGTTTTTAACCCCAAGTCTTGTGGGAGCTCGAATCTCCCAATCTAAATTTCCTGATTTTTTGATTAAAAAAAAAAAAATCTTAGCATTTATTAACTTCTCCCAACTCCCAAGTTTTACCCTCATAATAATACTTTGGTGTTGTTTGGCAAGTTGGTTTGTGGCTAAAATAGTCACAAAAGACAAAATAGGCTATTTTAGCCACAACAAAGAAAACATCACATCCAACCTATAATTATTACACTAACTCCCAAGTGTTACCCTCATAATAACACTTTAATGCATTAAGAACAAGCATAAAAAAAATTCTTTGAAATCCAATACATATGAATTCCTTGAAAAGTCCAACACATATGATTATTATCCCTCATAATAATACTTTAATGCATTAAGAACAAGCATAAAAAAAATTTCTTCAAAAGTCCAACACATATGATTATTATAAAAATATTAAACTTTAATATAATATAATAAAAAAAAAGACATTTAATTCTTTGAAAAGTCCAACACATATGATTATTATCAAAATATTAAACTTTAATATAATATAAAAAAGAAAAAAAAGAAGACATTTAAAAAAAAAAATTTAAAAATCAAAATTCACATATATAGATAATTGTAAACACAATCCGTGCATAGCACGGGTGATATACTAGTATCTATCTATACTATATATTAATCAAAAGGGGATTTTTAACATCAAGCCTTGTGGGAGCTCCAATCTCCCAATCTAAATTTCTCGATTTTTTGATTTAAAAAAAAAAAAAAACTTAACATTTATTAACTTTTCCCAATTCCCAAGTCTTACCCTCATAATAACACTTTTAATGCATTAAAAACAAGCATAAAAAAAATTCTTTGAAATCCAACACATATGAATTATTTGAAAAGTCCCAACACATATGATTATTATCAAAAATATTAAACTTTAATATAATAATAATAAAAAAAAGACATTTAATTTCTTGAAAAGTTCAATACATATGATTATTATCAAAATATTAAACTTTAATATAATATAAAAAAGGAAAAAAGAAGACATTTAAAAAAAAACATTTAAAAATTACAATTCATATATATAGATAATTGTAAACACAATATGTGCATAACATGGGTGATATGCTAGTATATATTAAGGAAAAGGGGGTTTCTAAATCCCAAGCCTTATAGGAGCTCCAATCTCCCAACCTTAATTTTCTAAATTTTTTATTTTAAAAAAAAAAAACTCAGCATTTATTGATTTGGTCAAAATCCCCTGATTAACATTTATTAACTTTTTTCAATCTACATGTCTTTCCATATGTCTGCATTTATTGATTTGGTCAAAATTCCTGATCAGTATTTAAAATCCCCTCATACAAATAATTATAGATACAATCCGTATATAGTTTGTCACGCCCCAAACCCGCCCCTAAAAGTTTGGGCATGACCCGTTCGAAAACGAACACTTAACCTGTTGTAAATAACATACGGGGCCTCATTGGAAGCATAAAGTAAGAAAATAACTATACATATAAATTCCATTGAGCTACATCTACATGCCAGGACCTCTTATACATCACATTCATCATGGAAAATAGATAAAGCTCCAAACCATATTTTGTAGCATCGGTGATAAACAAACATACGTATAGACCCAGTCCCATCATTGGGCTGATACAAAAAATCATTGAAGTTCTACGTCTTCAACCTTAAATGGGTAATCAAAATTAAGCCAACATTTCAATAGACTTTACAAAAATAAAAGGCTTCGTGCAGTGCCTGAACCCACGAAGGTTGACAAAAGAAAACGGGTGTCATGACTAGGGCTGACCACCTGGTTGGTTACCTACAGAAACAGACATTAAACAGAGTGAGCCAAACTCAGTGAATAGTAATACATAAATAAAACGATGCTTAACTTGAAACATAACACATAGCAATGCATATAAAGATGTAGAGTTCACATAGTTAGTCTGATTCTGTGCTAAGTACATAATGGCCTTAGGTTCAATCTTGCAACATAAACATGGTGGCTATACGCTCTTGAAACATGGTGGCACGAGGCCTTTGAAACATGGTGGCTATAAGCCCTTGAAATTTGTGGCATAAAGCCCTTGTAACATATGGCATAAAGCCCTTGTAACATATGGCACTAAGGCCCTTGAAACATATGGCATAAAGCCCTTGTAACATATGGCACTAAGGCCCTTGAAATATACGGCATAAAGCCCTTGTAACATATGGCACTAAGGCCCTTGAAACATATGGCATGAAAGCCCTTGAAAAGTTGGCATGAAGCCCTTGAAAGATTGGCATTAAGCCCTTGAAAAGTTGGCATGAAGCCCTTGAAAGATTGGCATTAAGCCCTTGAAAAGTTTGGCATTAAGCCCTTGAAAAGTTGGCATGAAGCCCTTGATACAAAGAACTTGTAACATCCTTGAACTTGTAACATACGTGAACTTGTAACAGACTTAAACTTGTAACATACATAAACTTGTAACAACATAAACTTGTAACATACATAAGCTTGTAACAGGCTTAAACTTGTAACATATACTTGAAACATACCTGAACTTGTAACATACTGGAAACATGCCTGAAACATACTTGAACATCATTCATTAATTCAAACGGAACATATCATAACTAGAGCATTTCTTGTTGTATCATGTCATTATCGTACGCTTAACAATGAGAGACTAATTCACATTCTCATGAGGGTCACACAATGATGCTAAACTTTGCACTTATCTCGTAGATTCTGAATAACTTCCAATTTATAAGCAACATAGCAAAATAACTTCAATTCATATGGATACACATGGCTACTTATATTTACTCAGAATCTATTCTTCAAGAATGAACATAAATTCTTTTAGGTAACTAACTCACTTTATGTGCTCTATTAATCGAAAGCATACACTTTTGTTTAATCATTCTTATATGTTAATATAGTTGCCTTGCCTTGTAATTTAACAGAGTCTTAATGGTAACCGTTACATCATTCCTATGAGTTGACATAACACATTTTCATAATTTCATAATGTTTCTAACATAACATACATAACTTCACAAACTCTTTTGAAGTTTCCATAATGCCACAGTGTTTCTCACATAGCATACATAACATATATGTCAACATAATTCTTACGACGAAGATTTAACATCAATAACGATAAACGGTTAAAGGTACATCAAAGTACTACTACTCACAGTGAACTGTTCCCGGTGGTAATGGTATAATGTCCTCGTCTCGACCTACAATTACAGTGCACAACACATAATATGAAATTATACTCGATCCTTTACATATTCTCTTTGATCATTCAATCAATTAGTCATGGTGGTACCAAGCTCATTATTCTCTAATAAGTTGTAATCCATGTCTTAGAAAACAGGAGAAATCGATGGGAAATGGTTTAGGTGAAGAAATGGTACAAAACTAATTGACATAACGTGAACAATCGTCACTAATTTGGGTATAACTTTTTCTGTATTTATAATTTGGGAGTGAGACTAGTGCTATTGGAAACTAGACTTCCGGGGCTTGATTTTAGGCTCAAGAATCATTCAAAACGGAGTCCGGATGCAAAAGATATGCCTATTCAAAGTTGGCTGAACAGAGCTGTCCCCGCACGTGCGGGTGAACAGTGCCGCACGTGCGGCCCTGGACAGTAGCAGTCCGAAAATGGCTGAATTTTTGGGACTTCTCATTTTCAAAAATCAAACCTTAATTACATGTAAATCAAAGCCTAGAACCCTTTAATACATGGCCAATTTCACATTATTATTCTTCATCAAACACCATAATCTCAAAATAAACAAATTTAATGACTCCATTTCTTCAATAAATGAATTCTTAGAAAATCAAAGTTCATGGGTTCAAAGCTTCCTTTATTATCATGATTTCATGAAATTAATGTCTTAAACACAAGGATTCAAGATAATTAACCTTACCTTAGTTCACTCTTTGATTTCCTCATGGTTCTCTTTAACTTCTCCAAGCTTCCATGGTTGCTCTCCTTCTTCTCTCCAATTTCTTCAAGCCATCTTCAACTCTCAACAATGGTGAACCCTCTCTCTCTCTCTCTCTCTCTCTTGGCTCTCTTTCTCACGGGTCTTTCCCTCTCTTCTTAGATATTTTGAGCTTCCAAAAGATAAGCCCTCCCTTATAACTCATATACACCCATATGCTTGACTATATAAACTTTAACACAATTACGGAGGGCCAAACACGCCCTTACGAATCGCACAAAATTAAATTTCAATTAAACTTTCCAGATGACTCTAAAAATTATGATGATCATAAATATGTCCCATGTTCCGGTATTTGAAGTCTTTAAGGCCTTTAATTTGCAGTATAAAGTTAATCACCCAAACGTCCATTAACGAATCAGACTAATTAGATTTCAAATTAATTTTTCCAAATAATTCCAAAAATTCCCATTAACATATCCAAGTACTCAATTTTGATTTTTGAACCCATAAAGGTCAGTAATTTCCATTTTAAGTTCGTAACTCAACTGATAATGCTTCAATTCTTATAGATATAATTAAATTAAACCACATCATTTCATAGGGAAATAAAGATGATTTCTTATACGCATTTTGGGGTCGTTACATCCTCCCCACCTTAAGAAGTTTGGTCCTCCAAACTTGATTCTCCTTGTCACAAGTTTAGTTCCGTCTTGGACATATAACATTTCTCAATCATTTAGCCATTCACAATCTTATACAGTCAATTCCAATGGAGGTTGCTCCCAAAATCACAAGTAATGCCTCTTTACGGACTAATTGGTAACCCAATTGATAATAGTATGTAATAACATCAAAGCATCGTCTCATTATTCACAACCCTTGTACGTTTCAATTTATTGCTCTGAAAGTTATACCGTCCAAATACTATAACAACGTAAGGGTATTCAAAAACGGATTCGCTTCAAGTATTCGATTACATGTGACTCATAAGCTATCAAACTCTTTAAGTTCACAAACAACCCCAATTATCATAATTTCTCAAGGGTTAAGAAGACATTTACTACATACTCACGTTTCAAAGGCGTATGCTTCTTATAACATTTAAATCTAGAATAACACAGATATTCTAAATCAACGACTTCGTGACTTCTATCTTATCTGTTATAAATTATCAGTTCAAATCAAATTCCTAACAGACTCCAAAGAACAACTCAAATCCCATATCAAGGAATTACATGTTCAGGATAAATTATTAGTAAAATCAAATACGGATCAACCCTTAATGGTCAACAGGCACTAATAGTTCATATACAAATCTCGTTACTTGGTAATTCCCATAATAGAAGTCACTTAGTGATAAGCTGGTAACCCAAGCTGTACATCCTTTCAATAGATATGAATAAGTCGCGTAAGCATGTAGTCTTTAGCTTCACAATTGTTCTTCGTATTCTCCATTTCCGAAAACATAACAAAATCATTTCGTTATATGGATTCAAAACCATATGTACTAATTCGTAACAAGATCAGAACGATGGGAAGAAGAATCCCAATTAATATCGTCAATTCTTCACAGTATTACTTCTAAATACAGTAACACAAGGAGAACCATATTCCAAATCAAATAGCTATGACTATACCAAAGCAAATAACATATAGTTTTGTAAATTCACGCAAACATACCATTGTAGACACTTGGTCATGCTGTCATAAATTCAAATCTAAACAATAAATACAACTATAACAACCATTATTTTGAGCAAAAGGAGCCACTCAAAACAAGGCCAAAAATCAAATTCAAAATCATGCTTGACTAATCAGTCATAACCGTAAGATATAACATCTTCCCTTAATAAGTATTTCTTCTTGTTATAACATAAATTAATCTGGCCTCTTCTTAATCATTTCGGTAGTCCACTATTCAGATGATTCTTTCCTTCCCTACGGTAAAACACAATGTCAACCACATGGTTTCATATTCACAACTTATAATCACAGTGGTCAGCAACAGCCATAAAAAAAAAATAAATTATAGACCAGTCGTCTGACTTAGTTAATTAATATAACAGAGTATCTAATTACTCCACATACGTAGGTCCTATTAGATTCATTCACAGGGTCATAGATTTCCTTAAGTCTATAGTATTCACATCCATCTAGAGTCCATATTGCCTTGAAATTCAACAATTTAGCGACGAAATAATTTGACCACTTAGTATCAGAGTTAGAATGCTTAGCCAGATCAGTTTTATAAGATAATAAATCAATTCGGAATCACGTTGCACATGCCCACTCTCTTTTTTTTTCTTCCTTTTTTTTTTTTTATTTTTTTTTTATAAAGTTCACAGTGTTGTGCAGAACAGTTTGCATTATACCCTTCAAATACAGGATAAGATTAATTTAACAATTGCAATATCTAACATCTGCACATCTACACGCAGAAGTATTTCACAAAAATGATTTCTTAATTTTAAGTCATTAGTATACAGAAACAGAATTTTTAATTCTTATAGTAACTTATCAATTTATCAATCATTTAGTGTGATCTCGAAGTAGTCCATAACTGTCTATCTTTTTACAAGTCTCATGTAAACAAACACATAATGTGGGTAAGATCCTTCATGTCGTTCAACCATTCTTTATCAGAAATCCTGATTACGGATTACAATTTACACATAACAAAACAGATTACGGATAACAGAGTTAGCTTTCAAATTTCAACTTCAAATTTCATATTATAGATTGCAGATCACAGGTTTCCATAAACAAATTACACGGTTCTAACAGGGGTCAATAACCAATTTCCCAGCAGAGCTTATCTATTGAATCGTCAGTAGGAAACAAAATCACAATCATTTGACTCCTTTACAATTTTAGGAAAAATCACCATATGCATGACTTCTTCTTACAGCCAGTCAAACTTAACACAATTTCAATTATCACACAAAACACATCTTATCAAAATAGTCAAACACAGTAACTTTTCAAGAACACCGGTCTAAACATTGTTATGGCAAGGAGTATCATAAAAGTCAGAATATCACATACATCATTTTCTTTGGTCTTAGAAATATTCTGTGCTTAGAGTTTAATCAATTCATTTGAATAGGTGCTAAAGACTCAATCATATTATCATTATTTCTCACAGATAACTGTTAACCAGTAACATACATTTCATTTAAGCATTTGCATGTAAATTATCTTACCAGTTCGTTCAAATCCTTACTACGCTTTCGTTGCGCAATTCTGTTGTTTTAATCCCATTCTGCATAGCAATCCGTCACAATAAACACAAAGAATATACACTAGTCATGGATGATATTCGTTAACATTATCAAAGTACACTTAACGTTGCCATCGATTTTTCATATACTTTCACGATGTCATGCACGATGCCTGAATCTTTTCTAGACACCCTAAAGCTCAATGGAGTCGTGTGTGAGATAGCAACTCGTGCTCTGATACCACTTGTCATAAATATGTCCCCTGTTCCGGTATTTGAAGTCTTTAAGGCCTTTAATTTGCAGTATAAAGTTAATCACCCAAACGTCCATTAATGAATCAGACAAATTAGATTTCAAATTAATTTTCCCAAATAATTCCAAAAATTCCCATTAACATATCCAAGTACTCAATTTTGATTTTTGAACCCATAAAGGTCGGTAATTTCCATTTTAAGTTCGTAACTCAACTGATAATGCTTCAATTCTTATAGATATAATTAAATTAAACCACATCATTTCATAGGGAAATAAAGATGATTTCTTATACGCATTTTGGGGTCGTTACATAGTTACTGTAGTAGCCTTTTTAATTTCTCATATCCAATTTAGCCACAATAAACAAACAAAAGACAAACAAAACATCACATCCAATTTATAATCATTACATTCTTCTCTCACAAAAAAAGTCAAAAAAGCTAAAAAGTCCTTCCAAAATCAAACTTTTTAACCTAGGCTAAAATAGCTAAAAAAGCCAAAAAGCTAACCCACTTCTCAAACGGAGGCTGAGTGATATTTTCAATTTTGGAATTGTTTCAAACTTAAAAATTTAATAATTATGTATGATTTTTCTCTTCTTTTTTTTAAAAAAAAAAATAAAAAATAAAATTAGTATTTTGAGAATTCTTTTTTTGTGAAATCTTTCAAATAAAACCTATGATAAATATGATTTTTTTTAAAAAAGAAATATTGACGAAATTTCTTTGTGCTCGCTATTACAAAAAATAATGAAATTTTCAATTTAAACTAAAAAATGTAAAATTGAGGTCTAGTCTAAATTAAAGAAATTTTATTGTTAAAAAATAGAGAAATTTAAAATTTTCAGGATTAAATTTATTTGTTTTATAACAGAGAAGTAGTGAAAGTTCACTAATCAAGATACAGTTTTAACTGAGTTCTTTGCAATGTCTGTTCTGTTGGGTTCAGTGACCTTTCTTGATTCCATAATTGTTGATGTTGGATCTCAGTGTCATGAACAACAAGACTAGGCCTTGATTTTAATTAAGATAATGAAGAAGCAAAATTGAGGTTGAGCAAACAAGCACGAGAGTAGCTAATCCAAGTAGTAGTGGTGACGCAAATAGAAAAAATGTGGTTGGCAGCGTTAATAGAAATAATTTTGATTCAAACTGACTGTTGGTAGTGATGTAAAGATACAACTCGTCTCCCTCCCCCATAGGGGATAGTAGGGCAGGAGTTGGTTGACTGTGGGTTAGGGCTTGCAGGGTAGAGGAAAGAGAGATGAGATGAGAGAAAAAGGGAAGGCAGTTTGATAATTTGAAAGAAAAAAAAAAAAAAAAAAATTTCTTACCATTTTGTATTATTTCACATATTTTCATGTCTATTGTAATTATTTTTAATTCCCTTTTTTTTTTCTTGGTAATTTCTTTGGTCAATTCATTCATTGTATCTATTTGAATTCTAAAAAACAAAGAAGAAGAAATTATCTCTAAAACAAAAAATAGTATATTAATCTTGGGTAATTATTTAGTAATCTCAGAATATGGACCCATGATATTTCATAGTATTATGATTGGTGGAGAAGGTGGGTAGGTGGGATATTATGTTAGGTGATTGGAGAACATGAGATGCATATTGAATGATGATTAGTTAGGGAGTACAGACACATGGTATTCTGGGAATATTGAATAATTCCCCATTAATCTTAAACTAAATACTAAATTTAATTGATAAAAGAGTATCAAATTTCCTTAGAAAATATTGAATTTTGCTATCAACATTTTATATGAATTTATAATTTGGTTAAGTACACAAGTCTACACATATTAGGTAACTATCACTTAAAATTGAGGGTAAATTACAAATATATCCCATGAGGTTGTCTTAAAATATATATTGTCCATTGTGGTTTTGAAAATCACAAAAATTCCATTGTCAAAAATCTTTATTTAATAAAATTAACAAAAAAAAAAGAAAAGAAAAGAAATTCCTAACTATTCTCCTATGCAGCAATAAAATTACTGAAATTAAAATATATTTCTAATATCATTAAAAATTATTAATTCACTTAATGATTTATTAATAAAATGAGTAATTTGTTATCTAATTAGAAATTTGAAGGAGTAGAATGTAATTTTCAAAACTATAGAAAGCAATTCATATTTGTTTGGCATACTTCAAATAATCCATCTTTTTATCTTTTTTTCATCACATCACCTCTCTACTTTTTTATACATCTTTCATAAAAAGACAAAAAGTACACTTATTTAGGTCATCCCAAACATCACTTCAACACTTATTTAGAAAATATATTTATAATTTAGCTTAAAATTTAAAATTAACTTAGAAAGAATTTGAGTCTAAAGTTAATATATTACTATTGTTTAATATTCTTAAATATATGTGACTTTCACATTCAATCTAAAATGTATAAATTTTTTTTTTTGGGGGGTTATAAATTTTTAGTTTTTGAGCACTACAAATTTAATAATATAGCTATGATTTTAATAACTAAAAATGTAACAAGTGACTTTTTTAGTCAAAAAGTTAAAAAGTTACTAAAAAGATTAAAAAGCAATAATATATATATCAAAAAATTAAAGATTCTCTTTTATCTCTACTTTTTACATATCTCTTAGTAAAAAATTAAAAAATCATCTCAAATATACTAATTTTTTTTTATATTATATTTTAACTAAAAAGTTAAAAAATTACTAAAGAAACCAGTCCCAAACAAGGCCTGAATTTTAATAGATGATGTGGCTGAGATATAAGTCCGTCGGCCAACCCTCGCCGCACTCTCCTCGGTGGGATCTAAGTTAGATCTCCTTCAATTTATTCGACGTGGCAATTTTTTTTTGTTATAAGGACATAACCTCATTAAAATTTAGACTAAAGTGAAAAAAAATTTAAAAGTTAATGATATAAAGACTAAAACGATAGAATTTTATTAGGGATATTTTTCATAAATTTAATTTAATTTACTTATATTTTATTTAGTTTAAATTATTTTTTTATGTTCCAATACGTTTTATGAGTGACATAATTATCAAAATACTCCTAATAAAATGAGAGACTTACGTGTATGTCTTGATATGTGGATTTGTTGTCCGATAGGTCCTAAAATAATTAATGACATTTTTTTATCAAATATTATTAAAAAAGTCACTAATTGTTAATTTTTAGCAATAGTTTAAAAATTGTAATAAAAAATGTCACTAATTATAAATTTTAACGACAGTTTAAAAAAATCGTCACAAAAAAAGTCACTTATTGTTAACTTTCAACCATGATTTGAAAAATTCGTCACAGAAAAACGTCACTAATTGTAAGTTGTAGTGATAATTTATAAAAATCGTGATAAAAAAATCGCTAATTGTCAATTTTTAGCGACATATGCAAAAAATTGTCACAAAATTATTTTTAGCGACGATTTTATTAAGACTTATTCTCAATAGGATTTGATGAGAATTAAGTCTAACTATTAAGGCCTATTGATAGTTTACCTTAATAATAATATGGTGAAACGTGTATTAATGTTTACATTGACATGTTTCGTAATGTGAACATTCACATTGTCAAATATGAATATTCATATTATCAAATTGTTAAGAGTTCAAAACATATTTATAAGAGTAAATTCTATATAAAATACCCTAAATATGAGAATTAAGATTTGGTGGATCAAATGTTTAAATAATAGAACTTATTAAAATACAAAAATATATTATGAATTAATTGAGATACAAATACTTAAAAGATAATTTTTTAATAAATTTGTCATTTTATTATTATTGCCATCTTTTATGAATCCACATAGAAAATGAAAAGTTTAGAGCAAGGTGGAGAAGGATTGGCGGAATGGATAGGAGAAGGGTGATAAATGAGCTAAACGATACGAACATTTAACTGGTTAAGTTTAGTTTGAAATTTTTAATGGATTTTTAAATTTGTTAAAACTTGATCCTTTAAATTTTCAAGTTGATATGAAACAAATTTTTGTCAAGCCGAGATTAAATAATTTGATATTTTTATATAATTTTAAGTTTATCCAACTGAATCGAACGAGTAACTAATTGTTTAAATTTAATTTGAAATTTTTTATGAGTTCTAAAACATGTTTAAAATTAATTTACCTACTTAACAAACCGAATTCAAATGATTTTTTTAGCATACCAAATATGAATTAAATGCGAACTGTATGGTTGGTTTTACGCCTCTTAAATAAATATTCATTTGTCTGGTAAGCAAGGAACAAAGGTAGAACTCCTTTTGAGACATTTGTATGGTAATAAGGAATAGGAGGAGGATTCTAGTCCAAAATATGATCTGGATTGGAGGTGTTTGTTTGGGCTTGTGAGCTCCATAATAGGTTTAATTTCTATGACTTGAATCGTTTATTTTGTTAGGTAGTTCATGTATTTCATTCACAAAAAAAAAAAAAAAAATTAGATCGATCCAATAACTGTAACTTCTTCAATTTACTATTTTTTCACTAAAAAAATAGACGATAATTGTGTTTTTAAAAACTGAACCATACCTTTTCTGATGACAAAAATAATAAATTGAACAAATTACAATTATCAGATTGACATAATTTTTATTTTATTTTTTTTATGAATAAAATATACCAATACTTAATAAAATAAATAATTCAAGTTATCGAAACGAGACACGTGATGAGTCCTATAAATCAAAACAATCTCCTCTCATTCAAATTTTAGACGGGAGGAATCCTCCTCCCAAGGAATAAAGGTAGAACTCCTTTTGACACCACCAAATCCTTTCTACCGAAAAAGAGAAAGAAAGTTTCGTTTTTATTCCATTTTTTGTTTATTAATACCTTTCTTTATGCATGTTGGAGAATAATTATTATATCAAGCAATGCCAGTATTTCCCTTCACCCTTCCTTTCCTGCTCAACCAAAAAGAGGCAGCATATGTTCTTTTATCTTATCTTTAAAATTTAAAAAAAGAAATAAAAAAAATAAAAGAAATATGAATAAAATAAAAATTTATAATCCAAACATAGCTTTTGGATTTTTCTTAAGCTAAGTATGAACTTGACTGTTATGTTTGGCTTTGTGGGGTTTACTACATGTCCTGTTTCAATGATCTGAATTATTTATTTTGTAGGATATTTTGTATATTTTATTTATGAAAAAAATTAGGTTGATTCAATGTGCTTTTTAGACTGATTATTTTTTAAAAACAAACACAAGAAAATGAATAGACTATAATTATCATACTGACTTAATTTTTTTTTAATATATGATATATACGAAGAGCTCTACAAAATGAATGTTTCAAATTATCGAAATGGGACTCGTGATGAACCCTATGGGTCCGAAAAAGACTGTCAAGTTCATATTTAAACTTGAGAGAAGCCTAACCCGTTCTCTTAAAATAACTACTAGGGGTGGGCATGGTTTGATTTGGTTCAGCTTTGAAGTAAACAAAGACCAAACAAACACTAACTACAAGAAATTAAGCTTTTAGAGACAAAAATTTAGGGATAAAATCACTTTTTGGAGACAAAATACTTTTGTTGCCTAAAGTGTTATTATTTTATTTTTAGCAACAAAATTAGACATTTGGTAATGAATTACTAACTTGTTGGGACTAAAAATTGTCTCAAAAAACAAACCCTTTTGGAACCAAATTATTTTGTTCCTAAAAATTCATTTATTAGCGACATTTCAAAATTTTGTCAGTAAAAACTTATTTTTTAACTTTTTGAGACGATTTCTTAGCAACTTCGCGACAACTGAAATTACCTCCTAAATATTTTTCACAACAAAATATATATTTTTAGAGATAAAAAAAAACTTAGTTCCTAAAATTGTTATATGTTGTAGTGTACCAACGCTTCCATGAAATTTAAAACAAAATCAAACAATAAAAATCTTGGAACCAAACTAAATCGAACCATGAAAACGTGGTTCAATTCGGTTTGGAATAGTTTGGAACTGTAGCTTTGATGAATTTTGTCATCATTCTGTTGGCTTTTTGGCTTTTCGAAGGGTATATTTGTAAATGCGAGCGTGCCAGCAAGGATCAATCAGTCCTTACAGAAATTATAATTGCCAATCAATTATCAGGCGACTATGTTTCAGTTCTTTCAGCCTCAATGAAGAGGACTTTTACTGGCGGCTTGACTTTAGGAGAAATTAAAAGAAACAACAATTAATATGAGGAACAATTGAAGTATTTTCATTAACATAAATACTTACAATAGTCCAAACTCAGCCTCGAGGAGGTTTACAGCAACTGTCTACTTGAATCTACTTGAAACTACTCCTATGAATTGAAGTACAGTGCAGGTATTTAAAGAACAAGTATTTAAAGTACAGGAAAGGTAAAAACTGGAAAGATAAATATGAAATAAAGACTGGTTTGTATGATCTGAGTCTGGGGCCTTTTCTGGGGACTTCCTTGCTATTTATACTTGTCAAGGATGGCCTTCGAACTGTACTTCGAACCGTCGAACTGCTCCTCCATGATCGCTGATCATGCTGCCTTAGAAATAGTTCCACTACGCCATCTCTTGCAGTTGAACTTCCCTCCTGTATTTGAATTTGAATACAGGTAACCGTTGAAGCCACGTCACCTTGTATCTGATTACTGATCTAGTGTTGCTCAGACCACTTGAGAACCAAAATTTATTGCCACGTGTATGATTGAGATTGAAGGTTAAAATCATCTTCCCATAATATCCCCATTCTGCCACGTGTCGAACTGTAACTGGCTTTTACAAAATATGTAGCCAACATTACCCCCCGCACTAATATACCCAATACTTGGAGATATTAGTGGATCAAAAGCTTTTCCCGCGCTTTTTTGGAACGCATAGAATCTATCTTCAGGAAACACAACCGTCACCTATTTCGTGATTATTTGCATTAACTCTCGACTTTGTTTGAACGTTCCAATACTTTCAGCATTCGAACGGATTATGACTCAATCACCTTCTCACTCTATTGATCAAGCATACGAAGAGCCATTGAGTAATGCTGTTTCCCCTCGAAAGAATCTCTACGCATTTATTAGCCACCTTTACCCGCCTTTCTATATTCAGGTCATGGAGGCTTTCGCAGATTATCAACCTTTGGATTATGAACACATTGCTCTCAATCCTTTGGTTTACGAACTTATTGATACAAGAAATTCTTTCTCTAAACTCCCCTCGCACCTTGAACGAACTACTCTCAACCCTTCGCCTCAACAAATTGCAAATATGGACTTAGGAAGTTCTTCTTCACAAACTTCTACTTGGGATGAAGCTACAACTTCTTCATCTTCTGGGGCTTCTGGATGGACGAACTGGTCAACACCTGAGTCCTGGGAATTTAGGGAACGAATCAATCATCATTTTATTGAGTTCACTGACCCTTTAGATTTTCCTTCCTACGCTCGAAGCTCGGTGGTTTATCCTTATGTGCCCATCGACCTTCGACGCAGTTTAGAGGAGAATTTGCTTGTGGCTTGGTATACATCTTCCATGCCCACAAGGATAATGCACACTGCTCGGTGCTTGGAAGAATCACAAGGATATACCCCTTCATTTTTAGCCAAGAAAGCGCAAATCTGCTCTTCTGACTGGCTTACCTACATTAATGCCTTTGTTCCTCCCATCCCTGTGTCATCTCCCCTAACTGAAGCATCCACTTCTTCTTCTCCATCTTCTGGAATAGAAGCATCCACACCTTCTCCATCCTCTGAAATAGAAGTATCTACACCCTCTCCATCTTCTGTAGCAGAACCATCTATTCCTTCTCCTCCTCCCATTCTTTCTTGGACAGAAAAATTAAGGCTTGCTCTTCCAATGGACAAGATCTTTCCTCCTTACAAACCTCCATCATCCCCAACTCCATTTGAGCGGAAACAAGCTCAACTTCTGCTTGCGGCTTTTTCTCACTTACCCTTCAATGTTCTTGAGGATGACATCCCTCTCAAGAATTTTCGATGGGCTTGTGATATTCTGACTAGGGGTCATATCCTTAACCCTATTGCCCAAGCAGAACTTCACATGTTCCTGGATCAACTTCCAGTACTCCTCCACTGGCATCGAAATTCCAAGATCGCCATCCAATCTTTGGATCGACTTTCATCTCTCCGAATTCATGCCCAATACGAAGCAGAAAACTTCATTGAAGACTTCGATGACTTCAAAAATAAAAATTCTACGTACTGGGATGATTTAGTTATGGATGAGTTGGAACAAAGATTGAGGGAAGAGGCTTTCGAAACAAAGGCTGAAGAGCTCTACTATGAAGTGAGAGCACACCAACTCATGCAGCCAACTTTAGAGGAGATGGAAGATATAATAAAGAAAGAACAAACATTCATTGATCATTGTTGGATGAAATTCCATGATCTTGTTATTTATTCTATTCCTTATTTTTATGAACTCGAATTTGTGCCCAAATAGAATTACTTAATGTAATTGTCTTGGCTTTAATACAAGCAAAATCTTTCTGTACTTGTTTGACTCTGTTTCCTTTTGCTTTAAAAGCCAATTCAGAGCCTCGAATTAAATAATCTCATCCTTCGCATCTAGATTCACTTATCTTTAATGAAACGCTAAAAGAGAACCAACATGTCTTTCTCCAATTGATGGAGTAAAAATTGACAATTTGGTTAATGTTATCTCAAATTAGTGCTTCGAATTTAACAACCTTACTCTTCAAAGCTAACTGTAACCAATATATGGTCATAATTAAAATAGCCAATCAACTTTGAATTGACCACTCTTGCTTTGAAAAGCAACTTATGCTGTCTTAATAGCATCTCCAAAACATATAGCATGCTTCGAAGCCGGATTCTGTATTTCGAAGCCGTTTTATTTGATTTCTTGGAGCCAAAATTGGCTTCGAAGCCAAACATCTTTCTTCGAAGCTGACGCCAACATTCAGAATGTGTTCTTCCCTCCAAAATTATCAATATTGGAAGAGTCTCCTCATATTCGTACTTTTAGTACTTAACGACTTACGCAATATATTTTTCAGACACGGAACCTTTTTAAAGCCCCTTTGCTTTGTATTCTGAAATCACTTGCTCTTTTGATACACAAACCCTCATATCCCTCACTTCTTTCTATTTTCCGCCTCCGTTTTCAAAAAAGCGTACCATCAATGGCCTCTTCTTCATCAGAAGTACCAATCGTAGAACGTGTGAGCTCATCCGTAGCCTTGAAGAGGCTCATTGATGTAGAGTGTGAGAAATACAAGGCTGGGGAAAAAAGCGCCATTGACGGGCGTGTCTTTGTCCCTCGTCATCATGAGCGACAAAACTACGTGCTTGGGCCAATCTTCAAAGAGATCCCTATGGAACTCCCAGCTCTGTACCCTCGTCTGGAAAACCAATGTCTCCTTTACGAAGGTGGTCTTGATTGGAAGAACTGGAGAATCAATCGCCCCCACCGATGTTGGCCCACGATGAGACCGGAGTGGCAAGAGTGGTATGATCGGGTTATCCCTGCGAGAACATTGGACCTTCAAGAGCTCTGTCTCCTTGATGCTCTCCGACTATCTAGGGTAACTATTCCGGAAGACCCTTTCTTAGTCCCTGCTGCTTTATGCTTTTGGAACCCTATCTTTAATTTCTTTCAATTTAGATGTGGGATGATGGCTCCTACCGTTCTTGATATTTGCCATTTACTGGGAGTGTCCCCCATCGGTGCCATTATTACACCAGACTTTCTTGATTCAACAGTCTCTTTCTCCCTACCCTCACTTAACTTATCTTACAGTGATTTTGTTAAAGCTGAAAATAAGAAAGAGGGCCTGGTAACTGATAGGGAACTCTTTTCCTTCTTGTTATACTGGCTTTGCAAGTTCCTCTTCTGCACCTCCTCACAAAGAATTATGCCTGAATTTGCTCCACTTGCCAAGGCCTTTGTTTTGCAAAAAAAAGTAGCCTTAGCCCCATACATTCTGGGTCATGTGTATAGAGTTTGTTCCCTTTTTTGTGAGAAACCTTTAGATGCGAATCAAGGGGGGCCATTTTGGATCCTTCAGCTTTGGCTTTTTGCCTATTTCACTGAACTACAATCCAAATGCCTTAAATTTTCTGGATTACATTCTCTCACCCATGGCATAAGACTAGCCAATGCTTCTCTTTATCCTTCCTCTTTTGCTTTTTACTTCTCCTTCTTCCATCAACTACCAGCCGCCCTTCCTATTCACCGTTTTCGTCCCTTCGAGACCAACATAGGTCCACCTTGGTTGAGTCACTTCTTAAGTGACAGACTCTGTGCTTCACCTATTCATAAGGACATATGGGCCTCCCTTCTGCTTCCTAGAGAACTGTTCATCGGGACCACGAACCCCAGAGCTTATAAATGTATAGCAGAACCTTATTGTCCTGCTCAATTTGCTAGACAATTTGGTTTCACCCAAGGGGTCCCAATACCTCTCTGCAGCAATACCAATCTGAGCCTTACCAGGAGAGACCTGAAAGTTAGGAAGTCAAGGCTGGAGGAGGCAGTCTTCAAATTCTTAGATGATTTGGCTAGTTTTGAGTACACCCCTTTCATTCCTGAAGGCCTCGTATTGAAGAGATACCAAAATTGGTGGGAGCATAATATGGACATCTACTTAGCCATTTCACCTCAAAGCCTACTGGAGGTGTTAGATGTGGCCAAGCCCAAGGGAGCTGAAACTGTCCCTTCCTCCACTGTGCCCCCTGCCACCCAGTCCATTCCTGCTACGTCAACTCCTTCGAAGTCCACTCGGACTGTTTCGAAGAAAGGTATATGCCTTTGTTTTCTTTCCTTAGACTATCACCACTATGCTTGTTTATCTCATTTTTGATTCTTCTCTTGTGAAGGTGGTGGTCGACAGCAAAAGAAAAGGAAACTATTCGAGCCTGAACAGACAATAATTGAGGTGCAAGAAGAAGAAGAAAAAGAAGAAGAAGAAAAAGAAGAAAAAGAAGAAGAAGAGGATCCAGAGCACGAGTCACCCTTGATAAGGAAATCAAGAGTAGCTGGTTTGGTTCAAGAGGAAACAGCTACTAAGGAGGTAGAGGGGGAGCTTGTCTTCAAAGAATCCGAGTCTCAGACTGAAACAGCTAAGAAAATAATTGAGGAACAAACAATACCAATCCATAGAAAGAAGAGAAGAAAGATGACTGTCTCTCCCTCCGATTTTGCTGAGGACTCTGATTCCGAAACAATTGCCCAAGCATTCGGAAAAAGGAGGAAAGTGACTGCTTCGACCGCTACCTCAGTCGAAGATCCCATTCATGAGGCAGCTGCTAAGGCTGTGGACCAAGAGCATTCCAAAGCCATAATTGTTTTTGAAAGGGCTGAGAGGAGACGTCAGCAACAAATTTTGAGAGGAGAAGCTGCTGCTGCCGATATGTTGCAAAGGGAAACAGTAAGAAAGCAACAGGCTGCTAAACATTACTCCCTTCGCAGCTCTCCCATTTGTACAAATATCACCGGCTTGAGTAATTTCTTTCACTTTTCCATTGTTTTCTTTTTGTCCATTTTTAATACTGGATTTTGACAACCCTTTGTATTTCTTCCTCTTACAGCAACAACTACTGCATTTATCTTCCCAGCAAGGCCTCCTTCAATCTCAGTTGAGGTTGACCAAATGCAATATGTGAAGACCATCCAAATCACACTCCCACTCTCTAAATCTATATTCGATACATCTTCTTTGAGTTCAAGCATCCCTTCGTCTCCTTTCCTTGGCTTACAGCCATATCTACCTTTTTTGACTTTTAATCTGTCTCAGTCTTCTCCTTCTTCGAGCCTCGCTCTTCCTCCTTCCTTCATAGAAATTCCGAGTGCTATTCCATCTCTGATGGCAGCTGATTCTTTTTCAGAGGGTGCTAGTAGTTCTCCAATTCATGGTTCATCACCTATGCCTATTTCCAGCCCCTCTTCACTAGATTCATTGGTGGCTAAAACCATAGAAGCTGCCAAAGATGCTCCATCCATTTCTCCTATTCCTATGCAGCCCTCTGTGTCTTCCACCACAATACTTTCTATGCCCTTCATGTCTAGGGATGAGGTAGACATCTTCGAAGGAAGACTTGCTAGTCTTTTCGACGTACCTTCTACCTCTCCAACATTTAGTGCTGAAGCTGAGCCATTAGTCTTGGCTGACTCCTTGCTGGAGATTTTCGAGAGTCCTCCTTCTGATAGCAAGTCTCCTGCACCTTCAGTGGACTTGGACACATGCCTGGAACTGTTGATTTCCTTTTCGAGAATCCCCTTCGAGACTCTACAAAGGCCTATTATCAGGAATGGGTTTCTTCAGTGCTGTAATATTGCTGAGCAGTCCAGTATGAACGTCTCAAGTCACCTATCCCAGGCTGCAGCTACTATTGATTTCTACATTAACATTTGTCATGCTGCCAATGCTGCCAATGAGAAATTGGCTAGGGATCAGCGTTTCGTTTCTCAGGTGCATACCGAAATATCAGATCTCAAGGAACAACACTCTTCTACTTCCCAATTTCGAAGTCAGCTGCTGGAGAGGAAAGCTCAACTTGAGGAAGATTTAGCTGCAGTAAACCAGGCCTTGGTTCGAACAGACACCAAATTGCAAATCACCAACCAAGAGCTGTCCGAACGAAAAGAAGACATGGCTGCAGCTATTCAACTGTTTCCATCACTTAACAGTAGGAAATCAACTGTACAAAAACAATTGGAACATTGTAATGATTTTTGGGCCAATTTGTGGCACCATGTACTTGATTCTTTATGAAAAAATCAGGCTCTTATCTATTATCTGAGTGTCTTGTGTGTTTGTACATGAAGTTTATTTTATTCCTTGTGTTTCCCAAATGGTTGGAAAATAAGGCTTCAAGTATCTGCCATTAATCTTCTTGGGATGTACATACCCATTCAAATTTCTTAAATGGTATGCTCCAAAAGGCAGAACTCTATGAATTTGATATGGTCCTTCCCAGTTAGGTGACCATTTGCCAAACTTATGGCTTTTAATCCCTATTGGGAGTACTGTTTTCCATACCAAATCACCTTCATCAAAGCCAATATGTTTGACCCTCTTATTATAATTTTTGGCTGCTTTCTTCTTTTGGAAAAGAATGTTGTTTAACGCCAAAATTCTGGCTTCATCTATGCCTTCTAATTCCAAGCACATACTTTGATGGTACTGCTCAGGATCTACTTGATCTTGGCATCTTACCCTCAAAGATTTAATATTAATCTCCACAGGTAAAACTGCATCATGCCCATACACTAAGGCATAAGGAGTAACTCCTGTGCTTGACCTTGGGGAGGTTCTGTAAGCCCATAACACATCTATCAATAGATTATGCCAATCCCTAGGATTATCGTCCACAACCTTTTGTATTCCTTTTTTCAAGGACTTATTGGATGATTCAGCTTGACCATTGGCTTGTGCATAATAAGGTGTGGAATTAACAAGGCTAATTCCAAACTCTGCCACAAAAGCTTTCACCATTTTCCCATCGAACACAGTCCCATTATCAACTGTTATGGTTTGTGGGATACCAAATCTATGGATTAGATCTTTAATGAACCCAATAACCTCTGTTTGGTCCACAGCCTTGTATGGTTTAGCTTCGACCCATTTAGTAAAGTAGTCAGTGGCCACTAGAATGAAACAGTGATGCTTCGAAGAGGGTGGGTGTATTTTTCCAATCATATCCATGGCCCATCCTCTGAATGGCCAAGGCTTCACTACTGCATGTAAATCAGTTATAGGCACATGCCTTATTGTGCCATGCTTCTGGCATGCCTGGCAACCCTTTGCATATTCTATGCAGTCTTTAAGGATAGTCGGCCAATAGTAGGAATGCCTTCGAAGCAACCATCTCATCTTTACACCAGGCTGATGAGCACCACAAATGCCTTCATGAACCTCAGCCATGGCTGTTAATGCTTCTTTTGGGCCTAAACACTCCAGCAATAAACCATCTCCCCCTCTTTTGTAGAGGGCATTACCATATAATATATATTGCATGGACTGTAATTTGATTCTCCTGCTGGCCTTCGAAGATGGACCAATCAAATACTGCATTATTGGATGCCTCCAATCTTGTTCTTGTAAGTCATTATGATTGACTTCCAAGACCACATTCCTTTTACTCAACGGTGGTATCAATTTTTGATATGTTGTTTGACTTATGTCCCTTTGGGCATTATCCCTTCTTTTGAAGTTTGAAGCTTTCTGAGCCACATCATTAGCTCTATTATTCAAGAATCTTGGAACATAGGTTACATTTGCTATTTGAAACTGAGAAAGCAGATGTAATGCAACAACATAATATGGTAGGATGCTTACGCTTTGACACTTGAAAATCCCTTTTACTTGGTTAACCACCAATTGAGAGTCCCCAAATATGTCAACTGCATGTACTTGTAATCCAATAAGGATTTCTAGTCCCGCTATTAAGGCTTCATATTCAGCCTGGTTATTGGAACAACTAGCTTCATCCACTCTGAAACCATGCGTGGTTTCTACCCCTTGTGGAGACTTAATCACGATACCAATCCCAATCAATCCATTGGCCTTCGATCCATCGAACCACATTTGCCATGGTTCAACACTAGCCATACCAAGTTCCATTACCTCTTGGCTCTCTGTTTGAGATGGATGATCTGCCAGAAAATTGGCTAATACTTGCCCTTTTACTGCCCTTTGAGGGACATATTCTAAATGAAATTCCGATAAGGCTAAAATCCACTTGCCAATTCTTCCCCTCAACATAGGTCTAGATAACATGTATTTAACCAAATCTGTGGTTGCAATTACCAAGACAGTTGTAGGTAAAAGATAATATCTTAATTTCATTGCAGCAAAATACAAAGCAAGACACAGCTTTTCAACAGCTGAATATTTACATTCACAAGAATTTAAAAACCTACTAAGGTAATAAACAGCTTGTTCCTTGCCTTCTTCATTGTCTTGGGCCAAGAAAGCTCCCAATGAATCTTCTGCTGCCGCTATGTATAACTTCAAGGGCTTATTTCCTTTTGGTGGCATCAGCACTGGAGGGTTGGCCAAGTAGGCTTTGATACCTTCGAAAGCAGTTTGATGCTCTGCTGTCCACACAAATTCCTCTTCATCTTTCAGCCTTAACAAGGAAGAGAATACTTTAGTTTTCCCTGCAGTGTTAGAAATAAACCTTCGAAGAAAGTTAACCTGCCCAAGGAACCTTTGTAATTCTTTCTTACTTGATGGAGGCCTAGCTTCGATGATGGCTTTGGCTTTATTCTGATCAATCTGTATTCCTTTCTTGTGCACTACATAACCCAAGAAATTTCCAGATGACACACCAAAAGCACATTTAAGAGGGTTGAGTTTCAACTTAAACTTCCTCATTCTTTCGAAAGCTGCTTCTAAATGAAGCAAATGCTTCTCCATGGACTGGGATTTCACCACGATGTCATCAATATAACATTCTAGATATCCTCCAATAAGGTCATGAAAGATAGTATTCATAGCCCTCTGATACGTAGCCCCAGCATTCTTCAGACCAAATGGCATCTTAACCCACTCGAAGGTGCCAATATTCCCAGGACATCTGAATGCTGTCTTGTGGATGTCTTCCTCTGCAATACATATTTGGTTATAACCAGAGTGACCATCCATCATTGATAGAACTTGATGGCCTGCAGAACTGTCTACCAGCAGATCCACTATAGGCATAGGGTACTCATCTTTAGGAGTTGCTAGATTTAAGTTTCTGAAATCGATGCATACCCTCATTTTGCCATTCTTCTTGACTACAGGCACAATGTTAGATAGCCATTCAACATACCTGGCTGTTCTAATAAAGCCTGCCTTGAGTAGTCTCAGAATCTCTTCCTTAACTTTCTGAATTACTTCTGGACTCATTCTTCTTGGTTTCTGCTTGTATGGCCTAAAATTAGGCTTCATAGGGAGCCTATGTTCCACTAACGACCTATCCAATCCTGGTAGTTCATTGTAGGACCATGCAAAGCAATCCTTGTATTTCTTCAGGATAACCAACAACTGGTCTCTGTCCAGAATATTCAAACAAGCACTTATATAAGTGGGTTGTTGTATGGAACCTTCCCCTAGATTTACTTCTTCTAAGGGATCTTGCGTTTGAGGACTTATCGAAGCTTCTTCTCTAATTTCTTCTACCTTCGAAGCAATCTTCTCCCCTTGTTCTGCTTTTAGGCTCTTTGGTTCAACATCTTTACACTCCTCCTTATAGACAAAATCTGTCCATAAGGCATCCTCTTCCTGTATCTCCTGGACTTTTGTCTCAACGTCCAATGCACAGTATTTCCCAAGGGTCAAACTCCTGACCTGTTGTTGCTCTTGTTTACAGCCAATTATCATGGCTTCTCTTTCTTGTTTCTGCACTTTCTGGACTATTGCCTTTACATCCAATGGTGAGAATTTGATCAGAGCCAAAGACCTGGCTTCTTGTTCTTCATTCCTTTGCCTACAACCAGGCATCATTGTCATCTTTAATGACAATCTCTTCATCAGCACTCTCTTGAACCAAGTGCTTCAGGTGTGTCACTTCCTCATCAGCCGTCACTTCGGCTGAGCCATCAGCTTTCCTCAATATACTGAGTGGGGTTACTCCCTCAATGTACAGCTTGGCTTCTGCAAAGTCTGCACAAGCTATGAAGGGTTGAGGATCTGCATCAATCTCCTCTGTCTCTCCATTGCTCAGGGCCATCATGATCTTCTGATGCAAAGAGGAAGGCACACATTTGTTGGTGTGAATCCAATCTCTCCCAAGTAAGGCATTATATTTAGCATTGCTGTCGATCACGAAGAATGCTGTCATACAATCCCTAGTTCCCACACTCAAATTGATAGGCAGAATTCCTTGGGCCATCTGCTTATCTCCAGCAAAGCCAGCAATGGTTGTACTGGTTGGGATCAACCTGGGATTTTTCTTCCCTAATTTCTTCAAAGAAGATTTCGGTAATAAATTTACCGCCGCCCCATTGTCTACTAGGACTCGGTTTAACTGTATCCCATCAAAGAAAGCCTTAATGTATAAAGGCTTAACATGTTGAGTCATAGAATTCGAGGGGTATTCAAAAGGATATGAGAGGTTGATGCTCACCTCCTCCTCGCTTTCACACTCAGTTTCCATTGGAATAGCCATTTCAGGAGCATCCTGTACCATACTCACTTGTGATTCCTCACTAGAGACAGGAATTGGATCCATGTCTTGGTCCTCCTGATCCTCATTTTCAGCCTGGAATTCATGAGGTAGTACATGTACCATGTTGACTGATACAGGTGGAAATGAGCCAAACTGGATGGCTGGTTGTACCTTCTCTTCCCCTTGGCTACCTTGCCCAATGACTTCAACAGCATCCTCCATGCTGCACTCTGGCATTTCATTGTTAACTGATCCCTTCGAAGGATCCTTCTCAACTAAGCTTTCAGTCAAGAATGTTTGTTCAGCCATGAAGGCTTCGAACATTTCTTCTTCTGCCATTTCCTTCTTTTGGCTCATGCCAATCTCTTCTTCTATTTCACTATCACTTTCCATCAGAGCCTTCTCCAGCCCTGCCAAACTGGACTTCTCTCTGGCCTTTAGTTCAGAATGAACTTGGGCCAATTGTTCTCTGCTACAAGCCACTTTACTTTGTAGCGTCGGTTTTGGAGTATGGTCTGACTTCGAAGTTTTCTTTCCTTCTGGCTTGACCAGTGAAGAACTTTCCCCACTTTCCTTCAGATCTTGCTGGTACTGGGTATACCTGCGCTGAATCTTCCTCCTCTGTGATCTGGAAATAACTGGAACCATATTTGGTTCCTTTGTCTTTGGATGTTTCAACAATACCCAGTTGTTCGGAGCCACCAAAGGAGGTTTGACCATTCTGCCTGTAATTCCAATATCTCTCCTGGCAGGGAATTCCCTGGGTTTGTTTTGCATTACAAACCAATCTGGGACTCCAGGCACCCAAGAGCTTACTGATTCAGATATTGAATCACCCTTTTCCACCTTCGAAGCCATCTTTAGCATTGGTTGTGGAGGTAAGTGCTTGGTTCTGGCCTCATAGTTCGAGCTTGATTCTGGCCTTCGATGGGGATGGCCATTTTCTGTTCTGTGTGAGGTTGATCTGGGGGGCCAATCTCTGGCTTTAGTCCCATAACTTGAATTCCTCTCTAATCTTCTTTCAGAATGTTTGCTCTCCATTCTGTAGTAGTTAAGTGGTCTAGACTCATACAAGGGCCTTTTGCCCTTAGCATGCATCCTGTCCATTGTAGGCTCAACCATTGGTGGTCGCTGCCTGTCACCAGCCGGATACGGCCTTTTGTTGTAAGCGTTGGTTGACTTAGGACGCCTCTGAACGTCCCTGTAATATTGCTTACCGTCAACTGGAAGCCCCTTCAACCATTTGTAGCTTAGCCTACATCTGGGACACATCCTCTGCATTACTGCTGCTTCCAAAGAATCGTCATCCAGTACTTCTTCATCAGAGTGTTCCTTCTGATGTGAGAAACCTTGTCCAATGACTGGTGGGTTTCTAGTCTCCTTCTTGGCAGTTGTCTGGTTGGCAATATGCATTTGCACATTAACTTCTTCCAATTCCTGCAGAGATAGGTTCTGAAAGTTTGGAACAACCACATTAGCCGCGCTTTCTCCAACTTCTGGAAACGGGTTGCTGTCAATCCCCATGGCCTTCTCTGTTTTGGCTGGGAACTTCAAACTTCCTTTCCGAATTTGCTCTTGGATCCTGTCTCGAAAAACAATGCAGTTTTTAGTCGAGTGAGACCAAGAATTATGCCATTTACAGTATACTTTTCCTTTAAGTTCATCTAGAGATGGCAGTTTTACTCCTTTTGGTAACTTAAGGAAATTTGCTGCAAGCAAATGATCAAAAATGTCATCTGCTTTTGTTAAATCAAAAGAATACTTTCTGTGAAAATCCTTCTTTTTAAACTGCTGATCGATGGTTGTATCCTTATGAATTAATGCTTCACAGATTACAGGCTCTTTACCCACAATCTCTGCTGCATCGATCTCATAATTGGGATCTCTATAATATGTCTTATACGAAGCATTATTTCGATCTTGTTCTTCCTCTAGTAATGCTTCATATCGAGACACCTTATAGGTCAATTCGACCAAATCCCTGAATTCAGTTGAGTCAAACTTTTTTCGAAGCCTGAACTCTAAACCGTTTTGAGCCAATCTTACAAATTCTGGCTCTGGAAGGATGACCCTACATTTATTTCGAGCCCTTTTAAATCTGGCAATAAACTGAGTGGCCTTTTCTTCAGGCCTTTGACTCAATCTTGCCAAGTCTGCCATAGAAACCTCTGGCTCCGTCTGGAAAAATTGGGCATGAAATGCCTCTTCCATTTGTTGCCAATTTTGAATGGATCCAGGTGTAAGGTTGATATACCATACAAACGCTCCCCCAGTTAGAGAGTTTGGAAATAATCTCAATTTTATGTAGTCATGATTAGTGAATTCACCACACTGAGCAGCGAATCTAGCAATATGCTCTACTGTTGATTGATTTCCAGTTCCATAGAATAAGGTAAAATCTGGTATTCTGAACCCTCTTGGGTATTCATGTACCCTATCCACCCATTCTGGGTATGGTTTTCTGTATACAGGAGTCTGGACCCCCCGAGCCATTGGTCCACACATCTCCCTAACAATATCAGCAATTTGGTCCCTAGGGACCATATTTTGGGCTTGCTGAACCACTACTGGAGGAACAAACACAGGGTTTGGTGGACATCCTTGTGCCTGTGGTCCTCTTGGTCCATAAAGTGGTACATTTGGGGCTGGTTGCCCCTGTGGTGCAGGTTGCTGTTGGGGGTATGGGTAACCCCTTTGAGCCTGTCCTGCGAAGGGACCTGTGAAAGGTGCTGGAACGGGTGTTGTGTCCCTTCCATTTACAGGAAAACCTTCCGACCCCCCGGGTATAAATTCGAATAAGGGATTATTATACCCCCTGGTGCCAGGTATGGCTTCGAACATGGGATTTGCCACCATTCTTATGCCAGTTTCTTGTACTTGGCCAGATCTACCAACTGGTGTGGCTTCACTGTTGAAAACTGTGGCATTTTGGCCTACTACAGGCCTTGAAATGGGTTCATACCAAGACTGAGGCGACGGTCTTTCATAGTTCTGAGTACTAGTCTGACCATTAATTTGTCCATTAACTTGCATAGGCTGTTTTTCTCTAGCCAATCTTTGCTGAGGGACATTTAAAATTTCCTCTGTAGGTCTTGTATTTGTTGGTTGGTGGTTGTTCATTCGATCCAAAAAGGATGTTGCCCACCTTTCCATTGTGTTCATTAGTTGTTGTCCCATAGCATTTACTAAGCCATCCCATGGATTTGTTGGCTGAGTAGATGGAACAGTGGATGGTCCAATTCCTTGGTTTCGTCCAATATCCTGAACATATGGTTCTTGTCCAGAAGTACTGGTCTGCTCGACCAAAGGTTCTGATAACATAGGAGTCTCCACAGGGTGTGTTTCCACATTCTCCCCTGGATTAGGTATTTCCACCTCTCCTTCTACGCCCTCTTCCAAGCGTTCATTTTCTCCTTGTTGTCTCCGTCTAGCCATTTTAATTAGTCCCACTGGGCGTGCCAAAAATATATGTTGGCTTTTTGGCTTTTCGAAGGGTATATTTGTAAATGCGAGCGTGCCAGCAAGGATCAATCAGTCCTTACAGAAATTATAATTGCCAATCAATTATCAGGCGACTATGTTTCAGTTCTTTCAGCCTCAATGAAGAGGACTTTTACTGGCGGCTTGACTTTAGGAGAAATTAAAAGAAACAACAATTAATATGAGGAACAATTGAAGTATTTTCATTAACATAAATACTTACAATAGTCCAAACTCAGCCTCGAGGAGGTTTACAGCAACTGTCTACTTGAATCTACTTGAAACTACTCCTATGAATTGAAGTACAGTGCAGGTATTTAAAGAACAAGTATTTAAAGTACAGGAAAGGTAAAAACTGGAAAGATAAATATGAAATAAAGACTGGTTTGTATGATCTGAGTCTGGGGCCTTTTCTGGGGACTTCCTTGCTATTTATACTTGTCAAGGATGGCCTTCGAACTGTACTTCGAACCGTCGAACTGCTCCTCCATGATCGCTGATCATGCTGCCTTAGAAATAGTTCCACTACGCCATCTCTTGCAGTTGAACTTCCCTCCTGTATTTGAATTTGAATACAGGTAACCGTTGAAGCCACGTCACCTTGTATCTGATTACTGATCTAGTGTTGCTCAGACCACTTGAGAACCAAAATTTATTGCCACGTGTATGATTGAGATTGAAGGTTAAAATCATCTTCCCATAATATCCCCATTCTGCCACGTGTCGAACTGTAACTGGCTTTTACAAAATATGTAGCCAACACATTCATAACAAAGTCACAACTTCTCAAATATCAAGTAATATATCAATATTTTACAAACAAATTTATATACAAGAACACACTTGTAAGCGGGGGCGGAGGCAGCATAGGGCCGGGGGGTCACGTCCCCCCCCTCAGTTTTGAAATTTCTTTTTTTGCCATGCATAAAATGTATATTTTTTTTTTAACATGTTCTTTGGCTAAGGATTTATTATATTGTTCACAATAAGTAGTTATTTGATACTTTGGGAACACTATGTGGCATTATTTATATAATGGTTTAAATCAATAGTGTAGTGAAAAAATATTATAAATTGGATATAATGAACTCATTATTTTTAAGTAGTTGACATACCACTTAGTGTGATTTGTGATTTTCTATGTTTTGAGTATTACGTAGATAACGCCATATGGTACTCTAAGTCTGTTTAATAATTTTCATTCAAAACGCATCATTTATAAGCAATGTCATCTCTTTAATATGTTTCTGTCAAATAAAAATTAAATAGATTTTATAATAATTTGTGCTGTAAATGATGTGTTTTTATTTTTTAAAATTAGGAATTTTGATTCATAATTTTTTATGCTAAAATTGTAAACTTATATCATTCCACACCGAACTATTCCACACTATTATAGAATTTTGATCTATTCATATTAATAATGAATATGTAATTTTTTATGTTTAAATTTATCTCATAAAATTATGATTATCTTAGTGTTGCTCATATTTTTTTTTAAATAAAAAATTATAATTAATAAGTGCCCACTCTAACCTAATTTCTGGGCTCCGCCACTGCTTGTATGTAAAGGGTTAACAACATACGAATATATGTAAGATACTAATAAGATACTTGGTGTTCTACCATGAATAACAAATTATATATATATATATGCATATATTCAAACGGTCTGGTTCTGTTCCAAATTGGAACCATGACTATGAAACCATAGACTGAACTGTCAAGTATAATTTACATATTTTAATAACCAAGACCGAACCATACATTGACAAAACCAAACCAAACAGTGCGATTTGGTCTGAATCGAATCAATTTGCATTTTTTTTCTATTTTTTCTTAACCCTAATAACTAACCCCATCGTTCCTTCCATTGTTTGCATATTTTCATTGTTGTTGTTGTTGTTGTTTTTTTTTTTTTTTTAGGGGGGGGGGGGGGAAGGGGCTAAGTTATTATATAAAAGATAGGAGGAAAGTCGAGACAAGTGTGATAGAAAAAAAAATGGTTTTGAATCATGATTTTGGGCATCTTTGAGCCAAAATAAAGAAAAGACTCATGTCTTTTAAGGTGGGTCCATGTGGTAATATGTTCTCCTCTGTAGGTAGATTAACACGTCAAAGTTTGTTCAAAATCGTTAAGGAGTGAATGAGAAATTGATTTCAAAACACCATTTGAAGTACTGGTTGAAGGATGATAATTAAACTATTTCCCACATTAGTTACCTAGGAAACCAAGTGAGCTTATATACTCCTTTTGTGGACATGGGTTGGGCCTAAGGGGTACGAAAGCTTTGTAAAAGAGGGAGAACTTTGGAGATTTTTTTTAAGGTCTCTAGTATTAAGATTTTATAGCATAAAGGACACTCAATATTTTTATAATGTCTAAGGTCCCTCAACATCGATCCAGAAAAATTCGATCGAGAGAATTTCTTTGGACAAATCACAGAGAAAATTCCAAATTTCTTTAGACACATCACAGAGAAAATTCCAAATTTCTCTAGACAACAATGAGGACTAATTCTCTGCTTCAGAGAAAATTGGGTTGGTCTAGAGAAATTCTCTGGTTTGGACTGAATTTTTTCTAGGTTGAAGTCAATTTTCTCTGGGATGGTCTAGGGAAATTCTCTAATTTGGACTGAATTTTCTCTAGTTTGGTCCAGAGAAATTCTCTGGTTTAGATTGAAATTTCTCTCGATTGATTTGAGGGACCTTAGACATTCTCTCCTTGGCATTTCATCAAACACCTTCTTTGCTAAATCCATGTCCCCAGATCGTGTAAGGTTGTCTCCCTTTTTTAGTTGCCATTATGATATTTTCAATCATTATTTAAAGACAAAAGTCGAGAAAAATCTTGTAATCTAAGATCCAAAAATTGTCAAACATAAAACATAAACTAGTGTAATGGAAACCCAGATTCCATTGTATACCTTCAACAGGCCTGGAAGAAGCCTCTCCACTATATGATCATGATGATAATGGAGATGGACCACCACTACCACAACTCTGAATTCGATTTAGAAGTTTTCAGTGAGAAAAGCAGCGATCGGAGATGAGCATGGGCATGGCGGTGGTGGTGGGAATGGGGATGATCTGGAAGTCTTCGTGGGGAGAATGGGGACGATCTGGAAGACGCGAAGATGAGAGAGAGAGAGAGAGAGAGAGAGAGAGAGGAGAAGAGGTGAATTTAGCAGAGGAAGAAAGTTTAGAGAGAGAAAAAAATGAGGTTTGATTTGAGAAATTTCTCTGCGATATATGAGTGTAGAGGTTGAGGAACCTTAGACATCATAAAATAATATTGTAAATTTCTTCCACTACTAAATATGAGAGAGGGATCTTAGACTAATTTTCCCGAGAACTTATAGTTTAGTTGCATATAAATTTGTCATCCAGTTTTGTAATTAGTTTTCCTCTCATGACTATATCCTCTTTTTATTCTAAATTGATTGGAATACAAAAGATCTACAATGTGATCCTTCCACCGTTGGATTGATCAAGTTATTTTGTGATTTTTTCCCTATCTATCTATGGACATTGTTTTCAGTGTAATCCAACGACTGGGTTGTTCTTAAACTGCAATGTACTTAGTTTAGTTGTATGAGAATATTCTATTTTATGTTTTTAGCATGTTTTGCATAGTTAGTTCTGTTATTTTCATTTTCTATTGGCTATATAATGCCCAAGATCAAACCGTTTTTGATTTGGAATGCGCATTATATTAAGGATAAAACAATTGTGTTATTTGTTTGTATTTTTCCCTTAAACAAATAAAAATATTTTAATTAGTGATTCATTGCTGGTCATTTTTATTTTTGGATGACAGCATCCCGTAAAAATTATTGATTTCTTTTAGTAATTTTTCAATTTGTGAGCCTACTTAATCTTTAAGGTAGTGATCAAATTATTACTACTAGTTGAATCATTAAATTATTTTTTACCCTTATATTTATCCTTTTCTTTTTTCTTTTTTTGGTAACAAAAAAAGGGGATAGCTAGGCTACGCTAGCCAGCCCCAGCCTCGGGCAAGACCTCTTTTTCGAAGAATTATAAAGGCGCCATTCAAGCAATTCAAATGATAAGACATGAAGACACTTACCGCTAAACCAACCACTGTTGACTTATTTATCCTTTTCTATCTTCCCCTTATTCTATGGATGATTTGTATCAATGTGGTGAACACTTAGATAGCTTAGTTAAAATTGAACTGTGATTGGAGTTCTAAACCTAAATTTGTTAGTCAAATTCATTGATTATGACTGACTAGTTACTTATTAGTGGAATCATTCTTGCACTTGTAGTTTTGAACCTTCAATTAATGGTTTATATAACCTACGTGGGAATCGATTTTGTGAGTTTCAGAATCTGATTATTTGAGTATCAATCATTGACTTGGTTTTTTTCAATATGGGTATAAAGATATGATATGATATTTAAGCCATTAAGCATACAGTGAATTACCAAATTGATTTGATAGTTACGCGAGTATTTTTCATGATAACTATTTTTTTCTTCAGGAATTTTTCAATGCCTACATTACTAGGAAGGAAGTCAAAAATTTTATTTAAAAGGGATCAAAGTAAGTGTAGCAAAAAAAAAAGAAAAAAGAAAAAAAAAAAAAAAAAAGCCATTTTAAAAAAGATATATACAAAAAAAACACAAATAGTAGAAAAAAAAAATCAATAGATTTATGTAAGTAATTTCTTAATACTTATCTATATATTTCGTACAAATTTTTAGTTATATAATTTGGATCTTAGTTCACAATTTATCAGATTATCATTTTAAGACATTTTATTTGTTGATATAATTTATATATATATATATATATAAATTACCATTATGATTCTTATAAGTGAAATAACAATGAATTATGTACCATATATGTGAAAGAGTTGAAGACAGTACCATAATAAATAAATAAATAAAAGCTTGAAAATTTTTATGGGACATGCCACCTCGCAATTGGCCCGGGCTTCATCCACGACCATCCGACACAATATAGATGTGTGGGTTGCCAGTCTAATAACTGGCTTGGGTTAAATGGGGCCTGGAGATAAGAGGTGGCAAAAGCCATCCAAAAGTTTATTTGGATAAAACATTTATTTTTTTAAAAAAATATCATTATACCCTTTAATCAAATTATTAAAATGACCTAGCTCTAAACTTAACTCTGACCATCTCCTCGCAATTCTCACATCCCTTTGACCGGCTATCCCAAATTCGGTTAGTCATTCCCAAAACCCTTCCCATTGTCACCTCCTCTTCTGCCACCAATGATCAGCCATCCCTTCCCCGTTGTCACCACCTCTTTCTCCTTTTTTCTCTTCTTGTATATAGCAATACTGGTTTGGACCCGAACTATTTGATGTTTTAGATTCGGGTTTTATTGTCTTGTATAGCCATTTATGTCTTATTTCCCTTATACCCCTTTGGTTTGGCTTTTGGGTTGTGTTGATTGCGTTTGGAACATGTTGGTACCTTATTTTTCAAAAACCTTGTTGCCCAGAATTTTGCCTCTATGCTCGAGCGTCACTTCTTACACTCGAGTGGTCTTTGTGAATTCTCAGTACTTTTGCAAGTTTGTAAAACTAATGGGAATTGGCATTCTTTGCTTGAGCGAAATTTCTTACGCTCAAGCGGTCTTGGCTTGAGCGGCCTTTATTAAGCTCGAGCATTGGCCTTCTGTTTGTAAAACTACTGGGGGTTTGTATTTCACACTCGAGTGACAACTTCTTGTGCTCGAGCAGTCACATCTTTTGTGTCTTACGCTTGAGCGTCACTTCTTGCACTTGAGCGGTCTGTGCGTATATTAGATTGTAAAATCATTTTTTTGAGTCACTTTTTCATTTCTCTCTTTCTCTCTCTCTCTAAACTTTCTAAAAACTCTAGATCTACACTTTCTCTCTCTAAAACTCATATTCTCTCTTCTAAAACACCTAGATCCATTGATTTCTCTGCGCTATTCCCTTTGCGAAAAAGGTAGAGCTCACTTAGAGCTTCATTTTCATTCGAACAAAGTGGGGTTTCGGCGTTATTGAAGTCTTCACCCTCTCCATCGTCTTCTAAGCTTGAGGTAGAGATTCTTTACACTCTAGTATGAGTTTTACTTTAGTCATTTGCTATTTCAAAAGATTATAGTGGTTTGGGGTTTTTGTTGAAAACCTAGGGTTTGAAATCAAAATGTAAAACATGGATTTTCAAATGGTTTCTAGGAAAAGCTTGTGGGTATGAAATTGGGGTTGATATATGTTGAAATGAGGTATTTCCTACATTGAAATTGATTTTCAAAGAGAAAGGGATTTTTCCCTAAAATGTGAATGTTTGAGATTGCAAAGAGAAAATGGAATTGATGTTGAGAATCATGAAATTGAAGTAATGTTGATGATGGCGGTGGAGTTGAATATGCATTATCACTCCCATCTTGAGATTTAAAAAAAATGTATCTTTAATGAAATTTATTTATCTGTTTAGAAATATTTGTTTTGGACTATTGGTGGAGGATAGTTATGAGTGTTGTAGAAATTGCATGGGAATTAGGTGAATTAAAAGTAATTTCTCATCCATGTATATTGAACATTGTTTCTTATTTAATACATTGAAAATGTATATGATTTTGAAAAAGATGGGTGAACGTGGGAAAGAAGTGTGTATCACCAAATCAAGTTGGCCTGTGTGTCCAAGGTAAAAGTCTTGAAAAATGCGTTTATACATGAGTGCCGATTCCTGTGGATGAAATATCCGTAAAATGGCAATAGTAGCGCTTGTATACGTTACGTTTACATGGGTGTCGTTTGACTGTTTTCCGCAGATGAAATATTCGTGAAAGCTTGTACTGGTTTGAGATTTCCCCCTGCTTTCTATTGTAAAGGGCATGGTTTTGAGAATTGTGATATAAACCTGGCATAACACAGCTTTTGAAAAAGGTCATAAATGTTTTGGTATCGGCATTGCATATGCATAAAACCTTATGGCTTTGTTAAGATTTATACGTTGTGTTATAGTATTTCTACTGGGCTTTAGGTTATCCTATGTGGGAAAACCATTTTCAGGTGCTAATGATATGCCTTTACCAACGGCTTTTCTTGGGAGGACTGTGGAGCTAAAGGCTCAGTGTTGTTCTTTTGTATTTAATTTTGTATAAGCTTAGGGCTTTATTTGTATTGAGCTTAAGACTCACTTTTGATGTACCAAAGCATTGACTTGGAAAGATATAAGCCTTTAGGGCTTATGATTATCTGTTTAGCTTTCATTTCTTTTCACAATCTTGTAACACATGTTGTAGATTCAGGATGTATTGTTTATGAATGTGTATCGCATATGTCACCTTTTGTATAAACTCTAATTAATGAAAGCTTATCAATTCATTTATGTTGCTATTTATTAGTTGTTATGAAATGGATATATTGTGTTTATTTCAGAGCGTTACAACTTGGTATCAGAGTGTACCGGGTTTGAATACTTTGAGTTCGTGGGAAGTGGTTATTACCATAATGAGTTTGTCTCACTTGATAAAGACATTTGTATGTATGGTTTGCTATATGATAACATGCTTATACGATTATATGGGTATGCGATTTAATTTCTAGGATATTGATTGGGTCTACGAGTTTTTAGAAGTCATATTAGAAGAGCACCTGATCACTGCTATTTCTAATTGGAACTTTGGCAACTCCGCGGGACGGTCATTATCCAGGAAGGAAATTCGCATGTGTTTATGTGACTATGTGCTTATGTCGATTTAATTGTTGTTATCCACCGCATTAGGATGCGAGTGAGTTAGCTTCAGCATATTTGTAAATGTGCTAATCTCTTCTATTACCTTCATTAGGATGTCAAGACGTGGATGTGGTAATAGTAGACGTGGTAGGCCTAGAAGGCATAAGGTGCCTTTACCGAATGAGATTTTGGCGCAAAAGGAAGGGATTGGTTAGGCCAATGTGGCCGAAAACTGGCCATGAGCGCTTTGGCCCGTGAGATGGCCGGAACTTTGCGGGGATCCATGGACATTCTCAGGGCTGAGAATCAAGTCCCCAAGGAGCTGAGGCAGGGCTATCGTTCTTAAAGAGGGAGTTCTTTCGGTCTAATCTGGACGAGTTTTTGGGTGATCCTAAAGAGCCACTAAAGATGGATGAGTGGTTAGAGCAGATAGTGAAGACGTTTGAGATGCTTGGCATTGAGGACGACGAACTAAGAGTGACCTTGGCATCCTTCTAGCTGAAGGGAGATGTGGGTCAATGGTGGAAGTATGCATGTGGGCGCATTGGAGTGAGTTGGGAGGCTTTTGTCAACGCTTTCCAGGACAAGTTCTTACCTCCCACGGTTAGGGAGAAGTTTGTAGCTCACTTTTCATGCTCCTCTCGGAAGACGACTAGCCCTACAGTTTGGACTCCCGTGGTTCTGAATCTGATTTCATAAAGTGCAATGTGAAACAGTGAAAACACAAAAGAGTCCAAATCCAATAATTCTTTTGGAAAATCGATGTTTGAATCAAATGCCAAAAATGGACTGCTTTGACATATTTTAGAGTTGCCACCTAAATATTTTTGGGAAATTTCGGAAACCTGAGACTCGTGCCAAAGGCCACTTATCCGTCATCACCAAAGTGTCTCGGCTCGAGAACTTAGGTACAAGAGGGGAAGGTCATGGATTGAGCACTCCACTCGCCCGATCAAAGATCGGCCTCTACTAATCATGATGTAATTTTTATTTAGGTTATATGCTCTTGTTCCGGTTTTATTAGCTATTTTTACTATGTGACGCACATAAGTGTAACAAGCCCGCGAGGGACCTCGGCCATAGTTCGGACTCCCCCTTTTTTTTTTTTTTGTTGCGGTTCGTAATCTGAACCAAAGAGTCCAACTCTGGCAAATCGTTTTGAGAAAAACAAAATTTGAAAGGAAGTGCCAAACATGGACTGCTTTGCCAGATACAGAGTCGCCACCTAAATATTTTTTTAAAATGGGAAATTTAGGAAACCCTGACTCGGTGCCGAAGGCCACGTGTCCGTCATCACCAAAGTTGTCTTGGCTCGGGAGCTTGGGTACGATCGGGGAAGGTCAGCTATGAGCACCCCCTTTCGCCCGGTCCGAAGACCGGCCTCTACTAACCATGATATCCGATTTTGAAAACGTTATGTGTTCTTATTCCGGTTATTAGCCTAGAATTACTATGTTATGCGCACAGCAAACAAGTATAGACTAGATTGCCTAATTTAGAAACAAGCATTGCATATCCGTTTGTTTTGAAAAGCGCTTTGGAATTTGCTACTCGCAAGTAGGCTAAGACACGGATTTCAATGAGTTTTTCCAACTCAAACAATCCAACCTTCACCCACAGGCAATCAAGCAGTTTATCTCATATAAGCACTTAGCCACATGGTAATCATGCTGTTATGGCAACATTCACACGCATGCGATATGCTAAAGCGAAAAAAACTCACCTAGTACTCCAAGCCAAAACAGAAACTAGTTAGTAATCATATGCATGGTCCTAGTTTATGTTAAGTGGCTAATGCAACACAAGCAAGGGTGTAATCCAGACAGGCTCGGCTATCCTAGACATGGCATGTGAAATGCTACAAGTAACAAGTATTCAATTTGGAAATTGAAATACAATGCAGTTAGCGTGATGTACCGAGCCCGGTGCATGCAAGACAAATTTATGAATGCACGCATGCATAGCATAAGGTATGCTAATTTAAATATGCCCTAATCTACCATCATAAGCAGGTAAATAAAAGGGAAGAAAGAAGTGGGGGTTGGAATGCACACACACACACACCCACCCTTATTACAAATTCGCCCTCGCTCGGAGGGACCAAATAAATATTACAGATTAATTAATAAATAAATAAATTATTACAAAATTTCTAATTACTAAATTAAATCCAAAATAAAAAGAAAGGGGTCACAGCCGTGCCTCGGGATGCGCGAATGATGCATGCTCGATCCAACTTGCCCGGAAGACCCGCGTCATGCCACTGTTGCCTCTATTTTTACTGCCCTGTTTCTCCAAAAACTTCCAAAGTCCCAGAATACCTTCCTTGTATGCTGCTGCACACCATCGGCTGGAGGAAGTATCCACCGGCCATCTAAAATATCTACTGGCTATCCATGAGGTTATCGGCCATGCACTGATGGCCGGTCGGCACTCTATACTGCTGGTCGGCAGAAAATTCTTGTAGAAGACAGTTTTGACAGCAATAGCAGACAGGCAGTGCATGACATGGAGTTTTGAGCAAATATAAGCATGGCTATGCTCCCTATCATGTGTTAAACTCAAGAGAGCAGAGCCCTCGACCCTCGGGCCATCAATGATGCATCTTGGTGCATGATGGCCTAAAAGGCCAAGTTTACATTTTAATGGAAATGCATGCAACACACAAATGAAGACCAAGGTTCTATCATGTATTGGTCAAGGGCCTCGATGACCGAGAGTTAGAACAAGTTGCATCACTTGTGGTATGAACTCCTCTCAACCCTCACACTTGGTTTGACACCCCAAACCAAGTAATGCAATGCATGTTATGCAAGCATGGCTCCACAATGCAACCTAATACTAAAATGCAAACATGCCAAAGGTAATGCAACATGCAAGGTGCAAATGCAATGCAAACATGGACAATTTAGGCAATAGGATTAGCATGTGGCAAGACCATATTAATCAAACATGCAACAAGCATTAGACAAATGTGCAATGTTGGACTTAAACCATGATGGGGCAGACCTCAATCCACCCCAAAATAGTGGCCAAAAGTGCCCCAAAAGGTGGGCAAATGCTCAAACAAACATGCAAGCTAATGGGCCCAAAACTAAGGCATAAAGGAGAGCACTCCACTACCACCAACAAGACCACACAAGGTATGAATTAGACAAGCAAAAACAGAACTTCTATTCACCAAAACACACCCCAAAATCCGATGATATGGCAGCCCAAATGCCTAGAACATACAAGCATGCACAATGCCCATTTTAAAGCATAAGAGATCAACATTTCAAAATATGAAAGAGATGATAAATGGAGACATATAAGCATGGCATAAGGACTGAAATAGCATGTTAATCGATCCCAAATCACTAAAATAGCTTGACCAAATGCATGTTTAGGACTCACATCTCAAGACTTACAAGCCTTAATGCAAAGCAACTATGTCAAACATGCTAAACATGATAAAACCAGTGGCCAACAGACCTTAAACATGGCAAAATGATGCTAATGTCTTCATGGAATCATGCTAATACATGCAAGGATCATGGCCTAAACACAAGATGCATTTCTATGCCAAATAGAGGAATGCAAAGCAAGTATAACATGCATGAAAGAGGCCAACAAACCACCATTAGATAGAGGTAAAACATGCTCCAAAACATCCAGATAAGCTCTGAAATGAGGCCAAAACAAACCAAGTATGCATGTTGCCTTTTAAGCCAAAAACAAAAGGCAAAAGAGGGACAAAGGGGAGGGGGGTGTCCCTCCCCTATACAAGACTTCAAACCACCTTCCTCATTACTAAAAACCCACTGGTTTTCAGTGATGAGAGGACCCAAAACAACAAGGCAAATAAGGCCTCAAGAAAAGGCACCAAAGAGGCTAAAATAAGGCCTAAGAGGGTGAGTTTGCACTCAAACCACAAAGTGACCTTAATGAAAGTTCAAAAGCAAGAAAATATAAGACTTTTTTATGTTATACACAAAGCTAAAAACAGTAAGCAAAACAGGTAAAAACTTGTTGCAAAAATGGGGAAACTAAAGCAAAGTGCTCACCCTTGAAGAACACCTCAAGAACAGATGATCCAGCCCTCTTCTTCTGATAAAAAACAGTCCAAAACCTCAGCAAACAACCCTCCAAGCCTCCCAATCTCGAGCTAAGGTGTAATGGTGTGTGTATTAGTGCAAAAGTAAGGTGAAACCACACTTTTAGGCCTAAAACCACACACACAAGAGGAGAGAGTGGGAAAATCTAGAGAGAGGAGATATATGGCAGATACATAGATACACAAGCTCTGGTTTTTTGATGAAAATGGCTAACCCCTCACCAAGGGAGAGAGATGGTGCTTATATAGGCAAAAAACAAGGCTCAAGGCTTCTCCAAGAAGCTAACTAAAAGGGGCAAAGGGTGCAAAGGGGTCTTGGCTTCTTGGGGAAGCTAAGACAGCTGGCCAAGCTTCTCCAAGAAGCTTGGCCAAAGGGGTCAACCTTCTAGAAGGTTTGGGGGTTCAAAGGTGCAAAGAGGTCACTCCCATGCACGGGGATGAGTGATGGTGTATTCCAGCTGGCACAGCTGGCATGCACCATGCCTCAGGGGTGGAAAGGATGCACGCCGGCCACCAAAAGGGGTCACCGGCACAATAAAGTGCCGGTCGGCTAAACATAGTACCGACCGGCCATCGTTTTTAAGAAAACACTGCCGGTGGTACACATGTGCGGCCGGTGATGATAGGGGAGGGCCGGTGGGGCGTGGGGATGGCCAACAAGCCATTCCCTGCCCTTCAGGGCAAAAACACAGGTGTTTGGTGCCAAAACTGAACACGAAGCAGTTGAGTCAGGAGGTCCCGAGGCAAGGCGCGCAGCCGAGACCTCCGGGAACTCGAGACGAACACGAACATGGATAATCACCGAGTGTTCCAACGGTGACGTCCAAGTCTTGAGGACGGTCAAAAATGGGGTGTCTACAATAAGTATAGACTATTTTGCCAAAAATTATATTTGATTTCATGTTTGTTTTTTGAAAAGAGTTTGTGAATATGCCACTTGAAAAAGTGGGCTTAAAATGGACATTAATCAAACTATCCCAATTCAAGCAACTAGCCTTCATCCACATGCATTCAAACAGTTATATCATTTAAGCAATTAGCCTCATGGAAGTATGCTTGGCATGGCAACACAAACATTCGATGCAAGATGCTAAAGCTCAAAATTGCCCACCTAGTACTCCAAGCCAAAACAAAGCAAAATAATTAGAAAAATATGCATGCTCCTAATTTAATGCAATATGACTAAATGCAATGAACACATTATATAATTTATAGGCTTGGCTATGAGCATGGCATATGGTTCCATTCAAGACATGCGATAATGCACATATTCAAGCAATGAATTTGAGCATTGATATTGGGTTAGTATGATGAGCCGAACCTTGGATGCATACAAGACAATGGATGCAACGCATAAGAATGCTAATTTGAAAAATGATGTTCTATACTGACCATCATAAGCAAGTAAGTAAAAAGGAGAAAGACGTGGGGTTGAAAGACATACAACTTATTACACATTTGCCCTCGTGCAAGAGGGTGCAAATCAAAGTCCGAGAGTCTGAATTAAACTAATTATTACAAAACCGAATGAATAAATTAAAGAATTAACTAACTAGCTACTCTATTACAACAAGGATAATAATGAGAAATGAACTAGCTATCTAAGTTAACTAGCTATAACAATTACAAATAAACAACAATAATAATAATTACAACAAGACTAATTGTAACAATAATAATAAACTAATTACAACAATACTTAGAGCATTAATTTACAACGATGATGCAAGCAAGGATGCACAAGGGTTGCATGCATAGTGTCCAAGAATAGCTCTGTCTGCCTAGGCCTGCTTTGTTTCATCTTCAGCCACTGTCTTTTGTTTTTTGCAAAACATATTGCTGACCAAACATTGATGGTCGGCCGCACCACACTGAGGCCTGTTCGGGCCTAAATAAGGCTGGCCGTGCCTTGATTTTATACAAAATTTTGTTTTGTGTTCTGAAGTGAAAACAGTGTAGATAGAGTTATTCTGAACTCTATTTGTCCCTCTTACACTTTTCTATCATGGGAAAGCCTCAAGAGAAGGTTGGAATTGTTTCCAAAACCATCAATGAGCAAATTGTTTGCTTGATGATTTCGGCTACAATTTGGACAAAAATCAATAAATGCAATGAACAACAACCCACCATCTCTCATATCATAGAGTAAACTCAAAGAGGGAGGTAGAGATGCTTCAAGGTTCATCAAAACATCATGAATTGACGTATGACGACCCTTGACACAATAGACTTGGTATAACGTTTGACCGAGCCCAAACAATATACTTCATTTTCTTTATGTGGGTTAGTTCATTTTAAGCCAAATTCATTAATCTTTGCCATTCTTTAACCCATTTGTCCAAGGTGATTGTTATGTCCACTAAAGATTATGTCCACTAAGTGAGAAATATGTCAAACGGGAAGTGATTCTCAACATGAAAAAGAGATTATGCCGTTGACAATGAACCTCCGTAGAGATTAAGCCATTAAGCATAGATCTCTAGTTCATGTTTTGAGTAATCATCAACTGATTGAAATAACTCTCAAATGAAAGAAATGAATGGTAAGTTGGTTATTAAAATGAGGTTCTTAAACATGGAAATTAGTTAAAGAAAATCTTAGAACAACATGCAACAAGCTATATATGCGCTATATATGCAAAAGTATGAGACAACAAGCAAACTAATCAAAGCATGAATTAATTGAACAACCTAGGACGGCCCTAAAACAACCCTTAATATGTGAAAAATAGTGGCTCAAAGTGCATGAAAAGAGCCTAAGAAGCTAAGCAACAAAGAAGGAAAACAAGGCTAGTAAGCAAGAACAAGGAGGGGTGGCTAACCCCTCAACTTTTGAAATCTCAAAGTATGATTTTTAGCCTCTTTTTAACTCTGAAAATCAATTTAGAAAGCAAAGAAAAAGAGTGTAAAAGCAAGGGTTTGAGCTATAGGTGAAGGTGTAAGAAAGAGTGTTAACTCTCTCTACCCTTTGGTAGCTCTCCAAACCCAAACTTAGACACTTGAAGGGAGATCAAAACAACACAAAACTACAAGAACTAGATAGTAATAGATAGAACAAGAAGTAAAAGAGAGGATGACAAGCTTATACCTCTCAAAGAAGTGAGCTTTTGTTTGTGAATCAAACTAAGTCCAAATGCACTCTCAAGCTTGAATTGTGGTGTTCAAGGCTCAACCAAGGTTCCACGGCTAAGGTGTGAAGGTGTATATGGTGTATGGATATAGGTTCAAGGTGGTAAGCTTGCTCAAAGGGCTACTTGTACAAGAACAAGGAGCTATCAAGAAGGTGTATAAGCTTTTTAGAAATTCTTCAACCCTCAAAATAGAGATACAACTTCGTTTTTATAGAATTTGAGCAAGAGGGGTCATAAATATTTTCAAAAATAGACAGCTGGTGGGCTCCCACCCAGAACAGTGTTTCTCGCTACTAAGGCACGGCCGACCATCAATAGCTACGGTCGGTCCTCAATGAGGCACAGCCGGGACCTCAATGTGATCCCCTGTTTTTTTGTTCCAGACTCAGCACAGGGTGGTACAATGCGTAAAAATGGATTTTTGGGGTATAATCAGTGGGAATATGGAAGGTTTGGGATAGTTTTGGAGCTTAATCATAGCCTCTTCGTTGAGATCTCGAACCACGCAGAACACCACTTTCATCATCAAGTGTACCAGGCAAAGCGCTCGAGCCTTGCGGGCGATCAAAAATGGGATGTCTACAGTTGCCCCTCTTTGACAAAGCTCGAAGTCACAAAGTGACATGAGTGAATGTCAAAGCCCAGAGACGACGCATTTGACGAGGCCACAAGGCTTGGGCAAGAAATAAAGACATAAATGCAAAGATCGAACTCGAGGGCAAAGCACAAACGAAATGCAGTAAATAACTTATGATCATGCAATGAACATTCGAATGCAAATAAAGCAATGAAACAATGCTACAATCTGAATAAGAATGCAATGTTTAAACGAAAATGTAAATCAAAGCAAAATAAACCCCGCCGTGTCTCACACAAAAAGAAGTGAATAAATAGACATGTCTCACCTGGAAAGGACAAAGAAAGCACAAACCAAACTACGTCTCATGCAGAAAGGATGTAAGGAAATGTAGACCTAACTACGCCTCGCGTAGGAAGGGTGAAGGGCAACGTAACCATCAGGCGCACCCGAGTTTTTCAACCAAGATCCTAACGCATCTCATGCAAGAGGAGGAAGGGTGGTGTGAACAAACAGCGCACCTGCTGTTTTTAACCGAAGCAAACAGTCCTAACGTGTCTCATGCGATAGGAGGAAAGGTGGTGTGAACACCGAGCGCACTCGATGTTTTTAACTGAGAAAAGCACTCTTAGCGCGTCGCACGTGAGAGGAGGAAAGATTGGTGTGAAAGAACAAGCGCACTTGCCATTTTTAACCGAGATGAACAATCCTAACGTGTCGCACGCGAGAGGAGGAAAGGTGGTGTAAACACCGGGCGCACCCGATGTTCTTAACCGATTTGGATAATCCTAATGCATCGCACGCTAGAGGAGGAAAGGTGGTGTGAACAACCGGGCACACCCAATGTTTTTAACTGAATGGAAACAATCCTAACGCATTGCACGCAATAGGAGGAGAAGTGGTGTGAACATTGGGACACGTCCAATGTTTTTAATCGAATGGAAATAATCCTAACGTGTCAAATGCGATAGGAGGAGAAGTGGTGTGAACACCGGGACACACCCAATGTTTTTAATCGAAATGGACACAATTCTAACACGTTGCATGCGAGAGGAGGAGAAGTGATGTGAACACCAGGACACTCCCAATGTTTTTAACCCAAATGGACACAATCCTAACGCGTCGCACGCGAGAAGAGGAGAAGTGGTGTGAACACCGGGACACGCCCAATGTTTTTAATCAAAATGGAAACAATCCTCACGCGTTGCATGCGAGAGGAGGAAAGGTGGATCGATAAAAGAACAAACAAATTTTCAGAATTTGGTAAAACGAAATTAACTCTCCCCAAGAAGGCCTCGAAAAACGCAATCCATGGAGATAATTCAAATCAAGACACAATGCATAAATGTGAATTAGAAGTAAACATGAATTCTGCATAGAGACACGTAAGACCAAAACAATCAATGCAAAGTAGTAAAGTGAAAGCCAATTTTGCCAATGGTGTTAAAACAATGGGGCTTTAATTTAAGCACAACGCACCACGTTTCAAATTGGTTGTAAAATGGATGATGATTTTACTGTGGCACGAATGATTTTATCTGGAACTCCTCTAAATGAACCGTACATACAATATCGTTTGTTTACGGAATAACAGAATGGATTACAATTCAGGCAAAACAATTAAAAGTTTAAACTAATTAAAAGTCTTAGACAAAACAAATTAAATCATAAGTTTAAACTATGAGTCAAATAAATAAGTTTAAACAAATTAAATCAAGAAACAAATAAATCAAATTATGCATTCACACAATAAAATAAAATAGAATGAACAAAATCCTCTCTTTCCTTTCTTCTCCTTTTTATATTTTACCTGCTCATTTTTTTCTTCTTGCTCTCATTTTCCTTTGTTCTTTTGTTTTTTTTTTTGTCTCATTGTTTTTTTTTCTTTTTCTCTTCAACACTTCTTTTTTTTTTTACTGTTTTCGCTCTCTTTTCTCTCTCCCATTTTTTTTCTCTCTTTTTCAACTCTTTTTCTTCACGATTTTCTTTTATGTTTGCTTTTCTTATTATTTTTTCAGATTAAAGCTCCATAATACAAGAAATAAAGTAACAGTAAAAAAAAAAAAAAAAAAAAACTAAGTTTACATTGAGAGCCGGCTAGGCCTCGATGAAGCATGGCCAGGCCTCAAGATAGCTGGTCGGGCTTCGACAGCGGCAGGGGCATAATCGAGAAAGTCGCACGACACGGTTGTTAAAACACATTCCAACCTTCATTTTTGCACACAATCTTGGCTGAAATTCCCCCCTTTTCTTTCTAACCTCCTTCTCTCTCTAGATTTCCCCTTTCCTTGAGTTACCCAACAACCCTTGCAATTTTTTCCTTTGAAACTCTTTCCCTTCTTTACACTTTGAATTGAACAAATCTTAATTTGGTGAGGTTTTGCATTTTTCTCTTAATTCCTCTTACATTTGCCCTCTTGATTCCTCTCATATGTGCCTAAACTTTTCTTGTTTTCCCCTTTGATTTTCCACCTCTCTTTACTCTTTCTCTCTCTTTCCTTCCCTCTCCTAGGGCTTGGATTTTGGGGCTTTTACTCATTTTCACTCATTCTTTCACATTTTCTTCACTATTCTTCACTTTTCTTCTATGGTTAGTGACAAGGTTCCCATCCCGGACCCTGCCATTGGTATTGGGGCCGTCTTTAGGTGTAGATATGGAGGCCGAGGATGCTTCCACGTTGTCTCCCCTTCCTGATAGGCCATTTGATGCGGCCAACCTACCGATTGTGTTTACTTTATCTGTATCATTTACTTTATCCATCTTTTCCTGCTTGTAGCTCTGGGTTTACACATACTTCACCTCTCTAACTCTAGTCTCGGTGAGACTGATTGCGTTGTCAGTACCCCGCTCTCGGTACTACAACTCCTGATTCGAGCGACGTCGCCGCGTAGACCGAGACTTTCCTTACTTTCACCATTTCTTTAACGCCATCACTGCGGATCAAGTAACAAAACACTAGTCTTTACATTTCCATACTACTATTTCCATACTGCTATTATTCTCGTACTGTACTGTTTCCATACTGCACTGTTTCCATACTGCTTAGATCTTTGACACCTAACATCTGCTTCCACAGGTTGACTAGCATCCCTAGGCGGGTATCCCTCAGGCAGCGAGGGCGACCTACGTTACTGCATGGTACGCCTCTACCATTTGAATTCTGTTTGAGG